>OZ059906.1:18719964-18827464 GCA_964057215.1 Oscheius myriophilus
AAGTGTTCACGGCTTTTCCGCTTAGTAATTTCATTCCCTTAAGTCAGCAGCGGAATGTTGCCAAACTCCGCGAAACCAAAGAAACACACTCACAGAAAAAAGATACCGTATTTCTTCAGTGATTGTGATCCTGCGTAAAATTCACGCGGCCCTTCGTGGCGGGGCTGCGCTAAATGACAAACATTTCGGCCCTGCAAAATCTTTACCGTACCCAAAATGTGACATTGTAGTTGGCAAACGCCATTTTACCAGAGCATTCGAATTCTTTGAAATACATTGCTTGGAAAGCCCGTGCGCGCCTTTCCTTCTCCCCGAACCTTCCCTCCAAAATACTTCCGACCATTCGATCTTTATGAGTGAATCCCGTGTGCGAACATAATTATAGTACAAGTCGAAGCGTACAAAGAGAAATGCGGTTAATAAACATAAATTTCTGTGTAGAAAGCCTGTGTGAGAAAACCCGTCGTCATTATGCACATCTATCACAAGTAGGAAAAGGACTAGGCCCGGTCGGACACAGTCACCGAACTGTGCGACCGTTCGTGCTGCTTCAGAGAATTGCCGACTTCCCGCAACGAGGACATCGTCTTCTTGAACCACCTGAATTACTCACTTGTCAAAGGATTTTCGGGGAAAAGTACCTTTTGCCGTCGCTCTCGCTTTGGGTCATCATCTGGTGGGTGAGGTCCTGGTTTCGGCATTCGGCTTGAACCAGGGCGAGCTTCGTCTGCGCAAGGTCGATTTCTAGAGCCCTGGAAATATAAAATAAACTCTTTTTATAGAAATTTCGCCAGGCAAGCAAACTGGACAATTAAATTACCAAACACACAAATGGAGCTGAAAGCTTAAATGTGATTTCCGAAGGGGCTCTCAAATGACGGGACGGCCCGAGAGCATTTTTGAGACGGCCCGGCCGGGACGGGTATCGAACGTTAAATTTTAAATTTTGTATAAATCGGCGCAATAAATGTTTAAACTGCTTTAATTCCTTAATAATGTTTGTTACTAACATATTCGTCAAAATTTGTACAAAAAGGAATGCCACCGACCGGGATAGAAGCCGGGTCGTATGGGTGGCAATCTGACTGGGTGGTCTAGGGTAAACGGGCCGGGCCGACCAAAATTTTCCAAATGGCCCGGCCCAGTCCGTGAGAACCCTGGTTTCCGACAATAAAATCAACTACGGTTAAAAAAACGCCAGGAAATCGTTAAGAAAAAGTTGTAATATTCATTTTTGGAAAAATCATTTGCTAAAACTTTACTTTTTAGTTGTTCTACGTATTTCAGAATTCAATCAGAGCTTTGACCCACAGTGAAATTACTAAAATAGCTGCAGATTTTGGTGTTAAGTGAAAAATACCTTGAATTGACTATTTTTATTGTTTATTGCAATTAAGTTTCTAATAAAAAAAATAATAATAGCGAAAATTCCGGGCATGATTTTCTGGCATATGTGGCTCCTGTGGTCGGGGGTGGGCCATAACTTTGTACTTCTATTTTATGACACCTCATCTTGGTCTATTTATGACAAATAATGCAATATCGATTGATTTTCATGAAAAATCGATTGATTTTGGGGTATCGATTGACGTTTTTGACCGCTGTAGCCCTTTCTTGACGTAATTTTTTTTCCATTACAATCTATGACCCACCCCTGCCCTAGGTGAACATCTTGCGGGCAGCATACGCCGGCTATGAATGAAAAAGGTTACATAAACAAAAACCTGGTGCAATGTCAGTGTAGGGAACCATTCAAATGAAATCGGCGAAAAGTGAAGTACAAGACAACAATTGCTTACGCAACTGATGCTCATAAGCTAGTTTTAGCCCAATTTCCACCTATCGTTATCATTTGAATTGTAAAAAATAAACATTGCACGTGTGTTCTATAGTTATCCAAAGTAGGTTGTGTAGGTCGGGGTTCTCACGGGCCGGGCCGAGCCATTTGGAAAATTTAGGTCGGCACGGCCCGTTTATCTTGGACCACCCAGTCAGATTGCCACCTACACGACCAGGGTTCGATCCCGGTCAGTGACATTCTTTTTTGTACACCTAATATTGACTTAAATGTTAGTAACAAACATTATCAAGTTATTTATAGGAGTTAGAAAAATTAATGTACCGAATTATACAAAAATTAAAATTTAATTTTTCCTACCCGGGCCGTCCCAAAAAATCCCTCGGCCCGGACCGGCGGGCCGACCCGTCATTTGAGAACCCCGTATAAAGATGTAAATCCCACGGTGAAAAGAATGGAGATCTCTCATAGCACTCACTTGACATGGGCCTCCCTCTCTTCCAACTGCGAGAGAAGGTCCGGTCCATCGGTCGATGGCGTCTTGGCCGGACTCCTGTTGGCCTCCCACTCTTCTACGGCCGGCCAGCACTTGTCACACGGCTGAATCCTCGCCACAATCGCCTTCTTCTGCGAATTGAACTGCTCCCTTTCGGTGTCGCAACGCCTGCTCATCTGAGAGAACAGGTTCTTGTACTCGTGCAGCAGCTTCTCCGAACGGTGGCAGCTCTCCTCCAGCCGTTCCACCTCGCGTCGGTACATCTCTTTTATCTGGAATTGCTTCAATAATTCAAATAATCAAGGATCGAAGTGGTACCTGTTCGTATTCTCGGTGGAGGTTCCTATTCTCTTCGGCCAAGTCGTGGTTCTGGCGAGTTAACCGCTCCACAGTGTTGGTAGAAGTCTCCAGATTGTCCTAAACACAACTGTAATTTAAAAAGAACAAAAACACTACGATATTCACAATAGAGGAGCCTTAATTTCGCCGGAGGATCCTTGAAATAACATACCCACCCTTAACCTTCGCGCCTTAAAATGAGTAATACGCTTAACCTTAAAGCCAAAATATTGGGTAACCCTCGTCAAATATTAGGTACCCCCTTTCCACGAGGGCTCTTAAAAGCGGCCGCTCTTGGAAAAAAAAACAATGGCAAATTGGGTCAACATTGAGGACCGACCGGATTTTCACACTGCATTTTGCCAGCCCTGGTGACCACCTTATTTAAGGGTCACCCCTAAAATTGGGTAACCTTAAAATAGCAGGTTGGGTAACCCTTGTTAAGAACAAATAATGAGTAACTTCTTCATATTTGGAGCCTAAATATAAGGTACCCCCTTAAAGTTAGGGTCTAAAAATTGGTTAAAGGGACCGTCAGGGACCTTTTGCAACTTTTGTACTTGTAAATAATAAAAATCAGCTGATCAAAAACTCTATACAACAAAATTCTCCGTTTTCGAGATATCTGACTTCAAAGTACCCAAAACCATCCGACCGTCTGCAGAATCTGAGGATGGCTGCAACGCCTGCATGCACGATGTTTACAAGCCAGTCTAATTTCGAAGCTGCCATTCTAATAGGACGAGATAACTCTGAAAATGAGGAGTGTTCCAGACAATTTAGCATATCTAATTAGTGTATTTTTCGACAGTACCCGATGAAAATGAAAATGAAAAGGTCCCTGACGGTCGCTTTAACCACCCACAACCTTCTCAACTTATGGCGCCCTCCATTCCACAAAACTCACCTCAACTGCGTCCAATTTCTGTCTCAGTTCAATCTTGCTGGTGACCAATTCGTGAGCCAGATCGTCATTTTCCCTCTCCAATCGGAGGATGGTTTCGCAATGGCGCGCGTTTTCCTTCTGCAGCCGTACCAGAGGGTCCTCATTCTCCCTCTCTTTCTCCTTCATCTCCAGGTACTCCTTCTCGTACTTTACCAGTCGCTTGTGCTTCAGTCTAAAGTTGACTGCGCGTTGAATCAACGCCTTCGCACTCGCTTCCGTACGGTACTTTCGGGGCAAAGTTACGCGGAAGTACCTAAAAAACACATATATCCTTAAAACGGAATTTCCTACTTTAAGGCTCCTTCAAAATCCAGCTGGAGCAGGTCGTCGCGGGCGTCGTGCAGCAAAGCCAACGAAATGTGGAAAATCGTGTTCATTCCCTGAAACAAATCGATTATTTGGGCAAATATTCCATATTTTAGTGCTTCAGCCATTAAAATTCCTTAAAAACGCACCTCGGATAGGAACAAATCGACGATGAAAAAGACCATTTGGAGAGGGAATTTGGCTGTGAAAAGAGTGAGAAACCACTGGGAGGCGAACATGTGCGTCTCAACGCCGATGTGATCCAGGTGAGAGGACAGCTCGGGCTCATAATCCTGAAAGGATGTCTTTCTATCTTGCTCCCATTAAGACTGACCTTCAGAAGCCTCGTCAACTGGTAGAACCTCAAATGCAAACTATCGAATCCCAGCTTGAAGAGATCCCTCAACTGGTAGTCGTACATAATCTTCACCAATGTGCAGAAGGCCTTTTCCTCCGGCATCTAAAAATAATTTTACTTATATATGCATATAACAATTCTGTCACAAACAGGATGGGGATTTTTCTAACCGAAAAGTCGTATTTTTTTTTTGCCTCGCTAGAGGTTCAAACATACATGAACGAGGTACCAACCCCCCCCCCTCTGAAAGAGCGACCCCACCATCAGCTACCGTAACCCTCGCGCAAGCGCATACATGAACAAGCTACCTGTGGGGTTCGTTTTGCGCGACCCCCCACAATACAAATGGGGAAAATGGCGCGAGTCCCCCAAATAGGAAATTAGGCTCGGCGCGACCCCCTCTACCGAATCTACGGGCGCTTGTTCATCTATGCGCGTGAGCTAAAAAAAAAACAGGGGGTTGTCAAAATGTGGCATCAAAAAGTGCTTTAGAGTCATATGAACGTGTGTGCAAAGTTTGGTTTGAAAATATTCCCTTTGTCGGGTTGCCCGGGGTCGCACCCGCATTACGCGCGTCCTTAAGTGTCAACCCGTAATGCGGGTGCGACCCCGGGCAACCCGACAAAGTGAATATTTTCACACCAAACTTTACACACACGTTTCTATGACCCTAGGGCATCTTATCATGTTGTGCTTTCACTTAATTCTTCATACACCGGGGACATTACCCCAACGGGGTACGACCACCCCGACCGATCCTACGTTCGCTTGTTCATCTATAGTTTAGAAGCACACTAATTCAGTTTAGCAGATACTCAAACAAATAATTTAACTTACATGAAGTAGCAGACTAGCAGCGAGGAAGGATAGTCCCTGGCAGTATGAGACCTCCTCGTCATAAAGAGAGTAGGCCTTGCTGATCTTGTACAACGACTCCTGGCCCTCTCCTCCGGTCTCTTTGAAGTGATCGTGGGCGGGGAAGGTGCGATGGATATCCCTCATAATCACCTGTTCCGAAGGACACTCCTAAAAGATAACGAAATAGTAAAAATCCCCAAAAATTTCCAACCTTTCCCAGCAGAAGATGATATGTATTCGCCAAATCTTCGTCCAAATTGACCTTAGCCAACAGCTGCCAAACCTCTCCTCGAAGAACATCGGGCACTCCATTCGGAATAATCCCAGCGACACAATCGGGACGGGTCCTGCAAAAACTACCGTAACCAAAGACACGAAAAAGTTTATAAATGCGCTCGAATCACAAAACTACCGTACCCGTCGGTGCTGTTCCTCCACTGCTCCACACAAGTGGTCCACTGGGTCATCAGCTCCTCCGGACAGTCCTTGCTCACCGTGCCAGAGCCAGAGAGCAGAGGCTCATCGCAGTCGGACTCGTCGTCACCAGCGGGCTGAAGCAACTGGGTCGGCATTCTGCTGGGACTTCTGAAATTGGCACATAGAAAAACATCGACCATTGGTGATTTTCGGTTGAGGGGGGGGGGTCGCGCCGAGGCGAATTGCTTAGCTGGGCGACTCACGGCGCAAGTCGCATGCTTAATGTGGGGGGGGGGGTTGCGCAATACGGACCCCACAGGTAGCTTGTGAATGAAAAAAATGGACAAATCAAGAAAAGTAGTTCTTGAGACAAATATGAACCGCGATGTACGAATGGGAGGGGGGGTAGGTAAATTTTTTCCTTTTTGGGTGCTCCTCCAAACGTAGAACATTGCGCACGGGCTCGGACAAGATCAGAATGGTAGCGCGTTTAAATATTTGTAGTACACATGCTTATGGGGAAGCCCTTGGACAGTGACGGTGGAGAAAACACTGGAGATAAGAATGTGTTGTGGCAAGGGAGAGAGGGGGTGAACAAGGTGGCAGAGAGAGAGAGAGAGAGAGAGAGA
Organism: Oscheius myriophilus; assembly: GCA_964057215.1. Lineage (NCBI taxonomy): Eukaryota > Metazoa > Nematoda > Chromadorea > Rhabditida > Rhabditidae > Oscheius > Oscheius myriophilus. The sequence continues at coordinate 18,726,112 of OZ059906.1, forward strand.
GAGAGAGAGAGACTCCCCGAAAACAGGAGAAGGTCCTATTTGCATTAGAGCAAAAGAGAAAAAAATGGGGGGAAACCCCCCGCTGAAGAATTTCTTTCAACTAGGTTCTCACAGGCCTGCCATTTGGAAAATTTTGGTCGGCCCGGCCCGTTCGGCCCATTTACCTTGGACCACCCAGTCACATTGCCACCGATACGACCAGGGTTCGATCCCGGTCGGTGACATTCTTTTTTGTACAACTAGAATTGACTTATATCTCAGTAACAAACATTATCAAGTTATTTAAAGCAGTTTACAAAGTTATTGTACCTATTGATACAAAATTTAAAATTTTGTTATACCCGGGCCGGGGACAGGGCCGACCCAAAAAAATCCCTCAGCCTGTCCGTTATTTGAGAACCCGGGTCATAGTTTGTAATTACAAACTTTGTATGTGAAATGGAAGTTCCGTTGACCAAAACTCGATCTATACCTATCATAAAAATCTACGTTACATAAAAGAAAGTCAATCGATATCACAGTAGTTTTGAAAATAATACGAAAAGAGGGGCACACCAAAATTTGGAATAGGAAAGAAAAAAAACAGTGTGTCCCGTGCCTACCGGAAACATGCATTTATGGTAGGAAGACAGAGACATAAAGAGTGATACTGAGAGAGAGAGAGATAGAGAGACATTTGGGAGTGAAAGGGGTCTTGATGAGAGAGTGCGCGGGGAGTCATGGCAAATCAGATTTAGCGGGACAGATAACCTTAAATGGATATCCGCCCCGTCTCAGACACATGACGTGTTCTCTTTCTATCTCTCCTTTTCCTCTCTCTCTCTCTCTCTCTCTCTCTCTCTCTCTCTCTCTCTCTCTCTCTCTCTCTCTCTCTCAAATAACAAATAAAAACAGACTCTGATCCCCGCCCCCTGTTTCCCTCCCTAATTCTCCTGCATATTCTATATATTCCATACAGAAACAGGTCTCCCAAACACAAAAGTAAAACCTACCTTCCCAGTCGCTGTTTGGCGCGTAGTCTCTCCGCTTCCGACTCGACGGACACGAAAACCAGCCCGTTCGACGAACCCTCGCACCCGTTCTCGTCCGGCCGCTGAAACACCAACATTTCTTTATCCGTTTTCGAAGGGGAAAGCGCACTTTAATCCTGGAGCGAATGTGAAAGTAGCCTAGGTTGCTGGGCATTTCCACGGTGGAATAATAGTCTTTATCGGTGCGGGCGGGGCTATTCGCTGTTGTTGCCTACACGCGAAGCACGGCAAACACCGAATTTCGATTGGCGATTCAACGACGACGCATATTCCGGGAATCACACATTGAATTCTGGGGAGACGGGGACAGATGACAGATTTACATTCATGTGACTTGGAAGGAATGAAAAGAGTGGCGAATGAATTTAACCAAACTCAACGCCCAAAAGAGCTTATTACGGCGCCCCGCTCAAGTAGCGAAACTCAAAAACGTTTGCGACGTTTCCTTCGAGGAAAAAAAGAAATTAACGCCTAAAAATGGAAAAAAGTGAAACTTTGAAAAAGTGTAACAGACCTTAGATTGTGATACCAAAGCCAATGCATAGTCTATGGTGGGCCATCGTTTACAGTTACAAACTTTTTACGTCAAAAGGGAATACTTGGAAAAGAAACCGCAGCGGTCTCGTTTACGGCAGCCCCCTCACAAAGAAGATTTCTGGACACGTGGTGCGTACGGGGGCATACTTGGCCAACCTCCCCGAACCGCGGCGGTGGGGGTGTCGCAATTTGACTCTTACCCAATTCTTGTAAAGGGAGGGGGCCCATCGCAAATTTTCAAAAGTTTTTCTAATAGAAGGGGCTGTCGCAAAATCAACCCTGGTTGGCCAAGTATGTACGGGGGTCATAGTTTTGGCGGTTGCTTAGTGTGGGGCCTAGTAAAAATGGCGCATCTTGGTTTTTGGGCCATCCCTTTGAGGGAGCATACTTTTTGACCCCCCCCCCTCCGTAAACCCCCTTAAATCTTGGTCTTCTGAGCTGAACTTTACAAAAATAGTGTCTAACCCCTTTAACTTTTGCATTTTGGGATCTCTACACCTGGGGTAAACTGGTCATACCCTCCCGAGGTATCAGCTACTGTTAAAAGCCTCTAAACGCTCTCATTAGAGTTGTGAATGAAACTTTCAAAGTAGAATCATAAACCTTAACATGTTATACCCATGGCTGGACAGGGTGTGTTTGGGGAGAGGGGCTCGATGCGTAAGCCCCCCAAATGGTACTTCGGAGGCAAAGTAAGTCCCCCCTTCAATCTTTTGTTACCGTTTTCAACCAAACGCCGAATTAGGTGGAAATACGCCCGAAAACTGAAGGTAAATCATACCCAAAGGGGTAGGTGATTTATAGCTCTCGTTTCTAAGATTAAAGAGTGTTCTACCCATTTTGAAGCTCCAAATTTAATGGGTGGGTATTTCAGTTGACCTGGGTACGGCGACAGCCAACATTTTTGGTTAAAATATACGGTGTCAGGGTACGCCTCTGACTTTTTCTGTGTCCGAATGGGTCGAAAATCTACTCTAGTATCATTTGCTTATCGCCTTGTATAGTGGGTTTATGAATGCGTGTATGTTTACTTTTCGCAATTTCCCACGATAAAGTCCAGTCCACTTTATCACAGCACTGTATTTCGTGAAATTCAAATGCGGCGGAAACCGTACATAAAAAGAAAATTCCCATTAAATCCGTGAGTTAATTTTCTGATCGAATGATGTTTTCCGTCTCAATTTTATCTCCATCGACGAATAATCTCTTCCGTCCTTTGAGAGCAAATAAGGGGTTTCCCCCTCTAATTTTTGACCATCCATTTTTATCTTCGACGTGAAAGATGAGAATTTGTCAAGGAAATCACCGTTTGAAATGTGTTCAAAATAAAGTAGAAAGTGAGATTTAATTAGCGGAAGGGGCGACAATGTATTTCTGTAAAGGACGACCACTCATTGTGATTCAGCAAAACGGAAAGGACGATTTCGTGTTTGATTGAAAATGTTTCGGAAATGAGTTACAGAAGGGAGAGATATTTCGTTTTATTTCGCACGGTCTTTGGGGACTTCAGGCCGGGCCGGCCCGTTTAGGCCCGTCCCCGTAGTCAAATGACAGGCTGTTAATCATCGGACATTAACTGAACTTGTCCAAGGGTAGCTGATCAGCGGGCCGGGCCGGGCCGAGAAAATTTGGAAGGGGCCGGAACTAAAATTTGTACAAAACACTAATTGTGCAAAACAGACTGTGTTAAGGAGGGTTCGAACTACCCTATATAAATGTTACATAATTTTCATGGTCTATATAAAATTTATATAATACGAAGTCGAACTGGCAATCCGAAGTCGCTCCAATTCGATCTTGCCTCGGGCCGGCCCGTAGCCAAACTTATCTGCAATTCCGAAAAAGAATTGCGCTCCGAAATAAATTTTATTACAATTTGTTTTTTTTGGCAATTTTCGTCTAAAAAACGACTAGGTCTGGGGCTCGTAACGAAGGCGCTCGGTTTCGATCCGAAACAATGAAAACCTGCCGAATTTCAAATTATCGGGGGCACGAATATTGAGCACCAGTTGCAAAATTCTGTGCGCACGCGTGCGTTACTGCAGTGAGGGTGCTAATTTTTCTACAGATGTACTCGTTAAACATCGGCCACACTAAAATCCCACATTTTTAACGTGTTTAAATTTAAAAAAAAAAAAGATTTAGAATACAAAGAGATTGGTTAGAAAACAAAATACAAAAAAGTTTAGACGACTTTTTTAAGGACTAAATGAACACTAAGGAATAATTTTACAAAATAAGTTTAAACAACGTTTTTAAAGGAATAATTGAGCTTTTATGATGCACCCTGCGAATTTCACGATTTAAACAAATATGAATTATACAAGCAAAACTCCAATTGTTACCCAAAAAATTAAGAATGGCTCCATTGGCATAGAAGAGTGCCGGAAAAAGGTGCAGCGTAGCACTGGAGCAAGATTCGTGGTGTAAAAAGGAAATTCAAAAAATAATAATAATTTTAAATGTAAAAAAGACTGGAAGTCTTGAACGGGACCGAAAGGCGTCAAATTCGTGGGTTTTGGCATAAAAAGAGGCCCTCCCCATCCCAAAAATCGATGTCTGCTTGCGTTTTAATGGCGTAAATGTTTCAATTGCAATGTATTGCAATTGGGGCGATAAGAAGACAAAAGAGTCATCAGAGTTGGCGGAAGTGGCCGTTCTTTTGCAAAGGGAGAGGGACAAACAGCGAGTGTTTAGTCCGACCAGACGGTTGGCGAGAGACAGGGCGGAAAGAGGAGGGTCCAGAGCATGGGGTGGTAAGAGATAAGGGAAATCGAGGAGGGGCAGAGCAACTGGTCCGGGACCACGTGCCCCCGTCGACGGCCGAAAGGAAGGAACACTCGGATGGCGCCAGCGGCCATTCCGATGCAAACTACGGAATGGCCGCCGGATTACACACTAAAATAGGACCCTCCGTGCAATTTCCTGCCACTTTATTAGGAATTTAACCCTTTATTATTGTGATAATGCTTTATTTTATTTGTGCAATTTATACATAATAATTATTAAAACATTAACAATGTTCGAAATACGGTGGCGGCTCGGTCCGGATATATATCAAAAATTCCTAGAAAAACTGTGGACCGCGATTTCGGGGTCAATTTTATTCTTATTTTTTGTTGAATTTTTCCACTTTCGGTCGCTCAATTTTCGGTCGATCGTCGTGAAAAGTTTTTGCTTAAAATTCAAAATTTCATAGTTTGCGCCATTGCTGCCAGTGCCCAGGGCCGACACTCTGCCACCTCTGTTGGCAAGTTACAAATTTCATTTTACAAATAAAAGGAGTTGCCTTGTTCACTCACAAAACAGCGTAGCCCAGAAAAATGGGCGTGGCTTATTTTAAACCCCTGTAAACGAGCGTCAAAATGATCTGTTTGTGCCAGCTGAGTGCTAGTCTTATTCACTTTTTTTTCAAAATGACATTGTTCTAAAAAAAATTTCGAGCTTCTCATTAAAGCTACCCAAATATCCAATTACCTCCAAAACGACTGAGTATCCTTCGTGCACAGCCACCCTGGGCAGTTTGTAGAACCTCTCGTGTTGGTGGAACACGCGTGCCTTGGCCTCGATGGAGAAACGGATCGGCTCGCTAACCTCAGCCAATATCACGTCCACAGCCACGGTCATAAACACACGCGTTTCTGCAAAATGTGCATGTTTTGGGGAATTCACCAATAGATTTGACCAATAATAAAAAAAGCAAAAAGTGAAAATACGAACCTCTGGGGGTTTCGGTGTTGAGGACTTCGAACTGGTGCACTCGGGGGTCCCAGATGGCGCTGATGACGTAAACCGAGGGCAGGGCGCCTAAAAAGAACGGGTTTAAAGACGAGTAAAAGGCTATTTAAACTGGGGAAAAGAAGGGTAAACGAGACAGCCGGCTGTCAGAAATAAAACCCACCGGGATGCATGCTTTCCATGTCGAGGAGCTGCATATCGCTGTGTCTCAGATTCCTACCGGCTGCCAGTAACATTCCGAAGCACTTGGTGACAGTCAACGGAGGGCCAGATACCTGGAATTACCAAAATTTAACCAAAATATTTAGTTTAATATAAGATTTTTTAAAAAAAATAGTGACACCCGGCTGGCACTAACACCTCAATACCGAATTTACCAATATTGAACCAAAATAGTTACTTTAATAATAGATTTTTAAAATTAGTGACCTCAAGACCAATCTACGGCTTGTTTCAAATTCGAAACGGCCCCTGCGGTCCCCCAAAAGCGGGGTTTTCAAATGAGGGGTCTGGCCAAGAGATTTTTTTTGGGCGTCCCGGACAGGCCGGCCCGTGTACAACATTAAAAATTTTAAATTTTGTATAAATCGGCGGGGTTCTTAAATGACGGACCGGTCCGCCGGCCCGGCCCGCCCCGACGGACCGGGTTTGAAAATCAAAATGTTAAATTTTGTACAAGTCGGTACATTAATTTTTAAACGGTTTTAAATACCCTAATGGTGTTTGTTACTAACATATAAGTCAATATTAGTTGTACAAAAAAAGAATGTCACCGACCGGGATCGAACCCTGGTCGTGTGGGTGGCAATCTGACTTGGTGGTCCAAGGTAAACGGGCCGACTCGGGCCGGGCCGACCAAATTTTTCCAAATGGCCCGGCCCGTGAAAACCCCGCCCTAAAGGAAAAAATAGTATCACTATATACTGACACCCGGCTGGCATCTACATTTTTAAAAACAACTTTAACTGTGCGCCGATGAGGATCGAACAACGGTCTTGTAGATTAGAATTGTTATATAAATTTTATCACCGACTAGAAATAAAATTACCTGTTTCAACTGAACAATCAATTTCTTCTGTCGATCCCTTCGCAATTTGATCGTATTGCTCTGCTGAGGACACAACACGTAGTGGGGAGAGGACTTGGAGGTTCCCTCGTTTTCCTGGAATATTTTCGTCAATTTCATTTAAATTTAAGAACTGCTTAAAACTTACCCTGATTTCGAGGAATGCTTCGTACTTGAACTCCATTCTCTTCTGGTCTGCGCCGAAGGCCGATGGACCGCTGTTTTGAAAGGCCTGCGAGAAGCAATACAACGCACGACCTGCCTGCAAAACAAAGGTGTAAAAATGAACGAAAGATTAAGGGGCCCGTAAGGGGCCTTTTCTGATTGGAAATGGAACGTATGCTAATCGAGCCATTTCAATTGAAATAATTTTGCCGAACACCGCTCCAGACTACGGCCGTACGCAAAATGCTTGCCAAGTCTTCATTAGCAAGCGATTCTGAAAAGGCCCCTTACGAGCCCTTTAAATAAAGCAATAAAAAGTTTTTGGAACAGAAACAAAAGCTGAGAAAAAGCCTTATCGGAGCTTCATAAAAATAAAATTCCCCCCCCCCCGTGACTGTACCTGACAGATGGCTTTTTCATAAATTAGCATGCGCTGGGGCCGCCCTTGATGCTTTTACAGAATCCGGGCCAGCCCGGGATACTAATTCGCAACAAAAACATGAATAACTGCAAAAACCCACCGTATCTGGCTGTGCACTGCGGAAGACGTGGCACTGGTGAACGGATTCACCGGCAGCCGGGTGGTGGGTGAAGGAAATGGAGAAACAGTGCTTCTGGGCAGAGTCCAACTTCCCTCGCACACAGAAGCGGATGTTGTTCACGGCGAACGAGGTGAGCACAGCGCCCGTGGAGTCGGAAAGCCTGAAAAACACGAATCCTTGGGGAAAATGGGGTTTTCAGGAAATTATAATTTTCATTGCAATTTAAAAGTACTTTTGAGCAAAAAAACAATAAAAACACTAATTTAATTTTATTTTATTTTATAAAATTTTAATTTGATCAATTCGAATTGTGTTTGAAATGGCGCTCTGTACCGTACGCAAGTTATCCCTTTGAGACCCAATGGAAAAGACAATATGTACGAAAATTTGGATTATTTAAACTTCAAATACCATTAAAATTCTGCAGGGGATCACACAAAAAAAGCTATATTGACTTACGTCACCGTGCCGGTGTTTGTGTGTGGAATCGCCAGCGTCACGGAAACGGCGTCGGCCGTCCTTTCTTCGTCCAAAAATTGCATTAATTTAAGCATTTCCGCTTCATTCGAGGGGTCATCTATTTTGGAACAACCGAGATAATTAACCTAAATTTCCATTATATTTAATTAAATTTAAAACCCACATTTTCAAAAAGAGTGCAATTCCTAAACATGTCTTTCTGTGAACTTGAACTTCTCCTACTGCTTGTGGAGGTGGAAGCCGTCTCTGAATTTGTAAATTTTATAATTTTAATGTAAAAATGTTCACCAATTTCGGGTTTCACCCCATTTTCCTTGGAATGTTTCGCGTCTCCGTTCATTTTCACAAGGTTGTCTTCATTTAACTCTGAAAAATCGAAATTTCCGTCTTTGTGACAAAGTTTTTTGTTATTTCGCATTGGGAAGATTGGAAATTGCGTTTATGAATGGATATATGGCTCTTCGGAGATGGGAGAATCGATTGGCGCGTGGGAACACATATAAGGGAGGGAAACCGGATACTTCACGCGCTCCTTGACGCCTAATATAGGAGAAGAGCCAGGGAAAAATGGTATTAGAAGGGAAAAACTGTCTTTTTAACAAAATAATTCATTTATTGATTTATTCAAGGCGTGGGGGATGTATCAGACATAAGTTATGGATTTGTATTTGCAATAATTGAATTTTAAACATGTCGATTTTCCGTTTTGAAGGAAAATTTCATTTTTCAGGTTTAATCTGTTGTCCGTTTTTCAAATATGTTGTAAAAAAAATATGCACAAAATGCCGGAATTTTATTTTCCCACCATGTTACATTGAACGAGCAGAGAAAAATCTTGTTTCGTTAAAGAAAAATCGCTTTTATTGATTTCTTCAAGACGTGTCTTTGGTTCAGACAGGTTTTATGAATATGCATTTACAAAAACTGAAATTATCAAAAAGAAAATTCGATTTTCACATTCTACTTTTCAAGCATAACCAATCATTAAAACTTTGGGTTTACTTAAAAAAAAAAACAACCTTAGAGTTAGGGCGTTTAGCAAAGTGCCAGTGTTATATGTAGAAATCTCAAAATCAAATTTTAAAAAGACAAAAACTTTGAGCAGAAGTAGTTTTTTTAGCGTTTCAATCTTCATTTTAAAACTTTCATTGTTCATTAAAACCCTATGGATTAAAATGGAAAAGGAAGAAAAAAACATGTTTATTGATTTTTAACGGGCGTGCATTAATATTTTCATTAATTTTCAAAGTTTTCCCAGCTGCTTTCCGAATGGGTTCCATTTCAAAAACAGTTTCAAGCATTTTGTGAATAATTGCATTCGTTTATATAAATAAAATTAAATAAACGGGGTTTTGGAAGTGATGTAACAGTGTAAAAACTGTGAAAGTGTTTGTTTACAGGCGGATACAGTGGATAAGACGTGGGACTGCATCCGCTTAAGGCAGCGATCGATGCCGCCGCGAATCACGCCGGCAACCGCAATTAGTCTCGGCACCACCTGGGTCGATTCACGCACCTTTCCACTAATTACGCCTGTAAACGCAGGTTTGAATAATGTAAATTTTAAAAATAGAAATATTCACAAGACTTTCACTGCGCGGTTTGGCGAAAACAAAGCTTTTAGAATTTCCCGATTGACCCAATCACCATGTTTTCTTCTTCTTTGGGCCAAACAACTTGGATTTTATTGACGGTCTTGCAAAATTTAGCTTTTTCGTATTTAAGAATGATTTGGTAGGAGAAAAAGGAGGTAATTGAAAAAATACGAGGTGAACAGTAAAAGAGAGAGAGAGAGAGAGAGAGAGAGAGAGAGAGCAAAGATAGAAAACGAAAAAGGTAAAAAGAGGGCGAGTTAAAGAGAAACAGAAAGACGAAGAGAGAAAGAGACAGAAACAGAGAAACCAGCAAGGAAATGAGAGGGAGAGAGAGAGAGAGAGAGAGAGAGAGAGAGAGAGAGACAGAGAGAGAGACAGAGACACAGAGACACAGAGACACAGACACAGAGACACAGAGACACAGAGACACAGAGACACAGAGACACAGAGACACAGAGACACAGAGACACAGACACAGAGACACAGAGACACAGAGACACAGAGACACAGAGACACAGAGACACAGAGACACAGAGACACAGAGACACAGAGAAACAGAGACACAGAGACAAAGACACAGAGACAAAGAGACACAGACACACAGACACACAGACACACAGACACACAGACACACAGACACACAGACACACAGACACACAGACACACAGACACACAGACACACAGACACAGAGACACATAGACAGAAAGACAGAGAAGCAGGGCAACATATACAGAAATTTGGAAAAATAAAGGGGGAAAATCTAGTGCGAAGGCGGCAGAGACAGTGCATGAAAGAGAGAAAGAGAGAGAGAGAAATGAGTTAACACTATTACTTTAGTGAGTGCGTAAAAGTAGTAAAAGGGAAATATTTCGAATTTCGGAAAAAAATTTCTTTGGAACTTTGCAAAGCCACCGATTGTGTCAATTCAAAAACCTGTACAAATACGTCGTTTTTTATCTATTTCATGTTCATTTTCCTCCCTGAAACCCAATCGCCGTGGGCCTATTTCACTTCCTAACTTGCGCATTTAACGACCAAAACTAATAGAGCGAAGCTTGTTTTGCGGAGGAAAAAAGAGGAAGGAGGGAGCATTTTGGATCAAGAGGGAGCGGCCGCCGAGGAATATGCATGGCGGACGGAGAATAAACGGCGTTCTTCGCAAAAACAAGGGTTAATCACGCCAGGAAAGGGGAAAGTGATAAAAACAAGGAGTGAATAATGGGAAGAGAAGGAATGAGCGGGAAATGAAATGAAGGGTTGTAAAAGTACAACCTACGCGAAGGGTGACTAACACCAGTTTTGGTACGAATTGCAAATTTCAAAGGAAAGGAAACTGACCTTTTTGGAGTTGGATGAAGTTTTCAACGGAGAGGGGAAATTTTGTTGTGAGCGGCGAGTCGAGTGACGAGGCCTCCATTTCAAGGACCATTGCGGTCGTTAGGCCTGGAATTACGACCCATTCTGAAGAGAGAGAGAGAGAGAGAGAGAGAGAGAGAGAGAGAGAAAGAGTGAGCGAGGGGTGAGAGAGAGAGAGGGTGAGAGAGATAGAGAGGGGGTGAGAGAGAGAGAGAGAGAGAGAGAGAGAGAGAGAAAGAAAGAGTGAGCGAGGGGTGAGAGAGAGGGGGGTGAGAGAGGGGGTGAGAGAGAGAGAGAGAGAGAGAGAGAGAGAGAGGGGAAGAGAGATAGATAGATAGATAGATAGATAGATAGATAGATAGATAGATAGATAGATAGATAGATAGATAGATAGATAGATAGATAGATAGATAGATAGATAGATAGATAGATAGATAGATAGATAGATAGATAGATAGATAGATAGATAGATAGATAGATAGATAGATAGATAGATAGATAGATAGATAGATAGATAGATAGATAGATAGATAGATAGATAGATAGATAGATAGATAGATAGATAGATAGATAGATAGATAGATAGATAGATAGATAGATAGATAGATAGATAGATAGATAGATAGATAGATAGATAGATAGATAGATAGATAGATAGATAGATAGATAGATAGATAGATAGATAGATAGATAGATAGATAGATAGATAGATAGATAGATAGATAGATAGATAGATAGATAGATAGATAGATAGATAGAGAGAGAGAGTGAGCGAGGGGTGAGAGAGAGGGCGGGTGAGAGAGAGAGGGGGTGAGAGAGAGAGAGAGAGAGAGAGAGAGAGAGAGAGGGGAAGAAGGAAGAGAGAGGCTGCCAGAGAGATTACCGGCAGACAGACAAACGAGTGGGAAACAGAAAAAAAGCAGGATGTTAGAGAGAATGATGGGTGTGAGTGTATGAGTGTGTGTGTGTGCGTCAAAGAGAGAGTGAAAAAGAGGAAAATGGAGAAACAAAACTTAGAAAAGTGAAACCCCAAGCTACTGTCGCTTTCTTTCACTGATAAGAACGGGAATCCAGAAATAATAACACAGAACCCAAACAACAAACATCATAAAAATGCGGAGACGGAAGTTAATCTTTTTTTATGATATAAAAACAATGATTGTTGACATTAAAGGTTTAATATTGGATTATGGGCTTTCTTTTGTGCGGGGGAACGTGTCGACCGTGGCTGCCACTGATAACACTACGCAAGGAGAGATTAGCACATGGAAAACAATGGAAATGCAACAAAAACAATACGTCTGCATACATACAAACAAGAAAACACTTCCTGAAAGATATGACTTTTGAAGGATTTGAGTATTTGGTCCCGCCGCAAAAAGTTAAATGGCGTAAAGAGCAGAAATTTACATAAATCGGAATCGAAATTTCAAAATTGATCCTTGGAGGTCAACCATGTGTGTATTACCCTGTTATGTAGTAATTATACATAAATTGTATACTCTTCGCCCACGGACCTTTCCTAAAGTTTCGATGACCTGCACATCTAATGCGCAAAATAGTGTGCAAGTCGCGGAGACGCAGACAAAAAGCCGGTTGTTTCCCGCTGCCGGCTAGGAAAGCTCGCTGGGCGACGAGTATAGTAAAGTAGTTCGAAAAGTTCCATAAAAGTACTCCTAGTTCCATCGATTTGTCAAAAAAATCGCGTTGGGTAATGCGCTCGCCGGGGACGACGGCGCGTGAGAGCTCGTGAAATATTCATGTGGCTCTTTCGGAATTCCCCCCTTCCCTGTAAAAGAGGAATAAAATAAAATGAATGGAAAACAGGCTGCTAGCATCGATTCTGGAGCTAATGCAATAGGAAGGAGAGCAGCCGTAATGATTCTCGGGTAATTATGCGGGGAGAAAATTGGCAGCACTCGAATGGACGGAGGAACGAGAGTTTGGAGAGAGATTTTCAATAGAGAGAGACTTTTAGTTAGAGAGGGAGAATAGAAAATGCACACACTCACACACTCACATGAATGAATGGTGTGTGAAAGTAGGAAAATATGGTGAAAGCAGAAAATGGTGTCCAGCTGGTACCACGGACAGGTGGTCGCCAGCTGTCCCACCAACACAAATCAAAGAATTTCCTTGTTGGCAACCGTCCGAGTGAACAAATTCCTTTAGACTACGATACCAAAATAGGATGTTTTGGGGAAAGCGTCTGCGGAAGAGGACCTTTGAAGTCGGGGAAGCGGGCGGCGCTCGCCGATTCGATAACGACATCTAACCGAGGCGCCTATTGAAAACCGACGTCACTCATCCAACTCGGACAGAAATCCTCCGTTTTTGATTCCCTCGGGGAGTCTTTACCTCCAGCAATGCATGTTTGACGTTATGTGTTCCACTCGATTGCTCAAAAAGCCAAGGGAGGCAGCCGATGAATGACTCCGCCTCTGCACCACTAAGGGGGTTGGCTAATGAAAAAGGGACCCTAATGCTCCACGACAGCTTCTTGGTACTACATGACGGTCATATTCCCACCTAATATGACATAACACTAAAGTATCTTCACCGAATAACGGTGGAAAGATTTGATAGAGGGAAATGGTTGGCTCAAGAGGGGAAAGAGTCGTGAACAGATCGTCGATGGGCGCACAGACACAAGTAAAGTGTGTTCGGAGGGAAACCGGCCGCCTTTCCTCAATGGACTCGCCCCTCGTTCCCACGACAACACCTTCCGACGAGATCCTGGGAAACCCACTTGAAAATAAGAGAGAGAGAGAGAGAGAGAGAGAGAGAGAGAGAGTGAGAGAGAGAGAGAGGACAGGGACAGAGATAGAGACAGAGTGCTAGCCAATTAGAGAAAGTGCGAGCGATAGAGTGCAAAAAACTGCCTGGAGTAATTTGTTAATGCTGGAAACTGGCGGGATCAATGTTCCCAAAGGGCATGTTTTTCCAATTTAGGCAACAAAGTCCAGAAATCAAAGTTGAAGCGGAAATTACGTAAAGTAAAAATAAACTAATGTAAAGTTGGTGAAAAATATTGATGAAACCGTCAAAACACGTGTCAATTCGCGTGAAAGATCGGATCGGAAGGAGGATAGAAGGCGTGAGTGGGATCGCGATCACACAAAACCGGTTCTCGGTCGCTGTCGGCTGCCGAAAGGCCATCCCGGTCAGAATGGCATTTCTCACCTGAAAAACAACAATGAAGACGAGAAATAGAAATGTTGAAACTAGCTTTGAAACAAAAGTATGTGTTTTCCACATTCAAATAGATACCAGTTCATGAAAAGATTCAACAATGCAAAAGCGATTTTTTTCGAAGTGTGACCATTAGGGCTTTTTTGCTAATAAAGGCGGATGCTAATTCTCTCATTTGCTCAATTAACATGCCAAACTCAGCCGCAATGGAAAAGTGGGGCTGCAAGAATGGATGGGTAATTTAAGGGATCGGATTTCGTTCCCCACACTTCGACATCTCTCTTTTCGAAAAGTGAAGGTAAATAAAAGACATTTTGTTGGATTTTCATTTTGTCGAAGTCCACCTTGAATTAGCAGCGAGCCAAGTTTTGCGGTAAAATATATTATACTCTTCGTCAATCCTTCTTCGGCCGAAAAGCGGCCACGCCCCTTTTGTAGCCGAATATTATGATGTAGTAATGGGAAATTTGAATTTCAACATCCGAATAATCTCACTCATTTTTCAAGAATCGCCGAAGTAGGATTGGCGGGCACTATAACTATCGTAAATAAGCCAGCAAAATCGAGTGGGAATGACAAAAATTGAGATCAATGAGACCGTGATGAAGCTCGGCGGGAGTACCAAGATTTCAAATTTTGTTAAGATTTTTTGAATTTTTGTCATTTCCGCTCTCTTAAGTTAAGAATTTCTCGCAAAAAATTGCCTCGCTGCCAAGCCAAAGGGATTTCTCGTTGAAAACTAAGCGGATCCCAACGGGGAAAACAACGAATGCAAAAAAGTTTTGTCGGCGGGGGATCGAACTGGGGTAATTTCAAATTGCCATTCGGCCATCAAAAACCAAGAATTTATAGATGGTAGTTCGAATCCATATTGACAAAGAATGTTTAGCAAAACTAGAACTACCTTTTTCAACAAAAAGAACTCAAAAATGACTTTGAAATGAGTTACATTAAAAAATGATTTTTGTAAACTCGGTCCCCTTTTTCAAATGTTCCCGGCCCCCTTATTAGTCACTATTGGTGAGGCTGAGCAATCACAAAACAAAGGGAAAATATAGTTTTTGTTTGGATTTTTTCGATAGTAATGAGCCGTACGGTGAATATTACGCATAAAGATACTCAGTGAAGCGACAGAACCAAAAACTCCGTTAAAAATAAGTGAAAACGGCTGCTTTGGTGCTCGGATGCTCTTGGAAAGGAGTGTTTGTGCGTAGTAGCGCAGCCAAATCGGTGAAAACGGAGGGTCGTGTTTGAACTTTCCGCAAGGACTAATCGGCACGCGAGGCCCAGCGCGAGAGACGCAGGCCCGGAAAGGCCGATGTTCCCGCCGTGAACAAAGGGGGCCCTTCCGGAAAAGATCGAGCTGTGTCAACAGAAAAAAGCGAAAACACTGCCACAACCCACAGCACATCACTGTTTTGTTGTGTCTACCCTCGTAGGTCAAAGGTTTATGTATGCAATGTGAAAACAACGTCAACAAATCGAGTCATCGGGTCAAAATGTAGGAAAACCGGGCGATTCACCGGGGCATCGCGGGGTCGTCCAGGGGTCCGCTCAGTTCTCATCCATCTCGTCGTCGTCTCCTAAGACAAATATTAGAGCGCTAAGCGAGCAACCGACCTCCGGCGTCGTGGTGGCCGTTCGCACCGCCGCCCATCATCCGCTGCAGGTTAGCCATGCCCTCCTCGCTCAACTCGAAGCCCTCCGGCATCTGAAAAAAGAGACAATAACGCTGATTTTGGCCACGATATCTGGAGAAATGTAGAAAACTTACGTTTCCGGCGGTGAACCACTGTCCACTGGCCATCGGGTCGCCACCAGCCTCGAACATCTCGCCCTCGCCGCCCTCCTCATCTGAAAAGTTCATTTACATCTTGCTGCGATTCAGGGAGCCTCATATCAGTCAGTCAGGGGTAGTAAAAATCCACGACTGGCCCCGAACATTTAGGCGCGAAATACAACTTTTCGAAATTCTCATTTTGTAACATAAAAATCATGTATTCTCTTCTTATCTTTAACAATTTCTTGAAGCGAACTAGAATTGTCGACACTTAAAGTGGCCGTCAGGGGCCTTTTCGGATTGGAAATGAATGGTATGCTAACCGAGTCAATTCAATTGAAATCATTTTCTCGAACACTGCTCCAGTCAACGGTTGTGGGCAAAATGCTTGCCAAGCACTCCGCATTGGCATGCGATTTGGAGAAGGTCCCTGACGAGCCTTTTAAAATACCCAACAAGTTCTAAGCCAAATTTTATTTTTATTCGTTTGTTGAGGTTTTTTTTGACTTTCTGACAAGTATGTAATCATTTGTTACAAACTGTAAAAAAAAACTGAATGAACTCGCCGCCTTCCTCGTCTGAAAAAAATATGTTATACACAAATTGATGAGACTCAGGTTCCGCGCCGTCAGGGGTGACTGATCAGCGGGCCAGCCCGAGTATTTTTTGTAAATCTTTCTTAAATGTAACTCCTTTCAAAGTCATTATTTTGAAGTTCTTTTTGTAACAAAACATAGTTGAAACTTTGCAAAACATACTGCATTAAGGAGGATTCGAACTAACCTGTATAAAAACATAATTTTAAGGCCGAGTGGCTAAGAGGTCGGAGTAGTAATCCGAAGTTACCCCAGTTCGATCCCCGCCGACAAAACTTTTTTGCTTTATTGTAAGTTGTTTTATACATTAGCTATGATATAGATTTAATTTCTGTACATAGTTCGTGAACAACTTTTTTTCGATTTTAGAATTTGTGACGCCGGGCAACGCCGATATTTTTTGGAGAGCGGGCCACCATTTTATCAGTTTTGATTATTATCTTCTTAGCCTTAAAGATTTTTGAAGCAAACTTGAATTATCCACGCCACACTTAAAATACCATACTTATAGCCTTCGCAAAACGAGCATCGGCTGGTAAAAGCCGCTTTTTCTCTGCGTCTGCGCTGCTCGCACGCTATTTCCGCCTGAGTATCGCATGGCTGCTGCATTAAGGCCGTTTTTGGCAGGATGCTCGTGTGGCGACAGCTATACATACCAAAAAATTGTAAGTCAAATAATATATATTTGTTAGTTTTTCGACTTTCCGACAATTGTGTATTGATTTTTTTACAAAAAATTAATTGGAAAAGCCTGAATCAACATAAGAATGAAAAAAAATCGAAAAATGCTCATAATTCAAATTTCAAAGTTCGCGCCATTTCTGCCAGGTCCTTCCCGGGCCCAGCCCTCTCGCACCCCTGTGTTCCGTAAAGTTGCTTCAGAAAAATTTACCCGAAATGTCGTCTTCATCCGGGTTCAATTCCTGACAGCTGGCCATTTCGTCGTAGATCTGCTGCACTAAAACATTCGATTTAGATACAAATTCCCAACCGTTTTCAAGGGATCGATACTCGAAATCCCTACGAATGTGAAGCGGCCGAAGGTTAGCAAAATGAAATCTATACTCACAGACGCTGACGTCGGTGGGCACGAAGCGGATCTGCACACTGGGCGCATCCTCGCTGTCGGCGTCATCTTCCTCTCCGCCACCCATCGCGTCTTCGTTGATATTGAGATCTTCAAAAAAACATTAAAATGGAACAGTACTCAGCCAACCATGAGCCATTCTAGCCTCGTCAGCCGTAAACAGCGGGATGGTGCGTCTGCTGCGGCGCTCTGAAAAAGAAACACTTTGAAGATAGAGGGAAATGAGTGTTTCTTTGCCACAGCGCCGCAGGACCACTGTGCAGAACGGGTCAACCCGGGAAAAATGAGTTTTTAACCCAGGGGGCTGCCCGTAGTGGTGATAAATAAAAAAAGTGAACTCACCGGCCTTGGAGCAGTCGACGAGGACGTAGATGTGCTCCTGGGGGAAGGAGCTGAGATCAGTGGACACGGCATGGAGGATGATCGACGGGTAGGACAGGGAGATGCCTTTCTTAGAATCCTTGTTCACCCACGTCACGGTGCTGGAAAGTAGTTGAAAAGTAATGTTGCAGTTCAAGGAGTATGGTAGACTTAAAAACAGCTCCCCGAAAAGGATGCTTTCTATCCATGGCTGGGCAAGGAGCGTTTGGGGGCTCGATACGTAAGCCCCCAAGTAGCGGCTCGGAGGCAACGTAAGCCCCGCTTTACATTGTTGTTACAATTTTCTATCAAACGCCGAATTACGTAGGCAGGCACCTTACGTCCAATCACAGAACAATAAGAACCCCTATTTTCGGTTGTGGGGGTTGCGACGAGCTGGAATTCTCATTTGGGCGACTTCTACCAGACTCCGCATAGAGCATGTGGGGGTCGCGCAAAACGGACCCCCAACATATTTTGTTAATAATGTCTGCTTTCAATGCACCCTACAATTAACGAATACCCATCGGGAAAAGCTCGCACTTGTTTACCTAGAATTTTACCTATAATGAAAAGTTTACCTAGAACTCGTTTACCTAGATTTGGGGAAAAGCTCGTCTATTTGGATTTGGGGAAAAGCCTAGAATTGGGGAAAAGCTCGTTAATTTGGCAACGAACCGACAAAATTAACGTGCCCAATAATTTGAAATTCGGGAGTTTTGTAAAGAATGTGATTGGAACTCAGCCCCATCCATACATTGTCAAGCTCCGCGAAAAGCGGCAGTAGGGGGCGTCGCAATTTTAAGATTTCGGCCAATTTGTTAAAGATGGAGGCCCGTCGCATATTTTTGAATTTTTCGATAATTATGGGGACCGTCGCAAAATGGACCCCCGCGGTTGGGTGTCCAAGTATGGCCCCATCGCTACGAGACCCGGATCACAAAAACAATTTTTAGCTGATAATGCAACTATGGAACATATCTAATGAAACGATTTTCCGGAGACATTGTCATTCAAATTAACAAAGGTTCCTAGATAAGTTTTATGCCCATATATTTGTAAAGAATAAATGTAAGAAATCAAAAATTCCCACTGAAACTTCAATATTAGTACAATCGCGTTTTTAATTTTAAAAAAAAAAAACAAAAAAAAGTTGGGCCGAGCCGGGGATCGATCCCGGGACCTCTCGCACCCTAAGCGAGAATCATACCACTAGACCACTCGGCCACACTGGATAGCGACGGATTTTCCACGGAAATAGTGTTCAAATCGCGAGAATCGGTTGGATTTTTGGTATCGGTTCGGCGCCAAAATCCCGAAAACTGGATATCCTTCGCGATCGGGCGCCATTTTCTTGGAACATTATCACATATCAAGCGTGGCCGAGTGGTCTAGTGGTATGATTCTCGCTTAGGGTGCGAGAGGTCCCGGGATCGATCCCCGGCTCGGCCCAACTTTTTGTAATTGAACCCGCCAGCTGTCACGGATTAGTACAAAATTGGAGCAATAGTTCAATCTGAATTCACTGCAGGGATTCAAATATGCACGGCGCCAAAAGATGTATGAAAATTAAAGACAAGCTTTCATGAGAATCTAACCTTAAATCGCGCTTCGGGACCCACTTACTTTCAATTTGTCGGCCATAGTTGTTTTCGTCAAGATTCGTTATTGATTGGAAATTTGGCCGTTTTCCAATTGTAAAACAGTCCTTTAACCGGAATTGTTTTTTATGGCGCAGTCAGTACCCGTCGTGATTTTCCAAGCCTTCCAGCTATGGGCAGGAAAACCATATTTAGACGTCTCAAACAGTATTCATAAGTTTCTCGACGGCAATTCCGGCCGGGTTTTTCGTGAATTCCCACTTAGCTCTTCGCTTCGAGCACATTTACAGTAAATTCTTCACACAATTAAGGTTATGCACAAAAAAATCAACCTTTCGGAGACGCAGAGAGTGCCCTCTCCGGCGCAGTGTGTGTCGAAGTAAGCCTGGACCTGAGGCTGCGAGATACGCACGCCCTCGGTGGGCATCTGGACGTCGGACAACACAATCATTCTGAACAGACGGGGTAAAATTGCAATACGACAATGAAACGGTAGATATTCAAGGGCGTGAAACCCAATGATGCGGGCAAAAAGACACAAAGTAAAAATTTTAATATATCAATCTAGACCGATTTGAGAGCACTGAGAAGATCAGAGTAACCGTATTCTTTCGCGTGGGACATGGCTTGGTTCAACGAGTCGCGGTCGTACCAGTCAGCTCTGCTCGAAAGGGCTTCCACGATCTCGCAGACCTGAAATTCTTGGGAATTTACGTGTAGGAGCTTGCTGAACTGCCAAACATCGCAGATATGATGCAAATGTAGCAACATCCCAGTCAGATTGCCACCCACATGACCAGAGTTCTATCCCGGTCGGTGACATTCTTTTTTTGTAACACTAATAGTGACTTATATGTTAGTAACAAACACTATTAAGTTATTTAAAACTGTTTAAAAAAATATTGTACCGATTTATATTATAATAAAAAATTTTGATTTTTATAAATTTAGCGCCCAAAAAATCTCTCGGCCCGGCCGTCATTTGAGAATATTGCACGCTTTACTCTTTGCACAACATAAAACACATTGGCACGTTGTTCCTAAGTAGTTTTTGCTCGCCAATCGTACTTCGGCCAAAATGCGGCCACAACTCTTTTGTAGCGCACCATTTTGATGTGATAATGGCAATTCCTCACTCCTGTTTAAAACCCGCTGGCGTTCACTATACAATTGTGTTTCGAATCTTTGTCACTGCCGCTATAGCTGTAGCCAAAATGAAATCATATGCTAATTGCGGAAATGTGCAAAGCATGCTCTGTCGACGACTGATTAGACTACGAACTTTAATGTCAACAGAGGATCACTAGGACATTCTAATTTTATTGGCATGATTTCAATTTGGCGGCAGCTATAAATGAAATAAGGCAGTTACCATCAATTTTTGAACTTGGTTTACTAGCTAACTGCACCAAAAATTTAGCTGAAATCTTGGCGAATAGAAAAGGTCCTATTTAAAATGAGTACAGCCCTCAGTATCCTGCCACACATTAGTCTAAAACAACATCGAAATATTGGCACGACGTGCCTAGTGAAAATCTCACGTAGGAGTTCGAGCGACAATATGTATAGTTCTTAAACGGAAATCAACAGTGTCCGCAAAAAAAACAAAGCGGCTTTTTCTCTGCGGGTTCCTCTTGCAAGCTCTCTC
Organism: Oscheius myriophilus; assembly: GCA_964057215.1. Classification (NCBI taxonomy): domain Eukaryota; kingdom Metazoa; phylum Nematoda; class Chromadorea; order Rhabditida; family Rhabditidae; genus Oscheius; species Oscheius myriophilus. The sequence continues at coordinate 18,746,887 of OZ059906.1, forward strand.
GCCTGAGCATCGCTCGTCTTGTACAACAAGGCCGTTTCTGGCAGAATTCCATTTTGAAGACAAATAAATGTGTTTGACAATTCAAAAACTACAAACGCACCTTGTTGAGACTGGCCGCCTTCTTCGATTCATCCACCTCTACGAAGGAAATGAGCAGCTGAGGGACCTTTTTGTCGAGCACGGGGACCTCGTCCAACACGGAAATCAAGTGCGACACCATTGTGTATTCCTGAAGTTCCAATAAATTTGTTTAAAAACATTAATAAGAAATTACCTTGTTGGCAACAGCGACCCAGCACACCCTGAGCAGATGGGGGCAGACCTTCTTCAGATCGCCCTCGACGGCGATTCTGGCGCCACCGATGGCGAGAAACACACAAACGAAGCGGTAGACGGCGCATTCCACCTGGAAATTGGAATAAACTACAAAGACGGGTTCTCACGGGCCGGGCCATTTGGAAAATTTTGGTCGGCCCGGCCCGGGTCGGCCCGTTTTCCTTGGACCACCCAGTCAGATTGCCACCCACACGACCAGGGTTCGATCCCGGTCGGTGACATTCTTTTTTGTGCGACTAATATTGACTTATATCTTAGTAACAAACATTATTAGGTAATTTAAAGCAGTTTAAAAAATTATTATACCGATGTATACAAAATTTAAAATTGTATTTTGTATTTTTTATACCCGGGCCGCCTCGTCATTTGAGAACCCCGGACGGGTCAAATACCTCGAGGGCAAGCTCTTCTTCGGTTTCCTTGGCCTGTCCCCAGTACTCGATTACGAAGACCGCTCCGTCTCGAACCGCTTTTGAAATTATCAGAGCCGAGTCGTCGTCGACAAATTCGTCTTCGTCCACGCTGTGAATACAAGTCTAAAAATACGTTCTATTAAAAAATTAGCAAAAAAATATACCTCAGCTATGGCCAAACACGTGGTGAGTTGGGAAATGTCGATTTTCTTGGGGTCGTCGAGTACAATCCTCAGCTGGGCTGCCACCAAATGAGCTATCAGACACAAGAGCTTCGGTTCCGGCTGGAGCCATTCCGCCTCGCACAGCTGAAACTACAGTACCCCTGGTGGTGAATACAGTACCCACCACACACAATTCAGCGACTATCTCGAATGAGGTCTTTCTGTAGGAATCATCCAGGCGTTGGGGAGGCGAATGGAGGATTCTGGAGATGACTTGGCGCAACTGATCCGGGACGCTTGAGGCAACTGAAAAGGGGTAATTTAGGAACCTAGTTATACCCTTTGCAATTCTACTTCGAGCTATTGGGCTACTAATGTTGACTGAGTATCATACATAGTTCTCACACGCCGACTTGAAAAAAATCCTCGGCCCGACCCGCTTCGGCCGGTCTACTCGGACCACCTAGTGAAACTGTCACCCACACGACCAAGGTTCGATCCCGGTCGAGCCACTTAATTTTTGCTAACTTAGAATTAGTTCAAATATGTAATAGAAGTATTATGAAAGACTTTGTAAGGTTTAAATTTTTATGTAAGCTGAAATAACGATTTAATGAAAATTTAATTTGACAAGTTTACAAACCGGGCCGGGCCGACACTTTTCTCGGCCCGGTTATTTTTTTCTACCATTTTCAACCAATACGTAGGTAGCGCGTCCGCCTATGCCTTCAACTTACAACTCTAAATGCAGCCCAACACGGTGTGTTAAAAAAGCAAAAGAGGCTGAACCTGCGGAAATTTTGGTGGAATCAGCGAGCCAGCCACAATATGTGAACGGTCTACCGCATTCTGACGCGGAAAGACACACACATAAATCCTCATAACAAAAAATAATAAAATTTGAGTTTCAGCGATGACTTTACCAACCTTTACGAAGGGGTGCGTCGACCATCTTCATCAGAGCTACCGTAACCAGGAGGTGATCCAACTCTGGCAGTGATTTCTCCTCCTGCTCCACCAGAAATCGCGACAGAATTGCCAGAGAAAGAGATGCGGCTTCTGCTCCTTCCTTGGTCTACTGTAACTGATAAATATGAATCTACGGCATACTTACCTCTACAGTAGGACGGAATAGGTGCATAACTGTCGAGATATCGTCTTTGGTGGCGGGTTTTCCTGAACATAATTGTTTAGGACCAAAATTAAAGGCGCCAGAGTTAATTTTTGTATTAAAACTCACGATTTAAGTAGTGTAAATTGGCCAGAACAAGATCAATATGGGATGCGTAAACTTCTTCACTGCACAATGTCAGCAAAGTGGTGGAAACGTCGTAAACGAGCTTCTGGTAACTAAAAAGAGTCAATAAAAAAATTTGAAAAATGCTTTACCTGGCAAGTTCATTGTAGGATTCCGTGAGCAGTTCAACCACCAACTCTGACGGCAGGGAAGAGAGAATAGTATCTGCTTGGCTCGGGTCCAAAGAATCACTCTGAAATTGGCAGAAATGTTATAAAAAAAGACGTCGAAAACCTACATCTTTGAATTTGGCAGCCAATGTGACGATTGTGGCGAACTTTTGGACAGGAGAGGCTGAATCGCCGAGGGAGGAACAGCACTCCTGCAGGGACATCTCTTCCATGATACATTCAAGGTCCATTTTAAATCCTGGAACAGAAGAGAATGAAATTGGGTTCCAAGCAAAAACAGAACTTATAGAAAATTTTACACAGGAAAGAGACTTAAATTGGTATGAAAATATAATTAAAATATATATTTTCAGCAGAGAACTTCAAAAACCCCTCAGGCGACGCTGAAACCTCAGGAGAGAGAAAAAGGGAAAATTTATTTTCAAAATTCGAAAATTTTTGGCAACCGGCCAGAGCTTTCCGTTCGAGACTCATTGCCGGCAGTCCTTGAAGATTTTGCGTTTCTAAAAACGCGAACCTTTGTTGCACTCTAATTTTATTCAATTTCAAATGCTGTTTTTACCGTTTTTGCTATACTTTGTTTATTTATTGTCATAGTGTATCGATTTATTTTTTCTGATTTCATTCAACAAGCCCGAATTGTCAAAAGAATTGAGGAATTCGGTTGTAAAGTTTCCATGATTCATCCTCGTCGCTGCGCTTGAGAACTGCCGAAACGGCGTTATTTTTCCTTATTTTCACCCGATGTGTGTCCGTTGGGAAGGCGAGAACAGGTTTTGTTGGTGGAAACAGCCTGTATTTGTTTGCAGCGAGAGAGAGAGGGACAGGCAACATTTATGCGCGCGCGGGTCTTGTGTTCATATGCGCTATCACGAATCGATCGATTCCCGACATTTCTTTGGTCTGCGCCTTTCCATTTGGGGTATTCCATGTTCATTGATGGTTTCAACATCAATTTATTCCCAATCAGCTGATCGCACGCCCATGGCCAAGGGGCGTCGCGTCGGAAATGCCCCAGTTTTTTTTGCCAAGCTTTTTCTTTTAGAAATCGGTTGTTATTCGTTTATAAGCCTGTTACACCACCTACAAGCCTTTCTTCAAGACGTATCCTAAATACCGTAATTTTGGGTTCCGACACGAATGTTTAAAAGCTATTGCGCTTTTGTGTATTCTTTGGACAAGCGAACGACTTTCCTTAGTCATCACTTTTAACAGCGTAACATTCGGTGTTTGTCGCTGCGGATCCTAGGCGGGTCGGCCCGAAATTTCAAAAACACGGTGAACCTGCGGAGCTGAACTGCGCTAGCAGCTGATGCCCTTGGCACTATTGCTGAGAAAATCCGGCTTATCACTACGCACCGTTTTAAAATTCGGCTGTTGACATTCAGGCACACGAAAGTCAACAGCCAATTTTTGGAATGTCTTGGCGGGACCCATTTAGTCCAGATTCGCTCTGGCTGCTTTCGAAGGAATTGAAACTTGCTTACAAGATACCCATGATCACTGATGAAGATGCTGACACCGTCTATATAGCTGACGCCAAAAGGGCATCATGCCAATTTCGTTCCAGTATTCTCTTTTGATGATAGATCTGCATAAAATCGTAATCTAATTGAATATCAACAGAGAATAAAGGCACAAATTGGCATGATGCCCGTTTGGCGGCAACTGTAGCTTTATTTAAACCGGAAAATATAGTTGTGTTACAATTCTCTGCAAGTCTCTTCTCTCATTATTTTATAATTTTTATGAATCGGGTTCAGGTAGTGGCCGACCTGCAGAATGGCTCTTCGGATCTTCGGAAAGTCCCACAAATCTCCGGCCGACGTGGTCAAGAACCTCAAAGAAGCCCTCGTTCTGATCGAAAAGGTTGGTTTCTGATGTTTTTGTTTGTGTCTCGAGGCATTTGTTTTTGAATGAGGTCGTTTTTGTTGAATAGTATCGGCATTTTTGTTGTTACTCATTTTGTTTCAGGGCGACAAGAAGTCTGACAAGGCCGTGGAGGAGGTGAACAAGTGGCTGCAGCAGTTCAAAGGAATCATTTATGGCCAGGAGGGACAAGAACCCAACAGCGAACAGGTGAGAGTTTTTTTTGTAGTTTGTTGTCGTTTTTTTCCTGAATTTGGGGTTTTGTGTGGTACGTACGTTCCCACTTCGATGGTTTTGCTGCGTATATTCCCGAGTATTTTGTACACCATTGCGAATTTACCAAATGGAAAGCAGCAGTTTCTACTTCGTTACGACGTGCCAAAGTGATGTTGCTCTTTTGCGTAGCAGATAGGATACTCAGGGCGTGTACGCAGCCAAATCGACCGAAGTAGCTGCTGAAAAACCGGTATGGGCACTTTGCCTACAGCCACCTTGGTTCCGCCACGAATAACATTGGCAAAGTGCCAAGACAACGAATTGCAATAAATACGCGGGATTTCAGCGCTTATCGTGGCGGGACTCTTTGTCCAAACGCTGAAACGAGGAGGGGCTTGGCAAACTTTCAGTTCTGTTTTTGAAGTGACCCGAGTTACCAATTGGGGAAAAAAAACTCAAACCGTGTACGTAGCCAAATCGACCGGAATAGCTCTGACGAATAGTATTTATAAACAATCATCTTATTTTAGGTAGCTCAATTGGCGCAGGAGACGTACAACGCCAACATCCTCCCGATGCTCATCAAGAACCTCGCCAAGCTCGACTTTGAAAGCAAGAAGGTCGGGTTTTTTTTCTAGCCAAAACATTTTTTTTGGTTTAGGACGTTGCTCAGATCTACAACAACCTGCTACGGAGGCAGATTGGCACCCGGTCGCCCACCGTCGAGTACATCGGGGCCAGGCCCGATATCCTGATTATGCTGTTGGCTGGATACGAGAACAGCGAAATTGCGATGACGTGTGGGTCCATGATGCGCGAGTGCATCCGACACGAACATCTCGCCAAGGTACGTCTTCTTTTTTAGCTTCCAGCTTTTTGTGGGAATTTTTTGAGTTCATTTCGCATGAAGATACAAGGCGTCTAAAGTTTAGCGAATGCGTTGAACTTGAACTTCGTTCAACGCGTTCGCTAAACTTTAGTTGGCTCCCGTCAACAAGAAAAGGTTATTGATTTCCTGCCGGGAGCATAAATCTTGGTGCATGAACCGCCGCTTTTTTGAACATGAAAGATTACTGTTGTTGTTTCCACGGGGTTCTCTAATGACGGTCCGGGCCGAGATTTTTTTTTTGGGCGGCCCTGCCCGAAATCAAAATTTTTATTTTTGTATAAATTGGTGCAATAATTTTTTAAACTGTTTTAAATACCGTAATAGTGTTTGTTACTAACATATAAGTCAATATTAATTGTATAAAAAAGAATGTCACCGACCGGGATCGAACCCTGGTCGTGTGGGTGGCAATCTGACTGGGTGGTCCAGGGTAAACGGGCCGACCAAAATTTTGAAACGACCCGGCCCGTGAGAAGCTAAATTTCTTGTGCTACCTTCTCACGAAAGCACTGCAAGTTTTCCCCGGGAGCATAGTCACTGAAAATATAGTAATTTCCTGTGAGTGTGTTGAATGTGCACACTTACAGGATGGCAGGTGTCCAAATTCAGTAAAAGAGGTGAAGATTGGATGCTTAAATTGCGGTTTTTTATGTTGACCCCATAAATGAACAGGCACCCGTATATTCGATAGAGAGGGTCGAGCCGAGTGTTGTGTCCGGAGGTAGGGAAGACGCGAGGTTCGAATAAGAGATTTATTCGAGGAACGAAGCTCAGATAAGCTGAGAGCAAAGCCAAGAGAAAGCTGCGAAATGGGGAAAACGCTGGCCTTATATAGCACCAGAGAAGGTTCTGGAAAGATCCAGAACTGGGGCGAAATATCTAGTACCGTGAAAGGGGCGGGGCCTAGAAGGTACTAGAACAAATGGAACGTTACGGAACATTCTAGAACAATATGGAATATTCTAGAATACGAGTGGGCGTGGCCCCAACACCGAGCCTAATTTCCTATTTGGGGAATTCACGCCACACGTCCCTTTTGAATTGTGGGGGGGGGTCGTGCAAAACGGACCCCACGGGTAGCTTTATCACGTATGGTTGACCCAACCGTAAACGTAAGAAATTCAGCGTAGTCTATTGAAGAGTTTCAATTGAATCAATCTAATTTCCTCCTTTTCAGATCGTGCTGAACCACGAGTCCTTCTACAAGCTCTTCGACTACGTCGAGTTGTCCTCCTTCGACATAGCCTCAGATGCCTTTTCCACGTTCAAGGTGCCTATTTTCCCCCTGTTTCTATTCTTTTTTCTTCCGTTCAGGACCTGATAACAAAGCACAAGACGAACTGCGCCGAGTTCCTGGATTCCAACTATGAGCGATTCTTCACGGCCTATCAGAAACTGCTCATGTCGGAGAACTACGTCGTCCGGAGGCAGTCCTTAAAGGTATCTCTCTCTCTCTCTCTCTCTCTCTCTCTCTCTCTCTCTCTCTCTCTTTAACCCCCTCTTTCCAGTTGTTGGGAGAGTTGTTGCTGGACCGACACAACTTCAACGTGATGACAAAGTACATCTCGAACCCAGAGAACCTGAAGCTCATGATGGAGCTGCTGCGCGAGAAAAGCCGCAACATCCAGTTCGAAGCCTTCCACGTTTTTAAGGTATGTCCTTAGTCGCCCATGCTAACCTGAATTCCTTTCTAGGTGTTCGTAGCGAACCCGAACAAACCGCGACCCATATCCGATATTCTTTTGAGAAATCGCGATAAATTGGTAAGTGTCGATTTTTTAAAGTTGTTTCTTCGAGGTTTGCGTGGGACTGCGCGTGGTATTCACGTGGTGTCTGAGCCGATTATTGGACGATCGGTGGGAGTAGAGTCAAAAAGTGGCGGCGGATATAATGCAATCGAAAACCCAAAAATCAAGGGTTTCATGCCGTATTTGACTTGTCGTTTGCCATGAAGGCGACCATCCGATTTCTTAATGTTAGGGGTTTACTACACATCGAACGGGAATGTCCAAATTTTCTCGTTTGCAGTCAATAGACATTCAGAACACCCTTCAGGACGTTAGATGCGGCGGTTGTAAAGTGGTTCTTCTTTACTCAATTTGGGCCCGAAACTACGGGCGGGTATGTCAATTGACATGTACTTCTAAGATTGACGGCGTTTGTTGACTAATGTTGATCTCCCTGAACACGTAGTACAAAAGAGTTTTAAATCGAAAATTTACATTTTCGCTTTAATTTACTTACGCAAACGTTACTTACTGGCTCGCGAGCCACCTAGCATGTGAACTGTGGGTCGCGCAAAATGGACCCCACGTAGCTTGCTTATTTATGGGGGGCAACCTCTTTTATAGCCGTAGTAGGCGGGGAACTGAAACATACCACCCTTATCAATTGGACATTTATAGTGTCTATAACTGTAGCAAAATGGGAATCCTGCCAAAAGTCCCTGTCCCAATGTAATTAAAAAACCAATGTAAAAAAATTAATGTAATTAAAAAACCTTAAAAAATCTTCGGACGGGTTTATCGTCTTGGGACTGGTATGTCGTCTTTTGACGGGTATATCAAATGTGACGGGTAAAACTTCTTCGGACCAGTAAGACAGAATAGAGCCTCTCCTCCATTGTGGGGCCATTCTTTTCGAGACCCTTCCGTACCGTGTATGGCGAAAATAGTGTGCAAAAAGCGAAGACGCAGAGAAAAGCGGCCTATTCTCGCCGATTTCCGTCTGGCGACGGCTGTACCACCCTTGACCTTGGGAAACCGGGATATACATTTCCGTGGTATGGACTGAAGCATTTTAAGCGTTCCACACTTTTTCAACTTGCGTGTAAGGTTTTTTAAGGTCAAACCCTTAAAAATGTGTGTTTGGATTACGGTATTCTGGCGTATTCCCTACATAATTGAAACCCTTAATTGGCCATGGCTGGACAAGGAAAATTTGGGGGCTCGATGCGTAAGTCCCCCAAATGGTGCCTTGGAGGCGACGTATGCCCCCTTTAATTTTTTTTTTTGCTTTCATTTACCAAAAGCCGAGTTAGGTAGGTACTGCGAGCAATCCACGGAATGTCCAGTCCTGGAATAGTTCAAATTCAGTGCATAGCCTTCACATTCCCCGTGGTGACACCTGATTTCCATAATTATCATTTGGCTAAATATGAGTAATTTCTCTTTCCTTCCTAATTCCAATTTTACATTGTAATTCAGGTCGACTTCCTTGCTCAGTTCCACAACGACCGGACAGACGACGAGCAGTTCAACGACGAGAAGGCGTATCTAATCAAGCAGATCCAGGAGATGAAGTAGTGCTGCTCGCGAGACTCCTGCCCCGCTTCCCCGCCACTCCCTGCCCGTCCGCATGCGAGTAGTAGCTCTATTCCTCTCCCTCTCTTTCCCCGACACATCACTTGTTAGGAGAGCGTATTTATGACCGCTGTTTAGCCCAATCTTAGGCAGGTTCAATTGTAAAATACGGTTCAGATATTTATTAAATGTGCTCACGGCTCCGTCCGACCTTTTGAGCGCCAGCCCACGTCCGGTAGGTAGCCACGCCCCCCGTCTTCTTCTCCTTCTCCGCCTTGACGCCTTATTTTTAGCAGTTCCAGGAATGTTCTAAATTCGCTGTGATTTTACGTTGTAAGCTGGTTAAAAACCTTTGAATCGGCTTTGACGAGACGAGAATTAGGAGGCACATGGCCACGGGAGAGAGCGAGAGGAGGGCCTTCTGGAGAGAAAGAGGTTACTCAGAGAGATAGAGAGAGCTCACCTTGATTTCTCCGTAAGGCGAGTAGGCCACAACTTGGGCTAGCATTTCTGAAGTGAGAGGAGCATCAGCGGGGAAACGCGGGAGCCAGAAATGGGAGATGGTGTCAACGAAGAGATTGGTGAAGAAGAAAACCAGGGAGACCAAAGAGAGGAGAAGAGGCAAAGAGGTGTCATCGGCCGCTGAGGAGGGAGCACTTCTCTGAAAATTGAGAGATTTGAGTTTTGTTTGGCGGAAAATTGAGGCAATTGGTTTGACTCACTATCGTAAGGGAGTAGATGCCAATATGCATGGCCATCAGTAATTTATATGGTTTTGGTTTTTTTTTTTTAAGAAAGCAGCCGTCAGGGGCTTTTCGAATTAGAAATGAGCCGTATGCAAGCAAATTTTGTCATTACAAGTGAATTTTTTCCCGAACATTACTGGAAGCGGTTGTTCGTGAATTTCCTCCTCAACTGCTAGCCTGGAATTTGGGAGAGAGACAACAGACACCATTTTTTAAAAGGTTTCAGTATTTTGTAGTGTGCGGCAGCGAAACGGCCTGTCTCTCTCACCCGTTCTCTCTCTCTCTCTCTCTCTCTCTCTCTCTCTCTCTCTGTCTGTCTCTCTCTCTCTCTCTCCATTTGTCTCTGTGTCTGTGCGTGTGCGTTTTTCTTAATATGGCTTTCTTGTTTGCAATGTCCTCTTCAAAAATTGCTAAACGCCAAAATCTGTTAAAAAGTGGAAATCCACAAACAATGTCCCTAGTTCAAAACATAATTTTTCTTGTTTTTGTGGAGTTTTTTTAAAAGTTGAGTCCGTACCACTGCTTTTTTTCAAACAAGGCTGAAATAAAAAACCACAAAAATCGACTTTTGTTATTTATTTTATGCTTCAAATCTTTTTTTTTACCTGAAAACGAAAAGAAACCCTGCGGTCTAAAATTGTAACCTTTTTCATGGTTTTATGTACAAACTTCGCTTTTAAATGCATCTTCAGATGTTAGACCTGTAATTTAGCAATATCTTAGCGAAAAAAACCATATTCATGGTGCTCACAAGAAAAGCCGGCCTGCGGGCCGGAAACGGGCCGGTCCGAGAAAAATGTCGGCCCGGTTAGTGAACTTGCCGAATAATAATGACTTTAAATGGTTATTTCACATTTCAAATTTAAAACCTCGCAAACTCTATTACAATTCTATCACATTTAAACTAATTCTAAATTAGCAAAAATTAAGTGCTCCGACCGGGATCGAACCATGGTCGCATGGGTGACACTTTTTAAAGTTAAAACTAGGTTTTCCGAGAAGACGGGACGAAGCTCAACAGAATTACCCCATATTTGTACCTTTTTGTTCCTGGAGAACCACGCAATTACTGCGAAGATGACCAGAATCACTCCCGATACTATCAGTGCAGTCGTCTTCACCCTTTTATACCTATCAGGGTTACTCTAAATCAAACTTTTACTTAAAACTCATCTACTTCTTACCAATTCCGCTGCCTGATACGGTAATGTAAGTAAAGTTCCATGGTGTAAAAATACTATCATTGCTAGCGTTTTCAATCCCTAAATTAGATTAATTAAGTTAAATTAGTCGACGTTCACCTGGAATACACACATTGAAATGACCCTCCATTTGGTGGGCTTCTTTTCTGTGTTTTTCTTGGAACAAGCGGCTACGGTGCATTCCAAGCAGAGGGAAATCAAAGTGAGGAAGATTAGGATCTGGCCTGTTTCCACTACTATTTGATATGCTAAAATTTACTGTATGAAATAGTTATTTTTTATGATTACCTTCATGTAGGTGAGGAGAAAAAACTTCGTATTCACAGCGGGTGTCATCGGGAAGGACGTAGGATACGATTAAGTTTACAAGAGCGCCCAGGAAAAGGCCTAAAACAAGGGATTGTGTCAGTAGGGCTTATTTTCAACAGAAATTTGTTCGTTAAAGGTTTTTTGGTATTGGGTCCCGCCGCGATAGAGATCACGATAATGTGTTAATCACCCCCCACCAATGTCGATGGAGGCCACACAGAGTGGCGGTTAAATCTACCCCCCCCCCCCCCACCACAAAACTAAATTTCATTGCCTTAAAGGGATAGTCAGGCGGGTTTTACAACCTTGGCCAAGCTTAATGAGAAAAAATCGCTGATCATGAAAATAGATATATGACTATAGGTCGAAAATTCACCATTATCGAGAAAATACTCTCCAAAGTCACCAAAAACGGGTCTCCTTCTACAGATTTGTAGACGGGCGTTACGCCCTGCATGTCCGGCTTTTACAAAGCATGATAATGAGCCAAATTTCATTCTAATTGGCTTAGAGAGCTCTGAAAAAGAGAAAAAAGTTTGGCATAGTTAATTCGCTTAATTTCCGATCGTATAAGATCAAAAATTAAATGAAAAGCTACTGGTCCTTTAACGTCACGTGAAAGTTATATTTCTTCCACCATTCCATTACTTGCGGGCCACTTTTACATTTTCTTTCAGTGGTTGCGGTTGGTCGTTTTTCTGCTCACTTCCAGTCGTAACCTTACTGGTTGGTCTTTTAAGTGTGCGTAATTTAACTGTTTTGCAGGAGGAAAACCTAGTGAAAAATGCTCTTCAACAACTGTTCTATCAGCGTTATGCCAGCTTACTACCTATGATGATAAACTGAAGGGATATGCTTGTCTTTCAACAGAAAACGTGGAGATATTTATATTCAGCTAAGTGTTATCTCCGAAAACTGTTTTTTTGGGGGGGGGGGTTGTGATAAATAAACCGGGGGGGGGGGGGGGTTGTGATAAATAAACCGGGGGGGGGGGGGGCAACTAAACCGGGTCAAATGGGGGTTGCGGGGGGCTGGTGTCGCAATCTTGTCCCCCTACACATCTGTGGGGGGGTGCAATTACGATATTCATAACAGAATCATACCTACCCCCATCAAACGCAATGATATACCTCCCGCCTTCGTATGAAATGCGCGATTTTACCGAGATAATGAATATGTGTTGCGGAGTGGCGCTAAACCAAAAAACGAACCAAAAATAGTTTGGGAATCAAAAATATCGTTCGGTCCCAAATTACCACCCTAAACTCCCAAATTGTTACACTTTAGTTTTTGTGGCAAGTTGCGACAGTTCCAAAAACTCGAACCTGAACTTGATTCTAATGGTTTTGTGACTGTCACATAAATCACAACTGTGGCAATTAATCGCCATCCAAACGATCTACCCGATAGGATAAATAACATGTGATCTATTCCGATCGGGACAGACGAGGATTGTGATTTGTTTCCAAAGGATCATCCAGGTTTAGAGGATTGTGACATTGGGTCGCGCAGTGTTTACTGTGGTGCGATATTTTTTTGGATTTGAAATGGACGGAATGCAAATTTTAGCGTTCCAACTAAGATGAGTTTGCAAAGACCGCTCAAGGCAACTTAAGGGAATTTAGAGATACCAGATTTGAATTGGCGCTAGGTGGGCAATTACAAAAAATCAAAATGTTCAAGTCTTTTTACGAAATGGTTGCTAACTCTGCGTTATTTCTTCGTTGTATATGGCGAGCACCAGCGCGCCATTGCTGCATTTTGGGTTTTTTCTCTTGAGTATTCTCTCTTTTGTGTACTTTGTAGATCAGGGTTCATCGCGGCGGGATCCAATACCAAATCCTCCTTTATTATGGTAAGAAAAGAAGTTTGGCGAATTCCCATGTTTTCCAAGAAGTGAGGTTCTCAAAGAAACTTCGTCAAGGTCAGTCAGACTCAAATCACAAGTGTGGCGAGTCACGCGAGATGAGTCAGAAATTCGCGATTTAAGGCAGTTCGTTACGATTTTTACACCAAAACTTGGATCTATTCTATTTTACTTATCGCGAAAAGTATAATATTTGAGGCGCAAATCAAAATTAGAATTTCGTAAGGGGTTTCGAAGCATTAACACAAGTAAAGCCTTAAATCGTGATTAGCATGAGATTGTTCGCATTCTGATTTGGTGATTTTCGACCTAGTTCCACTTTAGTTGATGGTTTAGTAGGGCTATGAGAATATTCATTCGGTTGGGGATTTTCTTAGGAACTGATTCAGTTGTTAAAAAGGCATCATTTGTCAAAATGCACATTATTACCACCCAAAAAATAAATTTTTGGGACAATGTGACAGATACAATTGGAAAATCCTTGAAAAGTTGTCTAGGAAAACGTTTTTGTTCAGGTTTAAAAAAAGGTTCAAAATTTGTTCGGCTTTGACAAAAGGATCCACGCTCGGTATTCAAATAAAAAGTTAGGAAACTACAAATTTTTGTAAAAACGCGCAATTTTTTCATTTTGCTAATAAATTTCAGGTCCCAACAGATGAATCTCTTCCTAAAATGTTTCTCAATCGAATGAATATACCTATAGCATTTCTGAAGCCCATAAATTACTGTTAAATCAGCAAACAAAGTGGAACTATAATTTTTCACGGGGTGTAGGTCCCAAAATGCTTTAGTGTCAAGTTCCAAACAGTCCCAATGGTTATTCCACACAAGGCCGATAGAACAGAGTCAAATTTTCCTGTTTCCTGTTCGTGGGACTGTGCGGGGAACATTGCTGCCTTGAGAACCAAATCACAATTGGGCGAGTCACGCAAAGCAGAAATTGGAGTTTAAGGCATTTCGGATGAAAAAGACATTGGTAGAATTTACTTCCCCCAATGTCTGGTTTTTGGAGGAAGTAGCCTTGAACATTGAACCTTGATTCAACAATAATAGAGAGGGCAATTGTTACTGCGAAGACATGTGTTGGGCGAATGGAACGGAGCAAAAACTTTCGGGCAGATTGAAGTAGACTCACCGGTGTTGGTTACAACCATTGAAATGGAGAGTATGAAAAGCAGAATTCTGGTGTTGAAGGGAATGCATTTCGTTCGAAACACGGCTGTGGCGAGGAGCACATTGAGGGCGACGGCAATGGGTCCTGTGACGACGCGGAAGAGAAGGGCGAGGTGTACGGTAGAACCACGAGAGAAGGCTTCGGTGGCAGCAGAGCAGAGCTCGCAACGGCTGCACTCCATGCCAGACGACGGATCGATTCCTGAGAGATCACGCGGGGCGAAATAGACGGGTTCTCGCGTCGGGAGTCCAGAAGCGGTTCCCGACCGCCGAAAACACAATGCGGGGAGGGGAGGAGACAAGGGGAGGGGAGGGATTCACGCTGACTCATCCAATGCCTCACTAGCGCTGACATACGCACTCGCACTCGCACACGCACACGCACTCGCACATTCACACATTCACACATTCACACATTCACACATTCACACACTCACGCACTCACACACTCACACACTCCCACACTCACACACTCACACACCCACACACCCACACACCCACACACCCACACACCCACACACCCACACACCCACACACTCACACACACACACACACACCCACACACTCACACACACACGCATACGCACACGCTTACGAGTAAGATAAATAGAAATCGGCGTATAGAAAGGGGGATACAATCAAACTCTTTGTCAGATTTTTCCGCATCGTGGTTAAATAGCGACCAAGACTAGTTACAGAAATCGTACAAAAAATGTGTCATTAGTGTCTGAATGCGAATATCCAGTTTTGTCGATGTGCAACCGGCAATCGTTGGTCTGCCAGCCCAAATCACACTCCTTCCCCTAACGTCTTTTTTTCAGATTGTTGGACGACCTCGACATGGCAAGCCCCCCTAAATGGCCCATCTACTCTGTCTTTATGGCCTCGTTGTTCGGCTACGGTCGGCCCTACACCATGTCTCAATTGGAGCCAAAATTTCCCCAAAAACAACCGTACAATGAATCACGGTTTTGAATCACGCTTCATGTACATTTAAGGCGACGTTTGGGCCATAACTTATGGCCCATAAGCGCAGAATGCATGAGGGGCGAGACGACGAACATTGTGAGAAGCAGGTCGCTATCCTTGATATACCCTCTGTTTTATGAATCCTTCATACCCAACGTTACATTGAAAAATCACTCTCTGCCTTGTCTTCTCGTCTAGTTTTCTGAGTTCGGGAACATCGCCAATTGACATGATTTTCCCGTGACGGGGGAATGCCGGCTTGGGCCTCCCCCTGGTGTAACAGTAAAATTTCTCAGTGCAACCAGCCCCCGGAATTTGAAAGACCGGGGCTATGCAAAAGAAAGAAAATGTTGGTAAAATTTGCATAAAAAACCTAAATTTGCGTTGACATTCATTTTTCATTGTACCGAACACTGTTTGGAGAAGTTTTCTTGGGTAATCGTAACCCGCCCGGCTAGCCCCGCCCCAGGGTCAAATTTGGCATGGCCCCTCTCCCCCAGCAACATATATATATTCTCTACTTCGAAATCTACTTCGGCCGATTTGGCTGCGTACACGCCCTGAGTATCCTACATGGCGCGGCCTATTCTAGGAACAACATCAAAACCCTGGGACGATTTTCCGCTAAGTATTCTTAGAGAAGTTGTGAGGTTGGAATCATCTGTTTGTAAAATGTAACTTCATTGTGTGTTGGTTGACCTTGCACCAGAAGAAAAGAAAACTTAAAATTTTTGGAACATATACATAGCATATTCCTCTCTTTCGAGAAAAAAAAATTGTTTCCCTCCTCAGAGGGATTCCAAAAATTGCCCTGTCCAGAATGCTGTGCTTTCCCGAGGACAGGCAACGGGAGCACCGGAAGCCAATCACTTGGTTCCATTTCTGGGTCAATTTGCCGTGAGGCACCGATTTTGTCCGAAGACAGCCGTGATAGTCTAGTTCCAACGGTTTCCCGTGGTCTTTCTATAACTGGGGGTCTGGGGTCTTGCCGAATAAGGCCGCGGGTGGAGCACCCCTCCGTGACTTGCCGATTTCGTACGCGGGTCAGTCGCAGGCGCCGAGAGAGATCAAGGGCGGCGGGGAGCACAGGAACTTTGTATATATACTTTATCCAACGGAAAGTGTAACAAGAAACAAAACAAAAGAACAGGACAAATAGGGAAGGACAGGTGAGGTGGGATTTGAGGTTTTTGCGCTACAGGTGCCCCGGGGTGGATATGTGTGGAGGAGAGAAGGAAGTCGAGGGTTATTTTCTCCAGGCAGAGGTTTTCAGCGGTTCGCCAGGCCGCTCGCGGGGTCGCCAGTCCCACATAGGTATTTTCCTTTTCATACCTAACCTCTATGGAATGCCTGTCGACGGTAGGGACCGATACCCGTCACATCTGAGAAGGAGGCTCCAAAGTGGGATGATGAGCGTCTCGGTGGGACACCTGTAGGACTGCCGTCAAGGAGAGGGGAAGAAAGACGGAGCTACTTGGAAAATGAGGAGGTTTAAGAGCAAATGGTCTAATGGGTGACAGAATGGAGTTAGGGGGGCCAAGATCAACAAGAACTCCCCCACGGGAGCGGAGAGGAAATCACCCTATGCAAACGGTGGTCATGTGGTTTATGCAAAAGGGTGAGAAGCTCCTGTTTTACGGGGCTGCCCTGAGTTGCCGATTTTCACAAGTATGACCAGAAGCCAGAGAGGCTTGTGTTCGAAAAAGGAAAAGAGAAAAAAGAAGGCAAACAAACCCATGTGTGTGGAAATTTAAATTTGGAACCACTGCTGAATGAATCAGAGGTGGCCGATTGCGAAAGAATGATTCAATCAAATACACGGAGAAGATCTGGATGCACGGATTCGAGTACCTCATCTGAAAGTCTGGCCCTGAAAGAGGTTAGGGTGGTCGATTCAGCTAATTCAGGGGGTAGTTTGTTCCAGATGGGAGCAACTCTAAAGGGAAAGCTAGCTGAGATATTCCGACGCCCAGTGTGTTTCCGCACTATTTGGAAACTTTGCATGAGGCAATTCACAAAACGCCAATTTTTCGTTCTTAATTGGCAAACTGAAGATTTTCCTGACGATGAATACTAGAAGGATGTATAATTCCCTTTTAAAATCGTCCTTAATCCCAAATCCCGCAGTTCCCGCCGGCCGATTGACCAGTTATGGGGGCTAATTTGTTCATTTTTCTGAGAGTATCGGCTCGTTTGATCGGTAGATAGGCTGCAAAATTGAAGTTAACACCAATTTATGCTTTTCCCTCCAAAAAAACAAGATTCTCTTTCTTTTGTGTAGACCCGGTCTTCCCCAATCCGGTTTGCACTGTGAAATTTTACTGCTACACCATATTTTCAGCAAATTTTCGCATAATCTCAGGAAAATGGCAAAAATAGGGAGGTTCAGAATAGGGAAGTATTCATAGCCAAGAAAATCTTCGGTTTTCCAATTGAACACGAAAAAGTGGCATTTTGTAATTGCCTCATGCCGATTCTTGCTCGCCCTGCCGCCGTTGAGCTCATTTCGGCGCCTGCGACTCACCCGCGTACGACATCGGCAACTCACGGAGGAGTAGTCCCCCGGCGGCCTATCTCGGAAAGACCCCAGGTGTGGAAAGGCTACGGGAAACCGTTGGAACTTGAATATCATGGCTGTCCTCGGACAAAATCGGTGCCTCACGGCAAATTGACCCTGAAATGGAACCAAGTGATTGGCTTCCGGTGCTCCCGTTGCCTGTCCTCGGGAAAGCACAGCATTCTGGACGGCAATTTTTGGAATCCCTCTGAGGAGGGAAACAAATATCTTTTTTTTTCGAAAGAGAGGAATACGATTTATTGTTACTCTTAACTATGTTCTCGAAATCTTTTCTGATACAAAATCAGTTTTTAGTTTTCAGACGTGAAAAGACGCGCAAAATACAAAAATAAAAATGGTTTCAGGTTTGTTACCGAACACAAATCATAAATTAGGACCCCCGTCGTAAGTTCCTAATTGAGCCCTTCATATATCACGCCGTATTTAGATGATTGAAACGAGGACATGCATTAACCTCCGTCGTCTGGCAATTATTCTCAGAACTCCCATTCACTGAAGAGAAATCAGCTTCAGACGTTGCTGCAGAACTTGTCTACACCCTCTTTTCTAATGATCAAGTGTGAATAAACCATGATTTTTGGCGCGACTCGAAATTAATTTTCCGGTTGACCAGTTTTTTGTGTTTTTGCTGAGAATCGTATGAAATGAGCAGAACCAAACTATAAAAGTCTAAGAATGTTCCCGATTGTGGCTACTGTATTTCATTTCCTGATAAACACAAGGGACAAATTGACGTGTTTGCCTTCAAAATATGAAGCTCAGACAATTAAAACTAGGAAATCCTGGTCCATTCGTCGAAAGTAATTTTATTGGTGTTTTAACATTAAAATGCAGTTAATGGGGCAGTAAGGGGGCTTTTCATTTCATTTTTGATCGGCTACTGTCGGAAATTATGCGAATGAACTATGCTAAAATGTCTCGCACCTTCCTCGTTTCCAGCGCTCTCTCAACGAATTAGAATGAATTTTGGCTTACTTGTAAATACCGGACACGCTGGGTGTACTGTCCGTCTACAAATCGGTAGACGGTGACCCGTTTTTGACGACTTTGAAGCGTTTTTCTCGAAAACGGTAAATTTTCGTTACATAGTTATAAATATTTTCATGATACGCGAATTTTTTTTTTCTTAAATGAGCCAATGTTTTAAAACTGTCTCTTTAAGGCATTCCCGGTCTGTTCACGTTAACCTAATTTCTGGCCATCCCATTTGTAGAATCATTCGTTGTGTTTGGATAAATGAATCAAAAATTAATTGTTCTTTGAACCAAATGACAGCGAGATTATATGGAAGAGGAATGGAATTTTTCTGGATGTAGTGAATTCCCGATGTTTTATATAAGCATCTTTTTTATGATACTTTGTTTAATTAATGTAGAATTTAGAAATTAAGGGTTTATGCTTCGTAATCCGTTTTATCCCAATCCCGCCGACTACAACTGTTCTGGTCATCCACAAGAGTTTTGGGAGGCACAGGTAAAAACACAGAACCTACAATACCTCTGTCTCTCTGTCTCTCTGCCTCTCTGTCTCGCTCTCCGTCTCTCTCTCTCCGTCTCTCTCTCTCTCTCTCTCTCTCTCTCTGTCTCTCTAAACTTCCCGTTTCTTTAGCTATTCATTATCATTTCAGCGAAGTCCTCTGATTCTCTCTGGGACAATTTGCATTTTCTTGGCTTCCCTCTGCCTTCTAGCCTACCTTCTCTGCGTGATTGCCATGTTGGATCGCTCTCTCCTCCGTAGCAACACATGGAAAATCATGTGTTTTACAGGAGTAATGGACCTAGGAGGAATAATTGTAGCCGGCCACTTAACAGGTCTGAACTCCCTGTTGACTTTTCTCTAATAACACAGAATTGCAGGCTATTTTTACATAACTGGGGAAATCTTCTGTACTTCTCCCGTTTTCAATTACGTAGTAGGAGAGTTCGCAATGGGTACTCAAAATAAAATAAGATAATTCCATAGAGTTATTCAGGTTTCTGGATATGTAATTTGTTCAATGTTGTGACGATTGGCCTGCAAAGGTGTAGTGAAGTTAGCTCGTCCAAATTTTTGAAATACATTTTCAAAGGTAACATTGTGAAATTAACCAAGTTAAGGTCTTTTGAGTGTTTTAGATAACAAAGTGTACATATGGATGTTGACCTCTTTGTTTCTAATGTGGTTGGTTATGTGTACAACACACACTACTGTTTTCAACTCTGTCCATGGCAATTGGTACTACACACCTTTTATTAGTGAGAATCATGCTTATGTAAGAAAATTTAATTTTAAAATGGAAGGACCTCGTAAAATTGATTTTTAAAATCTTTCTAACAACAACTTTATTGAATAGATACCGTTGGCACGATTCTGAAACGTTGGCACGATTCTGAAACGTACCCCTTTTGCATGTTTTGGACTGCAACCGGTGCAGGTTAACACGATTGAAAAATGCAAAGGGTGCACGGTTACACGGCAGAGAAAGGCGAGAGAGCGCAAGCAATGAAGAGGCTCAGAAAGGCGCGCTATTAAAAGATATTTTCGACAAATCTACAGGCTCTCCTAATTTGGTTTATTTTCCCGAAAATGAGAGAATGACACTTTTCTGAATCAGTATCCGAACGATAAATATTGTCTTTTTGAAATCAAAAATTCATTGCAGGAGGTGTTGAAGTACGAAAATATCGTTCACCCGACTGTCAACTGTTCCACAGCCATTATTTTGACAGTTATTTATTGTTATTTGTGTATTAAACTAAAAAGAAAAATGAATACAACAAGTATCAATACGAGCGCCGTTCAGGGAAAGGTGAGAACAGACTTTTTCCGTATTATCGCACTGAAAAGTTTTGTTTGGCCTCGTTTGACCCAAACCTGTAATTCTGAAATTGTTGGATTCAAGTAATTTTTGGGTCATGGGTTACACTTGAAAGTATGGATGCAATTTCAAGCCATTTCAAAAAAAAAAATAACAAACCAAAAAAATGGGTTGCAGGTGTATAAAATAGGAAAATAATAATTTTAAGCGTTTGAGAAAAAAAACGAAAAACTTGGAACTTGCCGAGGTTTGGATATATTGGCCAAACCTCGTTGAAACGATGGGTTATCCTGTTTTGTCTAAGAGTTTGTGTGTCTCAAACTTAATTTTCAAGCAGATAACCACTATAAAACATATTTTTGGAATTTGAAAAAGGCTGAGATTGAATTTACTACCCAATGCTCACCTATCGTAACCCCGACATAAAAATACCCTGAGTCTAAAAGTTTGGGTCACAAAAAGCCCAAACCGAACTTTTTAGCCGATTCTGAGACATTTCGCTCAACATGAGTCAGAATATTGTTCGAATCATGTATGCTATTGAAAAACCCAGCCGGGACCGATGTTCCCGGACGGTGATTTCACACAGTTTACCCAATTTGTGAAATCTCAAGGTTTTCCAAATTTAGAGTTTTTCAGTTAGTGCTACAGTCTCTTCTGATTTGTGGTTCTGCCGCCATCACTTGCTATGTCTACGTGTGGATGCAGTTCTTCCCCTCGCCCTATTGGCTCATCTACTCTGCCTCAATTGCCTGGCTGTTTAGCCACGGTTTGCCCGGTCTCATCTACCTCCTCCTCAACAAGACCATTCGTCGCCGCGTCTCCGAAATCCTCCACTTGGCGAAGAAGATGCAACCCCCTTCTGGTGCCACGCCAACAAGAAACGGCAAATAAAGTTGCATTCAAGAAAACAATTTAGTTTAAAAAAAAAAACAGTGGTACAGACACACACACACACACACACGCACACGCACACACACACACGCACACGCACACACACACACGCACACGCACACGCACACACACACACACACGCACACGCACACGCACACACACACACACACGCACACGCCCACACGCACACGCACACGCACACGCACACGCACACGCACACGCACACGCACACGCACACGCACACGCACACGCACACGCACACGCACACGCACACGCACACGCACACGCACACGCACACGCACACGCACACGCACACGCACACGCACACGCACACGCACACGCACACGCACACGCACACGCACACGCACACGCACACGCACACGCACACGCACACGCACACGCACACGCACACGCACACGCACACGCACACGCACACGCAAACGCACACGCACACGCACACGCAAACGCACACGCACACGCACACGCAAACGCACACACACACGCATTTATTTCATTTTTTACCACTGCTGTTTCAAATATCGATCGTAAGCCGACGCATCAGCAGGAGAACTCGTGAGATTCCGGAGGTCTCTTTTTCTCTCCGATTGTTGAGTTCTAGCGATTCGAAGAAGGATCATTGGTGACAAAAGGCAGTAGAGCGGGACCGTCTGCAACAAAGATTTGCATTAAATAAAGTTGGTTTTCCATGGCAATCTTTCAGGGTAAAACTTACATAAGTCGCTGCAAACCCCGCTCTGACTACCATCTTCTCTGTCTGAATATCGGCAACAAGGGGAATAACAAAATTGGCAGAATACAATACAATAAATAGAACCAAGTGAAATAGCATCCACGGAAGTAGCATTTTCAAAACAGATAGGTTTTCTTTGATTTGATAAGTGGTTGAAACGTTGAAAACACGTCTAAACCCATAAATCATAGGATTGAATGACGAAAATCTTACCTTTTGCTTTGATTCTTGTTCGTTTTATAAAGTAGAGTAAATAGAAATATCACTACTATTTCGAATACTGTCATACTGTATCCTAGAATTGTCACGTCGTATACCGTATCTTTATTGGCTCCGCTACAGTACAATTCATAACCAGTGAGGGGAGTATGTCTTTGGCAGAAAAATGTAATTGCAATCGAAACGATTATCTGAAATTAAGAGAAGTTTAGGAGTCTCACCCACCACTCTACCTCCCTCCCTCTCTCTCTCCTCCCCCCCCCTCTCGCTCTCTCTCTCTCTCTCTCTCTCTCTCTTCTATCTCTCTCTCTCTCTCTCTCTCTCTCTCTCTCTCTCTCTCGCTCTCTAACCTACCGCAGTAACTGAGAGGTATAAACCCAACCGACAAGATCTCTTTTCGTAAGAAGTTTTGGAAAATGTCGCCATCGCTCGTTCAATTACAATAGCCATATTCAGCGGAACAAGGCAAAGTAAAGTTAGATTCATGGGTTGACGAAATAATAAGCAAACAGTTACGGAAACAATTACTTCACATCCAGATGATCTCGTGGAAAACAAGAAAAAGTGAGTTCCCTAAATCTATGTTTAGAGACCGCAGACGAAAAATTATAAATATCTTTTGCATTTTTTACACAAATATAACGGTAGTCTATAATCTAACTTAAACTTTTCTTTTTAAACTTTAAAATTTCATCCAGAACGAAGGGAGATATTCCACTTTGAATGCCCGAAAATGAACCCGATTTTACATTGACGCAATGGTTGGGCGGGGTCTGCCTCGGCCGAGTGCACAGGCGCTGCTAAACACCGAGCGGATTTTCACTTGTTTGGGAAATTACCATTTTTGAAAGAATGCTCATGTATACATGTTTGAAATGGTTTTTCATATTTATCTCATATTTATAATACCAAATGTTTTTTTCAAAAATAATAAAATTACACGCGTAAATGACCTGTAGCAATTTTGTCCTCTTGACAGCATTTAGCTAGGGACCGCAAGCCGAAATTTTACTATTGGAATTTCAAGATTATTTTCAGCCACGGTTGTAGTCCTAAGTCGTAGCAGCAAAACTTTTTTTGAATTTTGAATTTTCGTTAACTTTGAAAGGAGAAATGACAATTTTAGTGCGGCTTTTGCGGCTGCCGTTTTCAATTGAAACTTTCGAGGGGCGGGGCCAGATCGCAGTCTGCCGCAGGCTTTCAGCCTGGCGTTAAACAGCGGGCACGCCAAGTTGGCAAATGAGTGATATTCCCCCTTAAGATGTTATGGCGATATTTATTTGTTTTAACATAATAATTATGGTCTAATATGCACAAATAATGAGTAAAATCATCCCATAATTCTTGGCAGAGCAGAAGTCGCGGTCCGGGTGTATAAACCTCGAAATCGGCCAAAAAGGGAAATCCAGAAAAAGTGAACTTTGTTCAAAAAACAATTTTCCTTTTGTTTTTGTCGATTTTGGTGTTTCTACGTGTTTAATAAGTGTAAAACAAAATAAACTTTTAATTTTGCTCAAATTGGATGGAATTCCATGCTAATTGAGTCAGTACCGCGGCTTTATTTCAAACAATGTTGAATAAAAAAAATCCGCCAACATGAATTTTTTATTTTTGATTTTCATTTCAAGCGTTGATTTGATTTACATCGGAAAAATAAAAGAAAACCCGCGGTCTAAAAATTTAAACCTGTTTTATATAAAAAAATCGGTTTTAATTGCATTTTTCAGAGGTTAGACCTTTAAATTCGCAAAAACCACTTGCACCAGCGTGTTGCGCGTACGTTTTTACGCCATAGTCAATAGTTACATATCCAGTTTTCATAAAATTGTGCGCGCGTGCCTAAAAAACCAAAATTTCTTATGGATTCGGGCTACCCGCGCCGACCCCACCTTTGCGGCGCCTACATTTAGCACTTGAGCGCAGACAATTGGCAGTGGAGCATGAAAATCGTTAGGTGAAGGTTGAATTTGAATTTTTGAATTAATATTGTTAACGAGGGGGAAGATGGAAATTACGTTTTTTTAGTTTTGAAAAATAGAAAAACACTATAATTTTTCAAATCATTAGGTCTCACGGGTGTTATCTTTCTCATGTGCCTATATTTTGAAGGAAGCTGAAATGTGATAGTTAGAAAAACGGTTCAATAATGAAGTTTCTTAAGTTTCTGCTAGTTTCGACTACTATTTATAAAAGAAAACAGTTTTTGAAAGCCCTTAATAAGCATTTGGAATACTGAAGTACTCCCCAAGTCGAAATATTGGCCGACAAAGGAGAAAAAACGCGATAACAATTTTCGGAGAGGGTGGATTTTTTATGTTTTTGTTTCATTTTGCGTATCATTTACTATTGAACGCAGTGGTATCCCTTATAATAAAACGCTACGGTTTCTGTGTGTGTATGGTCTATCAGCGTAAAACCACGCGTTCACTTCCCCAGAGGGAGAGGGTAAACTCGGTCGGTCAATGCTTTCCTTTCCGTCCGTTACGTGACTTTTACGTGAAGAAAGCCCAGTTCATTCTCTTTCACTCGCTCTTTCATCACTCTCCGTCCGGTCAGTTCCCCTTTTTTCTCTCTCTCCTCCTCTCTATGCACCTCTCTTTCTGTCTCTCTTTTTTTCTCTCCCTTTGTCTCCCTCTATCTCTCTCTGTGTTTCTCTGTCCCTGTCTGTCTGTCTTTATGTCTCTCCATGTGTATCTGACTCTCTCTCTCTCTCTCTCTCTCTCTGTCTCTCTGTCTCTTTGTCTCTCTGTCTCTCTGTCTCTGTTTCTCTCTGTCTCTCTGTCTCTCTCTGTCTGTCTGTCTGTCTCTCTGTCTCTCTGTCTCTCTGTCTCTCTGTATCTATGCATCTCTGTCTTTCTGTCTTTCTGTCTTTCTGTCTCTCTGTCTCTCTGTCTCTCTGTCTCTCTGTCTCTCTGTCTCTCTGTCTCTCTGTCTCTCTGTATCTATACATCTCTGTCTTTCTGTCTTTCTGTCTTTCTGTCTCTCTGTCTCTCTGTCTCTCTGTCTCTCTGTCTCTCTGTCTCCCCCTGTGTCTCTGTCTCTGTCTTTTTCTATCTCTTCTCTCTCCTCTTTATGTCTATGTTTTTTCTCTCTACATTTGTGTATTTCTAACTAACGTTCGTTTTAGTCAGTATGTTTGTCCGTTTTAGCCAGTGTGTCCGTAACATCCTCTGTCGTCTTTTTAACCCTTCCTGTGAAATAAAGGAATTTCTTCTTTCTGTTCTTCGAGAGTTACATGTGTGTATTTGGCCGAAAATTTGTTCTCAATTGTCACAAATTCTCATGTTTCTAATGTTGTCACTGTTAGAATTTGCTTGCGGAAAATAGATATAAAGGAACTATAAAAACTGGATGGACCCCAACGCAACCAGGAGGGTTAACGCGGCCTTGGCCGCGTTTACCCTCCTGGTATAATACAAAAGTGTTACCGACTTGACTTGGATGTTATGGCCGAAAAACGCTAAAAAGTGTGTTTTTCGCCCATATGCCGTTAAAATTCCACTTTTTAACCGATTGCATCGTTTTTCTCGAGTGATTTTACGTCGGATTCTTTGTTGAAAATGAACAATTTCTTGTGCGTATGTGTATGTATGTGTTGCATATCTACCAACCTGCAGCATCACGGTTGCAATACTGTGAACAATATTACACGCAATAGAAACCCCTAATACAACCTGAATAAACCACATTACAAGTTTTTAAAAATTATTTTACCTTAATGTTAATGTGAAATGGCAGTGAACGAATACTCGTATACAAAAATAATCCATTTGTTAAGAAAGCACCAATACTGCACAAGATGTGACTGAGAATTATCATCTAAATAGAATCAATTTTAAAAAAAATATGTGATTTTCACCTTGAACATGGTGTTTTCAATATATAATTGACCTTCAGCGCAGGAGGCATCCATTTTAAAGGTTGTTTTTTTTATGTAACTGTAACACTAAATTAAGGCAAACATGAATGTTTATATAGAATAAAAGAAGTAACCCAAATTACATTCAATTTCTGGTTTCTGGTGAACAGAGGTGCAAAAAAACAAATATGTAACATAACTGGATTCGGAATCAACAAGTGGGAGAAAAATCGCTCGCTAAAGTTTCTCGAAAAGAGTTGTTTTCACATTTTCACGGTAGGCAATCGACGAACTCAAAAATTGTAATGTTTACGGAAATTAGCTGAATAGAGGCAATTTGGATTGCACAATCACAAAACAAAGAGTAGAAAAAGCCAGTTTGGAAAAACTTGGTTAAAAAATTTAGCTGTAATTTTGGAAAATGACACATGGCCATTTTTAAACCCTATACTCTACTATGAATGCTATAAAACCTAGAAGTGTTCTTTCTTATAAAAAAAACTTACGTACGTGGAAATTTCTTGTTTACCACGTGGTTTCGCGCGAACTAAACTTGATCTTGTGAATAACCATGGATAATGAAAAGAAAACCAAAATGATAAACCGAATTTCGGATTAATATGTTTCGCAGAAGTGTCATTTAAGGCGCATTTTGAGTGTTTCATGGCTAATTTAAAATACTTTTGAAAATTTCTCGAAAACAGATGTTCTGATGCTACAGTGAATATAAATTGACAAAGGGTGAAGAACATTGAGAACAATTTCCAATTTTGATAGTACATCGCAAAAGTCAATGCGAGAAACCGTTGTCTTTGGCGTCGTTTTCTCTGCGCTTCTGCATTCAGCATGCTATCTCTTTTGCACGCCAGGGTGGATGACGGGACATCGCGACAGGACCTAATTCCGAAAAACCATTAAAGGGTAGGCGCATCGGATATTAAAGCGACAGTCAGGCGGGTTTTACAATTTTTGGCTGATTAAAGAGAGAAAAATAGTTGATCATCAAAATATATGTGACTATGGGTCGCAAATTTACCGTTTTCGCCAAAATACGCCCCAAAATCGCCAAAAACGGGTCTCCGTTTACATCTCTGTAGACGACCAGTACGCCCTGCGTGTCCTGCTTTTACAAAACATGCTAATTCGCCTAATTCGAATCAAATTGAATGATAAAACTTTGGAAATTACATGTTAGCATAGTTAACTCGCATAATTTCCGACCGTATCCAATTCAAGATGAAATGAAAATCCCCCTTACTTTAACATTGTCTCTATTATAACTTTCTTGAATATATGTTGTTGCAACGATTCTGAAACATATCCTATTTACACCCCTCGCCCATAGAGCTGGTAATAGCGGCGTGCGCATTTGATCCAGAAAATGGTATGCATCTCCATGTTTCGCACGCTCATTAGCCCTTTAGATGCGCAGGTTCTTCATAACTCCTTCCAAGGTCGATGGACGAAGACGAAAACGAGACATGAATTGGATTGCAAAAATGTGCGGCCTTTAGGTTTACTCGACAATTTTCATGTCTAATAATCCCACACGCCAGTCGGCCACGGTAGTCAGGTGTACAACAGCGCACGCGATCGTGGGATTCGTCACCAAACGAGGATTACGGCAAAGCTTTGACATCAGAAAGGCGAGAGAGAGTGCAAAATTAGGAGAGCGCAAAAATCCAGCTTTGAGATTCAAACTTAAAGGGACAGTCAGGCGGGTTTTACAACATTGTCTCAATTAGGAGAGAAAAATTCGCTGATCATGAAAATATATATGACTATGGGTCGAAAATTTACCGTTTTCGAGAAAATATACTCCTCGCCCAGCGAGCATTCCGAAGCGGCTGACAATTTTTCTCTGCGTCTTTCAATTACGTGACCTATTTCGCTAATTAGATGCGCAGGTTGTTCAAAAAGGACCCTTTTTGTAGCCATGCTCGGTGGGCAGCGACTATACGCTTCAAAGTCTTCAAAAAAGGAACTCCGTCTACAGATTTGTAGACGGGCAATACGCCCTGCGTGTCCGGCATTTACAAGGCATGCTAATAAGCCAAAATTCATTCTAATTTGTTGAGAGAGCGCTGGAAACAAGGAAGGTGCGAGACAATTTAGCATAGGTCATTCGCATAATTTCCGACCGTAGCGGATCGAAACCCTCTTTACTGTCCCTTTATACTCGTCGCCCAACGACCTTTCTCGCAAATATTTGACATTAGCATGACTTTGAGTAAAAAATAATTGAAAATTATGCAAAAATGTGAATGTGTAGCTATGTCATTATTCATTCTAATTAGTTTAGATTCGCAGGTCATCGAAATTTCCAAAAGGTCCGTGGGCGAGGAGTATAATGAAATTATACGGAAAATAAATTTCTTTGTAAAAAGTTTGTAGCTCATATCTTGGAATAATCCCCAAATAAACCGTTGCTCCTGGAAACGGTGAAAATGTAGCCAATCTCATAAAAGAAATGTCAGTATTTTTGGAAAAGCCTAAGCAATCAATGGGATTAAGATTTTAGTCACTTGAATGGCTGGTTTATATGACTTAAAAAAGGAAATTTTATTAACAGACATACAAACGCGGCTGTTTTGGTTTAGCCGCTGATTGCTGTGAATAAATTATCTTGTTGTGCGCTTGTTGGAAAATAATAAACAATTAACACTAATATAAATATAGTATATTTGAAGCACGCTTACGCGATACACAAACACAACTTGAAAAAAAACCTACAATTATAAAAGTACTCCGTACAAAAAGATTGTTTTGAGCTTATATACCTACTCATTTCGATGAATGTGACAATAAATGTGTGTTTTCCAATAAATTCAGACCGTTATTTGTTAAAATGACGTGGGATGAGAAGTTGGTTGACGATCAGACCTCAAATATCTAAAATAAATAAATAAAAAGAATATGCAAAGAAAAATTCAAGGCTAAAAATCGTTCATGTTGTTCAATATGTAATTGCCCCCCCCCCCCTATCTCACTCTTTTTTTTATTTTGAGTTTGCGGTCTTAAATTTATTTTACCAAAATCAGCAAATTCTCACAGTGTATTATGCAAAAAGGAGAAATTTTTCTTTTGATGACACCAAATGCTCTTTGCCCTTTGCCATTTTTCGTAGCCACTGAAGCATTTTAATGCGAAAGCCGCGTTCCGAGAATTTCAAAAGAAAAAACACCAGAAATCATTTAGATCTACTCAGTTGAATTAAACGGTTCAAGATGTGTCTTGATGTCCGCATTTCCTTTTCTTTTCAAAGAATTGTTGTAATTTTGTAATTCAATTTTTCTCTTCGCAGATTTTTGAAGAACAATCTTTGTGGAAAATCTTGAACGCTCTTTCTCACGACATAAAGGGTTCCGGTTTTTTTTGCTTCTTTTCCCTTATTCCAAGAAGAAGTTTGAAAAAGTTCAAACATTGAAAAGAGCACAAAAATGCGAATGCCTTTTTGCACCATAAATCTCAATATGAAATTTGATTTGGCGTCCTTTTTTTTATTCTATATAGTTCATTTCCAACAAAGAGTCGACGACTCTTCAGCGACTTTGATATCCATCTTATTTAACCACTGCAAGTTTGACACATTGAAACGAAAATAAATGTAACAAGCAAAATAGCACTGTAAAAGAGGAGTGCGCAGACACATAAGCAATCGCGGCGGGACCAAATGTACCTGTCCTTTAGGAAAATCCCATTTTCCTTAACTCATTTTTGGAAACGCACTATAACACCATTTATATTTGCCTTGTATGAATTATAAAAAAAAATTAAAATTGAGTGACATTGTGCATCCTATTAAAATGAATGCTTTGTGTGCAGAAGGTCAACTGTACATTGAAAGCACCACGTTCCAGGTAAAAATCAAACTTTTTTTTTCTGAATTTTTGCTCATTTAGATGATTATTTTAAGTCATATCTTGTTCAGTATTGGCGCTTTCCTTACAAATGGACTCTTTTTGAATACAAGTATTCACTCAATGCCATTTCATATAAATATTAAAGTGAGTTTTGGAGTTTTGAACAAAAGAAATTTGCAGCGGCTGGTTTTTAGGTGATTTTATGGGTTTCCATTGCGTGTAACATTATTCACAGTATTGCTAATGTGATGTTGCAGGTCAGTGGATCTATGAGACACACACACAAACGCACACGCAAACGCACACGCAAACGCACACGCAAACGCACACACAAACACACACGCAAACGCACACACAAACGCACACACAAACGCACACACAAACGCACACGCAAACGCACACACAAACGCACACGCAAACGCACACACAAACGCACACACAAACGCACACGCAAACGCACACACAAACGCACACACAAACGCACACGCAAACGCACACACAAACGCACACGCATACGCACACACAAATGCACACGCAAACGCACACGCAAACACACACAAACGCACACGCAAACGCACACACAAACGCACACGCAAACGCACACACAAACGCACACGCAAACGCACACACAAACGCACACGCAAACGCACACACAAACGCACACGCAAACGCACACACAAACGCACACACAAACGCACACACACAAACTCACACGCAAACGCACACACAAACGCACACGCAAACGCACACACAAACGCACACGCAAACGCACACACAAACTCACACGCAAACGCACACACAAACGCATACACAAACGCACACGCAAACGCACACACAAACGCACACGCAAACGCATACACAAACGCACACGCAAACGCACACACAAACTCGCACGCAAACGCACACACAAACGCATACACAAACGCACACGCAAACGCACACACAAACGCACACACAAACTCACACGCAAACGCACACAAACGCACACGCAAACGCACACACAAACGCACACACACGCACACGCAAACGCACACACAAACGCACACACAAACGCACACGCAAACGCACACACAAACGCACACACAAACGCACACAAACGCACACGCAAACGCACACGCAAATAAACGATTTAGGGAACTCACTTCTTCTTGTTTTCCACTAGTTCTTCTGGATGTCAAGCAATTGTCTCTGTAACTATTTGTTTATTATTTCGTCAACCCATGAATCTAACATTAATGTGCCTTGTTCCTCTGAATATGGCGATTGTGATTGAACGGGCTATAGCAACATTTGCCAAAACGTCTTACGAAAAGAGATCTTGTCGATTGGGTTTATACCTTTCAGTTACTGCGGTAGGTTAGAGAGCGAGAGAGAGAGAGAGAGAGAGAGAGAGAGAGAGAGAGAGAGAGAGGGGGGGGGGAGGAGAGAGAGAGGGAGGGAGGTAGAGTGGTGGGTGAGACTCCTAAACTTCTCTTAATTTCAGATAATCGTTTCGATTGCAATTACATTTTTCTGCCAAAGACATACTCCCCTCACTGGTTATGAATTGTACTGTAGCGGAGCCAATAAAGATACGGTATACGACGTGACAATTCTAGGATACAGTATGACAGTATTCGAAATAGTAGTAGTAGTACTATTCGCAATACTCTACGAAATGAACAAAAGACAAAGAAAAGCGTACTTTTTCCATAAGTTTACCAAAATGTATTCATTCAGACGTGTGTTTCAAGTGTCAACCACCTACCAAATAAAAGAAAATCTTTCTGTTTTGAAAATGCTACTTCCGTGGATGATATTTCACTTGGCGCTATTCATAATATTCTATTCTGCCAATATTTTCATTCCTCTCTTTGCCGACATACAGACCCAGAAAATGACAGTACGCGCTGCGTATGCTGCGACTTATGTAAGTCAACAAACGTTTGAGGTGAAAAATCAACTTTGTACTCTTTTGTTGCAGACAGTCCCTCTCTACTGCCTGTTGTCCCCATTGATCCTTCTACGGATAGCTAGGACTCAACAATCGCAAAGAAAAAGAGAACTCAGGAAGCTAACTTGCTCTCCTGCCGATGCGTCGGCTTACGATCGATATTTAAAACAGCAGTAGTAAATATATTGTTATATAGTCGTCGCCAATGCTACTTCGCCCAATTTCGCTCTTAGCTCTGTGCAAATTACCCCATACGCGAATTTGCGTACAATCCTGTGTTTTAGGATACGTACGCAATACTGCGTCAGGGTTACATTTCCGAATTTGCCAAGAAGTAAAATGGGCGAAGACTATATATGATTATGAAGTGTAAGTATTTGTTGTTAAAATGGTTTTTTTCTTGAATAAACTACACTCGTAATGAACAAAATCAACCCCCTGGAAGCATAGGTCTTGAAGGAACTCAAGTTTCCAGTTGGAAAGGTTGTGTCAAGAATCGAGTTCTGACAAACATGTGTGCATGTGTTGATGCACGTGTGAAAGTGTGGAGGTGTCATTTTTGAAAAGCCAGGAAGATGCGCGCGCCTTCCGCGCAAACCCTCCTGGCGTGCAGCCTGCGGCCGCACCGGTCTTCGGCCACTCAATTAGCCGGCCTGCGGCCGCATATTCGGACCTTTTATTACTCGTTCGACTTTGAAAATGGCTTCGACTGTAAAATAGCGTAAAGAACTTAAAACTTGGCCTACGGCCGACATCACCCTCTCTTTCTGGAGAAATGAACGCGTGGTCCTACGCTGATGAATCATCAAACGTAGTAGAGCGTTTTGTATTATACCAAGAGGGTACGCACGCCTACGGTTCGCACTCTCCTGGCTTGCGGCCTTCGGCCGCTCAATTAGGCGGCCTACGGCCGCAACGACAGACTGGGCGACCTTCGGCCGCAAATATTCAACTCATTACTCGGAACGCGTGGTGTTACGCTGATAGACCATACACAGACAGACAGAAATCATAGCGTTTTATTATAAGGGATAAGAGGGATTGCAAGTTTTCGAACCACTGTATTGCCATGTTAGTTTTACCCAATCTATCACCACTGTCGCTTGTAATAAGTGTCGTACGCCGCTGCGTCTGCACGTGAATCCGACAGTCTTTTCAATTCCAATTGCCTTTGAGATTGTTGGGCTCGTTTGATTAATGTTAAAATGAGCGGTGAAAAAGCACAGTAGATGGGGACAACCTAGAACATACACGATACAACTGTTGAGACACGGACACACGGACACACGGACACACGGACACACGCACACACACACGCACACACGCACACACACGCACACACGCACACACGCACACACGCACACACGCACACACGCACACACGCACACACGCACACACGCACACACGCACACACGCACACACGCACACACGCACACACGCACACACGCACACACGCACACACGCACTTACGTAAACGGCTGCAAAAGCCGATCGAAGAGTCATTTTGTGCGTATTTCGGTCAACAATAATGGGAATTAAAGAATTTGAAGCATAGAAGAATGTAAACAAAATAAGATGAAATATCATCCAAGGGAGTAACATTGTCAGAACCAGGAGATTCTCTTTTGTTTGATAGGACGAAGAAACATTGAACACACGGCTGAATTCTACTTATAAATCCGAATTTTACTTACTTTCTGTTTTTTCTTTTGTTAATAAACCAAAGAACTATAAAACACCCGATAACCACTACTTCCAATACTGTAGCAATTATAGAAACGGCTGTCACGTCGTCAATTGTGTCTCCATTCACAGCAGAACAATAGAACTCCCTGCCAGTGAAGGAAGTCCTTTTTTGGGAATATAATATAATTATGAAAGAGAAGATCATCTGAAATTTTGACAAAGTGTGGGTCAAGCTTGATTTTACCGCAGCGATGGAAAGGTAGCATCCCAGGCGGTTTGAACACTTTTCGTAGGAAGATGATTTGAACGTGGCGAGAGTTCGTTCAATAACGATTGCAGTGTTCAGGGGAACAAAACTCATCATAAATAGACTTGTGGGTTGGCGAAGGAGAAGGCACATGGTGATTGGAACGGAAACGTCGCAACCAGAAGCACTGAAGGTGAAAATCCACAAGTGGGTGCCCTAAAAGTTATTTACGAGTACTCCTCGCACAACGATCTATTCTTTTGACAACCTGCACATCTAACGACTGTATTCGCAAATGTACGACTGCGTACATATTAATCTTTTGGTATCATTGCGAGTCGATTTCGGCTTTTCTCGGTGACTTAAGTTGAAAAGCTTTGAATTCGATTAATTTTCTGTATTAAAGGGACACTCAGGCGGGTTTTCC
This sequence comes from Oscheius myriophilus, assembly GCA_964057215.1. NCBI lineage: Eukaryota > Metazoa > Nematoda > Chromadorea > Rhabditida > Rhabditidae > Oscheius > Oscheius myriophilus. The sequence continues at coordinate 18,781,024 of OZ059906.1, forward strand.
AACATTAGCTCAATTTAGAGAGAAAAATTCGCTGATCGTGGAAATTTGACTATGGGTCGAAAATTTACCGTTTTCGAGAAACTACCCTTCAAAATCGTCAAAAACGTATCGTCTACAGATTTGTAGACGGGCAGTACACCCTGTGTGTCCGGCATTTACAAGGAATGCTAAAGAGCCGAATTTCATTTTAATTGGCTGAGAGAGCGCTGGAAACGAGGAGGGTTTGAGACAATTTAGCATAGTTAAAGGGGCAGTAAGGAGGGTTTTTCATTTACTTTTCGATCGGCTACGGTCGGAAATTATGCGAATTAACTATGCTAAATTGTCTCGCACCTTCCTCGTTTCCAGCGCTCACTAGTGAATTAGAATAAAATTCGGCTCATTAGCGTACCCTGTAAATGCCGGACACGTAGGGCATACTGCCCGTCTACAAATCTGTAGACGGAGACCCTTTTTTGGCGACTTTGAAGCGTATTTTCTCGAAAACGGTAAATTTTCGACCCATAGTCATACATATTTTCATGATCAGCGAATTGTTCTCTCCTAATTGAGCCAATGTTGTAAAACCCGCCTGACTGTCCCTTTAATTCGCACAATTTCCGACCGTAGCCGATCGAAAATTAAATGAAAAGCCCCCTGGCGGTCCCTTTAAGACGGAGTCTCCGGGAAACTCGAAATAATTTGGTCATTAAAATTCAATTTGGCCCAATCGAGTCCAAACTTTATTTAGAAATTACTTGGGATCCATAAAAATGAAAACCAAAGTTGAATTATCGATTTTCGGATTGCGTTACAGTAATTCACCTCTCCCTGTACTGTAAGAATCTTGTAACGTGAGCAAATCTTACTTGTAGGCATGAAATTGATAGCTTTTTTACGCCGAAAAAATTATAAGACTAGGTTAAATTTATTTCCGTCGTTAAAAAAATTAGAAGCCGAAATATGTTTTTAGGGTGAAATGTACATTTGTGATGCATAAGAGACACGCATACAATAAAGTTTGTTCCATACCTGTAACATTGTAATTGTCACACTGTGGCAAATATTACAAACAGTTGATACAGCAATTATAAACTTAAAATAATATTTTATCTGATATGTAAAACTAAAACCTTAATATTAGGATGAAAATATATAGCACGAAAGCTGAAACATAGAAACCATATGTTTGTAAACAGAGCGATTATGCTAAATACGACGTGGGATAGAAGGACAATCTGAAAAATAGAACCGAAAAAGAGTAAATTTTAAACTACTTACTTTGAAAATTGTGCTGTCGATGTACAGTTGTCCCTCGAGACATGACGAATTCATTCTAAATGTTAAAGGACGGGGTTTTGAATTATATAATTCCAGGTAGGACATATAGGGCGCGAAATAATAAAATGTTACGCGAGATCTAATAAAGAAGTGAAACGATTGCGGAACTACACTGATTTATGTGCGAAATGAGCAAAAATCTGTTGATTGCAGAGCTGGTTTGACATTGTTTGCACGATAATTTAAAGGAAGGATTTCAAAACATTAATTTTAAAACATTTTCATTACAACCGCATAGAATCCTTTATAACATTAGAGGGTTGTCATTCTGTCCGTTAGCGCAACGTTTTATGCGGAGAGGTACATCCCTTCATTTCCCCCAACACGACCATGGGGAACATTTCATTGAAATAGGTAGAACAAAACGGCCGCAGGCTGTATACATGAGCGGCCGAAGGCCGCCTACATGAGCTGCGTATCTAAGCGGCCGCAGGCCGCGATCATAGATTGAGGCGGCCGAAGGCCGCCGAACCCAGAAGGTGAAGACCCGCGCAGCGGGGCTTTAGCTTCTGGTATATAACATTATAGTGCCCCCAACCATACTTCGGTGGTTTTTGGAAAAGAGTATTCTGAAAAGAGGATTCTGATGTTTAAATTATATAATTCCAGGTAGAACATATATGGCGCGAAATAATAAAATGTTACGCGAGATCTAATAAAGAAGTGAAACGATTGCGGAACTACACTGATTTATGTGCGAAATGAGCAAAAATCTGTTGATTGCAGAGCTGATTTGACATCGTTTCCACGATAATTTAAAGGGGCCATAAGGGGCCTTTTCAGATTGGAAATGAACCGTATGCAAATTGACCCATTTCAATTGAAATCATTTTCCCGAACACCGCTCCAGCCAACGGCCGTGCGCAAAATGCTTGCCAAGTCTTCATTAGCATGCGATATGGAAAAGGCCCCTTACGAGCCCTTTAAAGGAAGGATTTCAAAACATTAATTTTAAAACATTTTCACTACAACCGCATATAATATATAACATTATAGTGCCCCCCAACCATACTTCGGTGGTTTTTGGAAAAGAGTATTCTGAAAAGAGTATTCTGATGTTTATATTCGAAATATCCCTTGTTACATCAAAGGGTGCACTACAAAAGGGGCGTGGCCGCTTTTTGACCGAAGTAGGATTGGCGAGGAGCATCAAAACCCGTCGCCAAACAGAAATCGGTGGAGAAAAGCTGCTTTTTCTCTACGTCTTCGCTTTTTGCACGCTCTTTTCGGCTGCGCAACTCAGAATGATGCATTAAGGCGCAACTTTCAGCTGTTAAAAAATTCTTATTTTACAATTTCAGCAGAGAAAAATGGGCTGGAAAAGTGTTTATCACTGGTGGAATTACCTCCGCGAATAGCCATAAATAAATACGTTTCATTTTCTATGTAGTTTACTCGCTTACATAGAATTTGTAATCGGGTCTCACAAGTCGGTGAATTTGAAAAACATTACGAAAAAAGTGGCAATTTTACCTAATTGGCTGGAATGGTATTTGATCCCAGTTTGGTTTGCGGATCAGCAGATTATCTCACTCGTTTCCTCCCATTCACTCTTTCAATTCGAACTTTTTAAAATCAAAATTTTTAAAATGATTTCAATTTTAGATGAGAATAGCTTGCATTTTAATATTTTCTTTTGTTACCTCGTTAGCTTTTCTAAATTTTACTACTGACAAAAGAGAAGCTAATGAAGAGGGACTCATCAATCCGGTGCTTTTTATAGCAAGGGCATTCAAGGTACGTAAATATTCGGCAGACTTTTACACTCACACACTCACACACTCACACACTCACACACTCACACACTCACACACTCACACACTCACACACGGGAAAACAAACAAAGGTTATAGGGAAACGTAGGGTGCGCCAGACTAGACAGCAAATACTCATTGAATATGAAAACTAAAATAAAAAGGAATTGAGAGAAATGAGAAATGATTTGGAACACGCAAACCACATTGCATGAACAAAAGTAATAAAACAGAAATTGTGAAATTTGACTTTCCTTACCAAAATCGTTGAATTTTTTTAGCTTTGGACCGTTAACGTCAACGCAACCGAAGAGGTTCTCTGGAACAAATACATGAAGTTTGTGAGACAAACCTATGGCCCTTCCAATTCTGTCGGTCTAAATTACATCATTTAAAGAATTTATTACCTTTTAGACCCAGATCGAAGGAGTTTCCCGAGCAGCAGTTGATTTGTACCATAAACTGCCAGAATCAGTAAAACTCAAGTTAATATTGTTTAAAACTGAAAGTTTAAGGTGAAAAAAGCCCTTTTTCGCATTGTCGAAGACATTCAAAGTGGAGAAATCGAGCTGAAAAAAGAATCGACGGACAAAATTGTGAGTTTCCCGATTTTTTACAAGCATTATTCTCAGGCAAAAGCTAGGATAATTCACTTTTTATAAAACAAAAATTCATAAATTTTCAGGTCGCACGAATTCTACCCTCAATAAATGCTAAGGATTTTTTAAAATTCATGGCTTTGAAGAAAGAATTTGACAATTCATTTCTCCCATTGGCGGAAAAAGTCTTCTACAATCCATTTGAGTTAGTAAACTTTAAAAAAAATTAATGAAAAAGCGTTTTCAGCCAAGACAACAACGCAAAACTCGACGAAGACGAAGTTTATGATTTTCACCTGTTTCCATTTTGGGGATTTCGTTAGAATAAAGCTAGATTAAAAGCGTTTCAATGAGCCGCACTTTAAAATAAGGTGTTATATATAAGTTGGGTGTGTTATATAGTCAACGGGAGACTTTAGTGTAGAAATAGTACAAACCCGCGGAGAGAAATAACATATTTTGGCTCTAATTCTCGGTCTCTACTTTCTTCAATAGTTGATCTCTGAACTAATTTGCCGTCACTTTACAAATAGTGTTTCCGTTTTATTCTCTGGCAGCCAATTTGACGGAAATATGGCTGCCGCAAAACGAGCATCGGCTGTTAAAAGCCGCTGTTTCTCTGCGTCTGAGCTTCCCGCACACTATTTCCGCCTAAGTATCGCAAGACTGCTGCATTCAGGCCGTTTCTGGCACGATGCTCGTATGACGACAGCTATAGCATTGACGAGAAATATTATTCCGCAAATTTAGTGTTTTCAGCCGGCCTACAACAACAGTTTTAAATTCCTTTGAGAAGAAGTGATTAAATTTAAGAGAAAGGTTGAGGTATAGTAATTTTGCGACTTCTCTCGAACACCGCACTATGTGTTGTAACAAGTTACAATCCATCCCCAGACCCGACTTGTTCACTCCAAAAACCTTTTGTTTGTTTGGTTTTGGGTCTCACCACGATTTCTCATGCTGGTGCGTCAACCTACAACTTTTAAAAAAGTGCGTGTGCGTGTGCGTGTGCTATGTTTTCTTTCGCCGAAATTTCACAATGTTCTCCCCATCTCCATATATTTCCCAAGTGGAACGTTCGGATGCTCCTTCGTTCGTTGGTCAGTTGGTGCTGCGTAAACAAAAACACGTACCCTTTGTGAGATAAGAACTGCTGTCTGTGCTTTTTCTAATCAAACGCTCAGATGCCGTTCGATTGATCCCACCCGCCGGGACAACAATCGTAAAGCTCACCTACCTCTCCCCATTTTCAACGAAAAAAACTTTTTCATATGTGAATTTCAGGGATGTTGAACTACATAATTGAACAAACGATCCTATGGATCAAGATCTCCTTCCTTCTTTTTGTGGGAATCATCAAAGCATGTTTGCCCAGAGGAATTCTGCCTAAGAAGTCGGTTAAAGGTGGTTTTGCAGTGTCAATAAGGTATAATTATGTTTTTATCGGAGAAGTCGTGCTGATCACTGGAGCAGGAAGCGGATTGGGAAGACTAATGGCGATTGAGGTATGGGTTGGTTAGGGTCCCGCGGCGAAAAACTTACCCATGCGAACCTTTAACCATTTTTGACCAATTTTTTCGTTGTTCATTGTACCCAAATGTAGTTATTTACACTACTACACTGCAAGATTTACGTGCTATCGCCATCAAAGAAGAGTAGAGTACAATCATTTGCTTTAAAACAACCAACTCCCATGAAGAAACCCAGGGGAGCCCAATTTAGTGTAAAGTTATCAAATTGCCTCAGGCGCAAAATCCAAGAGTTTGAAGATCGCGGATACAAAGAACATTTGGTGTTACGAGCATCAGAAAAACAGACAGCAACTGTTATCAGGAATTCGAAGAATTGAAGGATGTGAGTCTTCAGGGGGGAATTGTAGGCTACGAAATACAGAGAATGAGAGAGAAAGAGAAAGAGAGAGAAAGAGAGAGAGAGACAGAGAGACGCACAGAACATAGAACACAAAACACTCTGCTAACGCGGAGTTAGGCAAAATTTTTGGAGCCTTCTTTTGAGAAGGATAATACACACAAACAGAGAGAGAGAGAGAGAGAGAGAGAGAGAGAGAGAGAGAGAGAGAGAGAGAGAGAGAGAGAGGGTGAGAGAGATCATAGAGAGGATTAACGGATGCCTCTCTTTTACTACCTTTTAGTCGCTTTAGTCTGCCTGTCTCCATGTGTGTCCATATTTTGAAGTTTACATGTGTAAACTTCAAAAATGTTTTGCCCTTACAATTAGTTGCCAAAAATTACATTAAATTAATGGAAGAAAAAACTGTGCGGGCCCCCCATGAACCCAGGAGAGTTAGCGCGGCCTTGGCCGCGCTTACGCTCCTGGTAGCATATAAAGCTGTTTTCAGTTCGCTAAGCTAGGAGCCACTTTGGTGCTTTGGGACGTGAATGAGAAGGGCAACAAGGAAACGGCAAAGGAAGTCACAGCCCTTGGAGCTAAGGTAGCCGCCCACACCATCGACCTTACGAAGAAAGACCAAATCGCCAAGAAGGCTCAAGCAGTGAAGGATGAGTTCGGCCACGTTGACATTCTCATCAACAACGCCGGTGTTGTCTCAGGTATGGGAAAACTCAAGATTCTGAAGCCTACCCCATTTATATAATTTGCACACTGCAAAAGTGGCACGGATTACACTGCGAACAGTGCAACCGGTGCAGGGTTCCACGGCAGAGAAAGGCAATAAAGCGCGGGAAATGGCGAGACGCAGAATGGCGCGCTATTCAAACGATACTTTCGACAAAACTTCAGGCGCTCATAATTTGGTTCATTTTGCTCCAAAAATATAAAATGGATACTTTTCTGAATCAGGAGAATGAGATCTACTCATTTATCGCAAGTCCAGAAAATCGTTAATGCGCAATTTTTTCAGGAAAACTGCTTCTGGACTGTACCGATGAGCAGATCGAAAGGACTATGGCTGTCAACGCGACCTGCCATTTCTGGACCACCCGTGCCTTCTTGTCATCGATGCTCGAGAGAAACCACGGTCACATTGTGACAATTGCTTCGATTGCTGGCAAACTAGGAGCAGCGAAGGTTGTAGACTATTGTGCTTCTAAGCACGCGGCTGTTGGATTCCACGAGGCTTTGAAGTCCGAACTGCAGTTCCTTCGCAAGGACGGAGTGCACACGACGGTGGTGTGTCCCTGGTTCATTGAAACTGGAATGTTCGAAGGATTCGCTTGCAAGTAGGTTTTGCAACTTACTATTGACAGATTATCGCGGCGGGACCAAATTCCAGCAGCCTTAAAGGGGAAAGGCATGATGAATTTGTTAAGTTGAATTGAATCGATAGGTACTGATTCTGAAACATACCCCTTTTCTTTTCCACTGCAACCGATGCAGTGTACACGGCAGAGAAAAGCGAGAAAGCGCTGGAAATAGCGAGACCTAGAATGGCGCGCGATTCAAACGATATTTTCGGCAAAACTTGATGCGCTCCTAATTTGGTTCGTTTTGCTCCAAAAAGGAAAAATTGGACACTTTTCTGATATCAAAGTCCATGGTATCGCTAGAAAATCTACCAACTCGGATCCGAATCAGCCTTGCAATGTTTTTTCAGACACCATAATTTATTTACCCCCTCTAGCAATCCCCCTCTAACAATCGGGAAATCGTATCTGTTTATATGTCATGGTGTGCACCGCGAGACTTACGTATCCCTCTCTCATTCCCCCTTATCTTCCACCACAAAGTGGGCGTAACTCAGCCTAAACTCCACGGAAGGAAGGGAAATGAGCAGAATTAGCATAAGTGCTCGGCCGCAGGCCGCCTAATTGAGTGGCCAAAGGCCACGCATCTATACGGCCGCAGGCTGCCAAACTAAGCGGCCGCAGGCCGCTTAACGCCCCTTTGGCGGGCGAAGCCCCCAACGAGCGGCCGACGGCCGCGAGAAGCCATGAGTGAGGATGGCCGAAGGCGGCCGCAACTCCTGGTCAGTATAACAACCCGTCAACTTTGAGCAAAATCTGGTCTAAAACAAGAAAAAAACATAGTATATAGTACCCGCCAACGCTACTTCGGCGGATTTTGGAAATGAGCGAGATTATTCTGATGTTGATATTCGAACCAGCCATTAATACATCAAAATAGTGCGCTACAAATAGGGCATGGCCGCTTTTTGGCCGAAGTAGGATTGCCGAGCAGTATAAAAACGTAAAATGTAAAAACTGTTACTTTGTGAAAAAAGGAAATTTGTACCGTATGCAAAAAGCAGCAATTTCCCCTAACTATTCTTAATGGTATGTCTTTTAGCAACACCTGGGTCCTCCCTCCTCTTCAGCCCGAGTACGTCGTCGAATGCACCATGGAGGCAATCCTAACCAACGCTCACCAGATCGCTCTCCCTCGTTTTAGCTACGTTTTGGCTTCAGCCATGCAGTAAGTCATCTCTCCCATTGAATAAGCTAATCGTATTTTTAGACTTCTGCCTGTTTCTGTGCTGCAGACCTTCAACAAGGCACTGGGCAGTGACACCTGCATGGAGAACTTCCGCGGAAGAAATGGGAGTCCGGCGAGGATGGTCAATGGCAAAAGCCCGTAAAGAACAATAGGGAAACCGGTTTAAAATTAAGAAAACGTTTATCTTTTTTGGTGAATCAATAAACACTTTCTATGCATTGTGGTTGAGCACACTTACCAAATGTACTTTATAACATCCATCGGTTGGAGGTACCCTTCAAGGATCAAATATAGTCCCAATCGGAATGACAAAGCCATGTTGAAATAGAAAATAGAAGTGGAAATTCCCTGGGAGAAGCCCTAAACAAAAATTTCAATTTGAAAATTGAGTTAATTACCTGTAGAAGGGCTTTCTTTCTATTTGTGTTGAAAGGCCCATCCAAGTGTTCTCCGAACTTCTGTTGTATTTTTTTCTGGAGTGCTCGATTGCTTCAAGAGCTACCTGAAATTGGGTTTTTTAAAATGTAAATATTAATAAAATCTGTCAATTGTAATTGCGTGAAGAAGACGGTAAAAATTACGGTACGTAAAATTATGTTACGAAAAATTACGTTACGTGAAAGTATGTTACGTGAAATTACGTCATTTTACGTTACGTGAAATTACGTCATTTTACGTTACGTGAAATTACGTTACGTAAAATACGGGAAATTACGCTACGTGAAATTACGTGAAATTACGTCATTTTACGTTACGTGAAATAACGTCATTTTACGTTACGTGAAATTACGTCAATTTACGTTACGTGAAATTACGTTACGTGAAATTACGTGAAATTATGCTACGTGAAATTACGTGAAATTACGCTACGTGAAATTACGTGAAATTACGCTACGTGAAATTACGCTACGTGAATTACGTCATTTTACGTTACGTGAAATTACGTCATTTTACGTTACGTGAAATTACGTCATTTTACGTTACGTGAAATTACGTTACGTAAAATACGGGAAATTACGCTACGTGAAATTACGTGAAATTACGCTACGTGAAATTACGTGAAATTACGCTACGTGAAATTACGTCATTTTACGTTACGTGAAATAACGTCATTTTACGTTACGTGAAATTACGTCATTTTACGTTACGTGAAATTACGTCATTTTACGTTACGTGAAATTACGTTACGTGAAATTACGTGAAATTACGCTACGTGAAATTACGTGAAATTACGCTACGTAAAATTACGTGAAATTACGCTACGTGAAATTACGTGAAATTACGCTACGTGAAATTACGTGAAATTACGCTAAGTGAAATTACGTGAAATTACGCTACGTGAATTACGTCATTTTATGTTACGTGAAATTACGTCATTTTACGTTACGTGAAATTACGTTACGTGAAATTACGCTACGTGAAATTACGTGAAATTACGCTACGCGAAATTACGTGAAATTACGCTACGTGAAATTACGTGAAATTACGCTAAGTGAAATTACGTGAAATTACGCTACGTGAAATTACGTCATTTTACGTTACGTGAATTACGTCATTTTACGTTACGTGAAATTACGTTACGTGAAATTACGTGAAATTACGCTACGTGAAATTACGTGAAATTACGCTACGTGAATTACGTCATTTTACGTTACGTGAAATTACGTCATTATACGTTACGTGAAATTACGTCATTTTACGTTACGTGAAATTACGTTACGTGAAATTACGCCACGTGAAATTACGTGAAATCACGTTACGTGAAATACGTGAAATTACGTGAAATTACGCTACGTGAAATTACGTGAAATTACGCTAAGTGAAATTACGTGAAATTACGCTACGTGAAATTACGTGAAATTACGCTACGTGAAATTACAATCACTGAAATTTTCTGGACTTGTGATAAACGAGGAGATCTCATTCTCCTGATTCCGAAAAGTATCCCATTTTCTCTTTTTGGAGCAAAATGAACCAAATTAGGAGCACCTGAAGTTTTCTCTAAAATATCGTTTGAATAGCGCGCCATTCTGCGTCTCGCTATTTCCGTGCTCTCTCGCCTTTCTCTGCCGTGTAACCGTGCACCCTTTGCATTGTTCAATCTTGTAACCGTGCACCGGTTGCAGTCCAAAACATATGAAAGGGGAATGTTTCAGAATCGTGACAACGGTATCTATTCAATGAAGTTGTTATTTTATAAAAATTGGAAAAATCTTTCATTTTTAAGAGGCCGTCTCTGTAAGTTTCGAGCAGGGCAGTGACATAAGAAAAATGGATTTTCTGAAAATTTGTGTATAACCTTCCTATGTCCCCAAATGAAATTCTGAAACTTTTGGACCTTGGTCATTTTTTCGTAAACTAAAAATGTACAATTTCCGAAGAATAAATTTATGAGCAAAAAACACATAATATTGGTGTTTTGATCTAAAAGGGGGGCTGGGGTGTTATTATATCAGGGCAGTTTTTGAAATTGGTTCGCACAACTTTGCTTTTTTAAACCTTGAAAATCATTTGAAACTATGCATTTATCAAAAATTTGTTTTGAAAATGTATGATTTTTTTAAGGTTTAGAATGTTCTTTCATGCACATTGTGCTTGAAAATTTGGAAAGCCATCACAGGATTAAAAGAGATCCCTTCAGTCCGTCATGAAAGCCCCAGGGCAATTGTGGCTCGGGGCGGGCCGGCCCGCTCTCTGAAAAATCTCAGCCCAGTTAAAGACCAGGGGTGAAGCTAGCTAAAAGTTAGAAGGAAAAAAAGTTTTTCGCTTACAATGTTCAGTATTCGCGTATCTTGTTCACTTTGGCAAAGTTTGGCAAAAATCTATTGTTTGAAAAGTGTGTTGTGAAATGAAAAGTTAATAATCGTGAAAACGCTCACTTTCTATATCAATCCACATTATGCGATCATAGTTGTGATAATCTCGCCTATGCGCAGCCACAAATCAATCTTATTAGCGACTGCATGTTCTGACAAGCGCGACAAGATCCGCAGACCAGTGAACATGTTGATCTTCGTCTTAATTGTCGCTTCTTACATTACACATGCCAATTCTCAACAATTTTACGACCAAGCACGTGGGTTTTCTTAGTTTATTATGCATTTAAAGTTGAAAACCCCTGTAAATATTCCTTGACTTTCCGATAAAAGTGTAGATTTCAGTCTTCTGATTCAGAACAGTGTCTTATTTTCTCTTTTTGGAGCAAAATGAACAAAATTAGGAGCGCCTGAAGTTTTGTCGAAAATATCGTTTGAATAGCGCGCCATTCTGCGTCTCGCTTTTCCCCGCGCTCTCTCGCTTTCCCATCCGTATAAATGTGCACCCGTTGCACTATCCGCCGTGAAAACCACGCCACTTTTGCAGTCCAACAAAATTGTGGTTCGTCTCCCAATCGTTCATATATTGTTTTTTCAATAAAATTGTAATAAAACGGGTTTATAATATTAATTTTACGAGGGTTCCATTAAAAATTTGTTATCACAATTAAAATGTTTGCAGATTACTATAGACTGGTGCATAGCCCTGCCTATTTCAACTCCGTCTACCCTCATCAGACGATGTTCAACCAGGCCGCCTTTCCTCCTGGCTACAACTACCCTCAGTACTACTGGGCCACCGAATTCTCCAGAGGCCACCTGGGCGGAGCGGCGAGGAGACAAGGCACGATGGACAGGGTTGGAGGGAATCTGGGACACCACTACGGATGCTGGCCGCATTGCAAGAATCCGTTGCCAACAGCAGCACCAGGACACATGTGGGGGATGAATTTTGGGATGATGGGGAAATAAATGATTTAGATATGTGTGGAATAGAGAGAGAGAGAGAGAGAGAGAGAGAGAGAGAGAGAGAGAAACGATAATTGGAGGATTATGACCACGACCTTTCAAATCGGTAATTCGAATCACTTCAAAAACAGAACTGGAATTTTGCCAAACTCTGCCCTTTTTTGCGAATTGTTTCGTGGCGGAATATGCAGCATGTAACAATTTGTTCTGGGCAGTTGGCAAAGTGCCTAGGCCGTTTTTTTGTTGATCGAGTTTATTTAAACGTTAAGAAGGGAAAGACAATAAGAGAAAAAGTTGAGGTGAAGGAAAAGAAAGAGATAAAATGGATAAAGAGATTCGAGAGAAAAAGAGAAATGTTGGTAAGTACCGACCGTTTCTGTTTAAAAAAACCGTTGTACCTTAATAAATACTCATTGTTCGCTTCATTTTCTGTTTTATTTGCATGAATACATTTAAGAAAAATAGTAAAATTAAATCATATTATTTTAAATTATGTTTTAAACAAAGCTTTCTCCAATTTTTCCGCAATTTTTGTTGCAACCAAATTTCACCGCCTCCCTTTTAACAGCCTGTCCTTCGTATACGCGCAACTGTGCGCCATTTACCAAAAAGTGCGCAGCAGTTGCCAGCTGGCTTCAACTTTGAAATTCTTGTTTTCGATCGTTTAATTTGCATTTTTTATAGTCCGTATCGATTTATATTGTGGTTTAATTGATTAATTGACATAAATAGGAGAAAACGATTAATTGCTTTGATTATTTAGGATGAAGAACCTCAGATGCGATCTGAGCGACGGGTTCTACATCATCGTTAAAGAATCCACAGAAAACCAGGATAGGAAACGTTAGTCGTGCATTATTATCATTAATTAATTTATTTTTCAGGAAATACGAGTTATCTTCTCCATCTTTACGGTCAAGGCAGTGAAGTGAAGCCAATCGGAACGAAAGTGATTCCCTGGCCTTCGAATGAGGAATCTCCCACCAAGGTTTGTGTTTTAAATAATTTAATTGACTTTGAAAGTTTAAATGATTTAAATCCTTTTTTTAGGTTGATTATTCCAAGGAGGATGGTGTTGTAAAGGTTAAGAATGCTTTCACAGTTGCGGAGATTCCCCTCAAGTGAGTTTTTCGTTTTTCATCAAATTTTTCGTACATTTCAGGCTGGATAAATTGATTTCGTCGAGAAAAGAAGACAACGGCGGTTGCAAAAAGTACAAATCTTTCGCTAGCAGTATTCCCGAGGCCGATTCCTCCAAGATTATTTCCTGCATCCGTAGTGTTGCCGATTCTCCCGTAAGAAAAGCCTTTTTCTTAACTTCGACTTGGTTTTAGTCGTCTAAGACGGAGTGGAAGAAGCTGCAGGCTCTGTTGTTACCAGGAACGTCGGCGGTTCCCTTGGCCGAACAAGAGTTGGTCCTTTCCTCTGTCGCCCACACGCGCGAGTTCAAACATTTCCCCGATATCTGCCAGTCCATTCTACAGTCCAGAATTCTTGGATTCAGGTTTGTAAAATTTCTTTTTAAAAATTTGTCTTTTTATAGGAAGCAACAACAATTTGCTGAATTTTGCATTGAAAATGGACAAATCGAGATGATTGTGAGCGATTTGGCCAACGGCTCCTACTCGGAGGAGATTAAGGTCGCCGTGCTTAAGCATATTACCAGGTGTATATTTTTAAAAGTAATAATAAATAGTTCTCTTTAGCTTGAAACAATCGCAGGCGTTGCCGATTTTGGAGACGGTGGTGATTTCCGGATTTTCTACGGAGCGACTGGCCCTCGCCGGCAAGGCCCTGCCTCCCAAAGCTGCCGCTCAGCTGCTCGAATGGCTGGCTCTGCTCTACGGAGATTTCCTCAAACAGGAAATTCATTACCAGGTATGTTTTTGGTTATATTACTAAGTATCGGCAGTAGACGATTTCCTCAACAAGAAATTATGGCAGTTCTGGATGTATAAGTCCCTAGACGAAAATTCCACAATTCGGCTGTTGATATTTGAATTATGATTATGCTCCAAGCTCCGGCGCGGGAGCATGAGCTATTTATTTTAGCTGTACACAATTATTAACAGACGAATTTTGGAAATTTCGTTTTGGGACCTATTAATCCATGTTCTTGGGCGATTGTTTTTTTTGTTAAATTTTGTTTAATTCCTTTTTTAGGTATTGACGATGTTCTCCGCTCTGCTCGACGCTTCCGGCAGCCAGCTGGTTCTAGAGGACGAAACTCAGAAGAGCGTCACCGACAGCATAGAAATGATCACCGACTATGTAAGTGCTGGGGATTTTTTGTGGAACAATTACTATCTACATATTTGTAATTTTTCGGGATTTCTAAAGTTATTTTTCATATTCTGGGCATCGAAAGCCGTTAAAAATGACGCAGTTAAACATCAGGTAGGAAAATTAAAATTTACCGACCACAACGTGCCAGAACACCAAACGGCCGGTAGTTTAATGGACGACTGTCTGGACATTTTCTAGTGAAACTTTCCGCATTTCTTTTTCGAATATTAGAAAATTTTTTTCAAGTTTTTATAATTTCATTTTAATATCTGTATACACGAAGAATTTACAGCAACTATTTCATATTGGGAGAATTTCTAAATATCAAGAACCGCGCTAAGGTAGTTTTTCACGGTCTATATCTCCGTGAAGAAATTTTTGCAGCTTTTTGCAGGCTTTAAGGTTTTTGCGTGATCTATCCTGACCCTTAATATTAAACACGTTTGGAGCACAAAAATACCAACTACCCTTTAAAAATAGAGTCGGAAATTTTACTTGTGCAAATCTGGGTCTAGCCGGGGGCTAGTCGCGGGCCGGTTTCGGCCCGTGGGCCCGTTTTCAAAATCGATTGACAAGTTAAGGTAAAAATTTTAGTCAGTAGGCTATAAAATTGCCTATAAATATAAATTATATTAATAAACAAACAGATAAAAAAAAAACAACACTTTAACTTAAAATATCCTTCACAAAGACGTTTCACTACACCATATTTGCTCGATCCTAGCAAGATCGGGCCGGGCTGATCCCGTTGTTTGGCCAGCCCTGCTCTAGCCGATGCAATGCTAGCCTACCGAAATTTAATTCGCTAATTGCATACTAACTTTATATTTCCAGGCCGCACTGACGGACACGTTCGCCAAGCTGAACACGGGTCTGAAGACTCAGGACCTCGGATTGAAGACGGAGATCAACGAGCTGTTCCGGCTGCGCAAGCTGCGTCTGCAGCCGAGGAAGCTCGTCTGGTAGATTGTTGTTCTGTTGATTTGTTGCCCTCGAATTGTTACACGTTGTTGCCCTTTTGGTTTTTGTTACCCGATAAACAAGACAGATTCACACGCTCTGTTTACAGTCG
The DNA here is from genome assembly GCA_964057215.1 of Oscheius myriophilus. Classification (NCBI taxonomy): domain Eukaryota; kingdom Metazoa; phylum Nematoda; class Chromadorea; order Rhabditida; family Rhabditidae; genus Oscheius; species Oscheius myriophilus. The sequence continues at coordinate 18,796,253 of OZ059906.1, forward strand.
GCGGTCGGTCCGTCATAGTTTACCGTTGTGTTTATGCGTCGAGCGGTCGGTGACGAACGGCGCTTTCAGCATGTGCTGATATGGGAGGCTTATCCATCCCACTCTTCCTGTTTTTCCTCATTCCCATCGCCCTCGGCGGCGGCGGAGAAGACGAGGTGAGGGTTCATTCAGATTTACCCAGGTTTTGTACTGGGGTTTTATTTTATTTTAAAAAAACCATTGGCGCCTTCAGTATGTCCGATGTTTAGCACAGAATTTTGCAACGTTCGCACAGATTATAATTTAAAAGTTGCCAACTTTATCGTAAAACTCGTTTCGGGACCCATCGCCCCCTGACTAGCCTCCAATCACGAAGATTCTTCGGATTCTAGCCTCTAGCAATTTAAAATTCGTTTGAAATCACGTCACCGGAAATTAAATTTGGAGACACTGCGACCGTAAACTCATTTCATTATCGACAATGAAGGAATTTCCGGTTGCAGTGTTGCACCGTACACATTTATAACTTGTTAATGTTTATGTCTTTCTTTTAAATATTCGCAAAAGAAAGAAAATTTCTGGTAGTACTAGCGCAGGAACACCCATTTTTTTGTCGAAACTAAGCCACTCCCATTTGAGTTTACGGTTAAAACTGAGGATTTTTAATAAAATTCTGGTAAAATACAGCATTACAAATGCCTATAAAATGAGCGGACTCGTTAACGGAAATACAAAAAAAAATCGTAACTTAGTTTTTAAAAATAACAAATTAACAGGCACGCTGGGATGGCCAACCTATGTAAACTCAGGCTCGGCAACAAAATTTTACCTCGTTAACGGATATTATTTTGATACCAAATCCGCAGAAAAACGTTGAAATCCGTTACGCTTAACCACAACAATAACCAGTTATTAATGAAAAATTCAATCGTGCGTTCAGTTCAAAATATTTCTTTGCAGGATGTCACTAAACTCATGTGCGACCCGGACACGGGCGAGTTCTGCGGCGACCACCAGCTCTGTTCATCGAACCCCAAAAATCCCAGGGTTAGTTACTCTAATTCTTAGAGTTTTATTCCCTTTTCCAGGTGGGGACCTGCCTCTGTGCCCAGGGGTACCACCGTGAAAATGGCTCCGTCGAATGTTACCTGGATGAAGTCATAGCCGAAGTTAAATTGGATCCAGTGGTGATTTTTGCCACGAAACGTGAAAAAATTGTGACTTTCAGTCAAACAGGATAAATTTAACGGTGGAGGGGCCGGCTACAGTGCAATTGCCACAGGATTATGTTACACTCAAAGTGAACACAACCAGCACAGCTAAATGTAAGCTTTTTAGTGTCATTTGTTTATTTTCTTTCAGCAAAAGTTGATTTTCACTGGGAATTGATTGGAGGAACGGGCGGCGCAGACGCCACGACCTACAATGGACCTTTGCTCAACCTCACCGCCGTGAGTTATCTCTTTTAACGTCTTTTGAAAAACATGTTCATTGAAAAATGAAATAAGCGTAGAGTCCAAATAATTCTGTTGTTGTGAACTGGCGGGCCCCGTAACGAAGGCTTAAAGTACTCAACTTCCGGATTTCGAATTATTGGAGGCGTGAATTCTGTGTGTGGTGTGGGAGGTGTGAATTCTGTGTGCCGTTAAAAGTCGGTTTTTGTTTTCCCCAGTGGTGGACGGCCCGGCCCTAGGGTCCTATAGGGCTTGGCGGGAATTTAATTTTTTTTTAATAATCCGGCAGTGTTTGACGCCAAAAAACTGCCGGATTTTTAATAATCCGGCAGTCAGTTTTTCAGTTTTTGGCGGCAATGATTTATTTTCAAATTTGGGTATTTTTTTCTCTTCTTAATTCTTTTTTTCTTTTGCTGATTTTCCCAATAATTAATGTTTATTCACTTTTTATCATTGCATTTGCAATAAAAAAATGAAAGCATCAATAAAAGAAAACTACATGTAAAATTACGGGAGTAATATTTCCCCAAATTAGAAGAAAACTAAATTGTTGAATAAATTAGTGAACATTTAAATGTAAAAGTATAATAAAATTTGAAAATGAATCGTTGGCGCCAAAAAATAGCGAATTATTCAATAAATTTAATTCCCCCAGGCCCTATAGTTATAGTTCTCAAAAGAAGGGCCGCGCCGATAAAAGTGTCCGCCCGACCCGTTTCGGCCCGGTTTATAACCTTGTCAAATTAAAAATTCTTGAAATCGTTTATTTTAGCTTACGTCAAATTTTTAAAACACCGCAAACACTTTCATAATACTTCTATTACACATTTAAACTAATTTTAAGCTAGCAAAAATAAAGTGTCCCGACCGGGATCGAACCTTGGTCGTATGGGGGACAGTTTCACTAAGTGGTCTGAGTAGACGAGCCGAGCGAAGACGGGCCGAGCTGATGATTTTTTTTTCAAATCGGCCCGGCCCGTGAGAACTATTCAGGGCCCTAGGGCCTGCCCAAAGCCTTATAGGACCGGCTCTCGTCCATCCCTGGTTTTCCCAAAATTCACCTATTTTATAATATCAAAATAGCTACCTTGCTGTTTGTAAAAAGTTGTAAAATTTATTTTTTAGCTCCGCCCGGGCACCCTGATATTCCGAGTGACTGGGAAGAACGCCACCCACCAAGGCTTCCGCAGCTTCAATCTGACAATTCTGCCAACAAAACGGCCGAACAGCGCTCCCAAGGCTATCATCCGGCCGGAATCGCCCGTTATAGGAGTGGAGGGGAGTCAGATTGTTCTGGACGCCGAAGGTATTTTTTATTTCATTTAATATTTTGTAAAATATTATTTTAGGAAGTACGGACGATGACAAAATTACGAGGTTCGCGTGGTTTCAAGACACGGGGCCCAGCGTCAGTTTGCCGGCGATGAACATAGCAGTTTTGAAGTTGGACAAACTGGTGCCCGGCGAGTATCAATTTAGGTTGGTTTTATTTTTTTTTTGGCGGTGGGGCATAAATACATCCGTTCGTTTTTTGACAGAATCATCCTGCCAACCGGCTGGTTAAGATTTTGTTGCAATTTTTATTAAAGATGGCGGGCGTAACGGAGTTCGTTTCAGTGTCGTTGTGAAGGACGAAGAAGGGCTGAGCTCGAACGCTTCAGTGATAGTGAGAGTGACGGCGGAGAGAGACGACCCACCGAAGGCACACATTGCCCTCTGTGGAACCACCAACACTGGCTCCATTTCCGTCCGATTACCCCTGGAACAGCTGCAGCTGTGTGGAAATATCTCCACCGATGACAAGGTTTGTTCGTTACTTGTGACGTTACTTCCTTGAGAGAGAAATTCCGATTTCCCGGCCTTGAGGGGTGGAGGTTGATAGGTTTTGCAACTTTTTTTTTTAAATTCTGAGTTCCTAAAGTTAGGAAGAGGCATAGCTCGAGAGAGTATAGTCAACTTCAGGGCCGGGGTTCTCACGGGCCGGGCCAGTTGGAAAATTTTGGTCGGTCCGGCCCGAGCCGACCCGTTTACCTTGGATCACCCAGTCAGATTGCCACCCACACGACCAGGGTTCGATCCCAGTCGGTGACATTCTTTTCTGTATAACTAATATTGACGTATATGTTAGTAACAAACATTATTAAGTAATTTAAAAGTTTAAAAAATTATTGTACCGATTTACACAAAATTTTAAATTTAATTTTTTATACCCGGGCCGAGCCGGGCCGCCCCAAAAAAAATTTCGGCCCGGTCCGTCATTTGAGAACCCCGCTCACTTCCACCTATGCCGGCCCTCGAATTTGTATTGTTTTTTACGGGTCTGGGCCGGGCGCTCCTTAGAAATCCAGCCCGGGCCGGCCTTCAAATTTGCCAGCCCTGGTCAACCCGCGTCAGGTTAACGTGGGTTGAGGCCCAGAAAATGCAGAAGTTACGGAGGATGAATTACGTTTTTTTTGTTGGTAGAATTAGGCCTAAATGTATAACGTGAAGGGGGATACCTCGTTTTCGGTCTCACAGTTAACGGTGGGTACGTCAATACAATTTTTTTAAAACTAAATTCTACCCCACTAGTAACCTTTTGAGTTTGATGCCAATGTTATTTTGAAATATCTTGCTTGAGCTTCCAGTTTTTCGAGCTTTGCCTGGTATATACTCGTATACGCATCCAAATAGCATGTTATTTTTTATGCTTCATTTTTATTCCTTTCAGGGAATCGAGTCGTACAATTGGTTCCGCGTGGACAATCTGGCCGGAAAGCTGGCCGTTGACATGTCTGGTTGGTTTATTTTCCCTCTAATTTAAATTCTGGTGGTATTTAGGCTCCTCATCCAGCGTCCTTACCCTGACCAACATCCAGGAGAACGAGCATCTAGGTCCCTACGAGTTCCAACTGGACGTAAAGGATACAAAGGGACAAAACGACTCGGCCAGAATCACGATTTTTGTGAACAAGGCTGCCAACCTCGCACCTGGTACTGTAACCCATCCCATTCCTGTGTTAATGGGAAATGTTTTCAGAAGTGAGTGCTGGAGGCAACCACACGGTGATTCTTCCTCAGTCCAGCTTCATTCTGAATGGCGATGTCAAGGATGACGGAAGCATTCTTTCATACGAATGGACGCAACTCGAGTGAGTTTTAATCTTCTTCTAGTCATAATTCTCACGGGCCGGGCCAAAAAAATCCTCGGCCCGCCTTGACCCGGTCCGGCCCGTCTACTCGGACCACCTAGTGAAACTGTCACCCACGCGATCAAGGTTCGATCCCGGTCGGGACACTTAATTTTTGTTAACTTAGAATTAGTTCAAATACGTTATAGAAGTATTATAAAATTGTTTGCTTGGTTTTAAAATTTATATGTAAGCTAAAATAACGATTTGAAATCAATTTAATTTGGCAAGTTCACAAACCGGGCCGCCGGGTCATTTGGAAAATTTTGGTCGACCCGGCCAGGCCCGTTCGGCCCGTTTACCTTGGACCACCCTGTCGGATTGCCACCCACACGACCAGGGTTCGATCCCGGTCGGTGACATTTTTTGTACAACTTATATTGACTTATATGTTAGTAACAAACACTAATTAGCTGTAATATCTCAATCATACCCCAAAAAAGTCAATGGATGCCCCCAGAGGGGCGGTGCAATCTCACCCCCCCCCACCACCAAACTAATTCCACTCTCGAAACGTTGCGTAGGAATTATATTTCACCATTCGATTTCTCGCGGGTCACTTTCACAATTGGTTTCGGTGGTTGCGGTCGGTCGTTTTTCTGCTCAGGTTCAGTTGTAATCTTACCGGTTGGCCTGTTAATATACCAGCGCGAAAACTTCACATTATGGAACCTATAACCCTTTGCATTCAGAGGTCCTAACACTGTCGCCTTTTCCAACGGAAACCAGCCGAAAGCGACGGTCAGCGGACTGGTAGAAGGCATCTACGCCTTCCATCTGGAGGTGGTGGATGATGGAGGAATTAACGCCTCCTCAACTGCGTATATCTCCGTTGAAAGAGGTAATTATCAAAAATTGCCTCTTTTATAACCGTCTTTTAAGGTAGAAATGAGCCGCCTGTTGCCAGGGCGCCGAATGTGACCATATTCCTACCACACTCTGTCGCCGTTCTGAACGCGTCTAGCTCAAGTGACGATGCGGGAATTGTGTCCTACAAGTGGGAGCCGTTCGACGAGGTCCCAGCTGTTATGGTTTGTATTTGTAGTTTTATTAATTTATTCAATCTTGATCCGCATATGCCCTCCGGAGCTGAAAGCGCAATTTACACTGACTTGATACTGTTAAATATTCAAGATAGTGAAATTCCCTGTTCGCATGAAAAATGACACAAAAAAGTGGCTCTATTGTTAATATCAGGATAGTTCTCACGGAAAAAAATCCTCGGCCCGTCTACTTGGATCACTTAGTCACACTGTCACCCACGCGACCAAGGTTCGATCCCCGTCCGGACAATTTATTTTCGTTAATTTAGAATTTGTTTAAATATGTGATAAAAGTATTATATAAGAGTTTGCGGTGTTTTAAAAATTTAAGTTAACCTAAAATAACGATCTAAAGAAATTTTAATTTACAAGTTTACATACCGGGCCGAAACGGGCCGACGCTTTTCTCGGCCCGGCCCTTCTCGTGTAAACTATGATATCAATACGTAATGTGCTTTTGGGCTACCTACGTATTTTTTTTAATGAAAACGTAACAGCGTGTGGCTATGTGGCTTTCTGAATTTTATGGGTTCTCTTTACGGGGTCTATGGATTGAACCGTAGCATAAAAAACATCGGCCGGGATTTTCAGCAGAGGGGGTCGCGCCGACTCTAATTTCCTATTTGGGGTAATCGCGCCAAATGTCACATTTCTATTGTGCGGGTTCGCGCAAAATGGACCCCATAGGTAGCTTGTTCGTGTTTGAACCGTAGGCAACCACCTATTGTTAATGTACTAACTATCCCTATTTTGAACTATAATTAATCTTCAATTTTTTGTTGAGGAATTTTCAAAACGTTTAGGATAAAACAAGCGTCGTCGGGGAATCTGTCTAGTTTTGGAGAAAAAAATACAGCCTTTGTGAGTTTGTACTTAACGTCGTTTTTTTCAGCAACCACTGGATGGCAGTGACAGCCGTGTGGTAATGTACGTGACAGGACTTGTGAAGGGAGTCCATTTGTACAAACTGACCGTAAGGGACCAGCAGAACGCAGAAGATTCGATGGTTGTGTCTTTGACCGTGGAGCAGGGAAACGAAGACTTGGAGAGTGTGGAGATGATATCCACCCTCTCGTCGAAGGAAGTCTCTTTCCGCCTCAGGGCTAAACTTGAGGACAGAATTTCGGCGGTTTTGGCCAGCTCCATTAAGGTTTGCATTTGTATTTATGAGGGTACTGTAGTTTTGTTTAGGAAGTAACTACCGTAAGCGTGTCTATCGGCACCATTGAAGAAATCCCGTTGGATGGCCGGTTACGTATAGTTTTCTGGGCATCGTCCAAAGTCACAGGTAAGGATATAAGTTATAGATCTTTCATAGCTGTGTTGCATAGTGGATTTCGAATTAAACAACAGCTTGTTATTACCCTTTTCAACTGTGGATCATGCATGGGCCAAGCCCCCTGTGGATGTGGGGTTCGTTTTGCGCGACCCCCCACAATACAAATGAAATGGGGCGTGAATATGGGGCGCGGCGCAGCCCCCTCAGCCGAAAATCCCGGTCGTTGTTTTATCTCTAGTATGGGCTAAGTTTTTGTTGTTTACGCATCGGCATTTGTGATAAATTTCATGCGTCGGTGTGGTCTACCGCATTTCTTGCCAGCTGGGTGTCAATAGTTCTCATAATTGCGGCCTATGGCTGCTGCGGATAACTTTTGATGATTGTTTATATGTTTTTGAAGGGGACTCGTTGCATAAGCCCCCCAAATGGTGCCTCGAGGTCAACGAAAGCCTTTATACCACGGCGGGGATTCAAATATGCTCCGGCGCCAAAAATGGATACAAATTTAAGTCTAAGGATACCGCCACCCTTTCATGAGAATCTAAGCGCGCTTCGGGACCCATTTCCTATAATTTGTCTGTCATCGTTCTGTTTTCGTCAAGATTCGTTATTGATTGGGAATTTTGCGGTTTTCCAATATTAAAAACAGTCCTTTAACCGGGATTGCTTTGATGGCAGCCTGTCCCCGCCGTGATACAATTTTATGTTACTGTTTTCAATGAAACGCCGAATTGCGTAGGTACCGCAAGCACCACTCGTCCATCTATGTTTAAGTTTTAAAAAAGTAAAGTCGTTAAAAATTATAAAAACAAATGGTAGAAAGGCGATTTCAAAGCCAACAGCGGCTCAAAATAGAGTACGCAGTACACCAAACCATAAAACTCGAGGGTAACTAGAATTCTGTTTACTTTTTAACAACATCAAAACATTGGTGCTGTGTATTTGATATACCTGTATTCAGATGATCGCATGCGTCGAACCATCAGCATCCTCTCCAACGGCATCATTGCGGCCGAGAGCGTCGTGGACATCCTCAGAAGCGACGCCAACATGCGCGACGACTTCAGCATCGTGTCTATTGAACCGCTGTGTCGGTTTCTCCCCTTTCCCGCTTTATTATTGGCTGATTCAGACTGTAAACTGACGTGTTCCGGCCACGGCTACTGTAGCAACGTCACAAAGCAGTGCGTGTGCGATGCTTTCTGGATGACCAGTCTTTTCTCGCTCCTCACACACGGATGGAGAAATTCAGACTGCGGTTGGTGTTCGAATTTGGTTGATGAAATGGGGAATTTCAGCCTGGTCTTCGGTTTATTTCTGGCTCATGGCGATGGTGTCTCTGGCCTGTTCCTTGTTCTGCTGCATCAAGAAAAGATGTCTTTGGGCGCCGGTTTCGAGAAGACGCTTCCGACGAAGGCCAAAGTAAGTACAAGAGGAACTTAAAAAAGGGGTAATATTCGTACCTTTGAGCCCTTAATATGAGAACTTTCCACATAACAATGGGACCGTAAACATGACGTTTTCCCTAACTTTGAAAACAGGATAATTCTATTAAATTTGGAGCACACTTGGGCACAGCTCCGTCGCTCAGATCGTGGCGAGACAACCCCCCGCTGTATAAAAAATGTCCTATCGCAATACCCCTTCTCATATAAAATTCTTCTTGGCGAGACTCCCCGAGCCGTAAAAGTCGGGTTGATGCCCATGTATGATTTGGAGATAATAAGTGCAGAATAATCTCCTTAAAGTAACCGTCAGGTATAGTTCTCAAAAGAAGGGCCACCCGCGGGCCGTGCCGAGAAAAGTGTTGGTCCGGCCCGTTTTGGCCCGGTTTGCAAACGTGTGAAATTAAAAATTTTTATTTCTTTATTTTAGCTTTTGTCAATTTTTTTAAACTTTTAAAAATTGAAAGCTTTAAAACTTAAAAGTTTAAAAAAATAAAGTGTCCTGACCGAGATCGAACCTTGGTCGTGTGGGTGACAGTTTTACTAGGTGAGCCGAGTAGTCGGGCCGAGGATATTTTCAACTCGGCCCGGCCCGTAAGAACTATGCTTGGATAAACCCTTAACTTTATAGCCCTTAAAGCAAGGTATTCCCCTTTTCTTTGGCTATTGAACATACAGTAAATCTAAAAGAAAATTAACTTAACTTTGTATGGACGGGCAATAGCAAGGTTCAAATATAATATTCTCCCTTTTGGGGCCCTTTTACTCTTCGAAGCGCTAGCTATGAATCGAAGAACAATTCAATTTTTATGAAAACGAGAATCATTGTTGCATGCGGATAATGAAACGAAAAAGAATGTGTTCAGATACACCTCTCTCAAAAGCGACTCCGACCACGAATCGGAGGCTCTTCGTATTCGCAGAGGTGAGTTTTCCTCTCTTTCCCCTACTTTCTCATCTCCTTTCAGCTCCTCGCTTGAAACCCCTGCCCCTTCCGCCCTCTTCTGACTCCATGGAATCGGAAGACGATCTTTTGGTCTCCTCCGGCTGGCAGATGACGGAACGCCGTTCCCCCCGCTCTACTGACATTCCCTAGTCTCCTTTCTGACATTCCAGATGACCGGGCCGGCCCGGGGATTCGGTTGGGCCCGGTCGGTCTTCTTCTAATCTCTAGCCCTTCCTGTGCAATTGTATTCGACTGCTAACCACTTTACTGACATGCGGGTGTGTTGTTTTGTGATTCCTTCGTTACCTGGGTTGTTGATGCTTCTTTTTGTTCACTTACATTATTAATTAAACCTTTCAAGTTGTGCAAAAATTCCCCGTTCCAATGCGAAATCGCTGGAATGTCTCTCTTCTTGCCACCCGGGTGGTTCGTATTCAGTTGCAGATGGCTTGTTAGATCTCAGTCGCTGAGGATTCATGGATGGGGTGCCGCTGCCCGAAGACCACTTCACCGTTAACATCCTTGTGCGCCAGGTGAGACCAACGGATTTTAAAGAGTTTTGTTTAAAAATTAACATTGTATAGCTGTCGGTTTTTTCTCGCCGATTTCTTGTGGCGCCGGCTATATGCAGTTTAAAATCACAACATACGGTATCGTACCAAAATTTTGTTGAATCATTTTTTTTCTCGCCCAGAAAAGTGGTTTTCTTGTGAGTATGGGAATGTTTCAATTACCAAGATAAAACAGTATTGAAAATTTGGGTTTTCGATTTTCTTAGTGTAATTTTCGTTTAAACTGTCCATTTTGTGGTACTTTCTCACGGCGTCGTGGCCGGGGCACTCCGGGGACCCAGATTTTGGTACTTACGTTTGGTGTCAAATAGAGCACGATTACATTTTGTGGCAAAATTTCAAAAGAGTAGCACCCTCTGTTTTAGCCAAAAATGTAATTTACCAAAAATCTGTCTTGGTCACAAGACATTCAGTAAAATAATTAAAAAAAAAGAAATATCCGGGGTTCTTAAATGACGGGCCGGGCCGAGAGTGGGGGTGGGGCGGCCCGTTTATGATAATAAAACATTAAAATTTTGTATAAATCGGGACAGTGATTTTTTAAACTGTGAACATTTCCAGTCCCCTATGAGCAATTGCGTGGAAATCCCGTGTTTCGGTTGTTTTGTGTTTCTTTTGTGAAACTTTAATGCAAGTTTTTTTGTTGGTTTAACAAACTTACTCTAAAATGCTATAAATTTTGATTTCTCCGGCCGCATTCTAATATTCTATTTTCAGATAGGATCACGAAATTCCGCCGTATTCAACCGCCTGGTCGAACGTTTAGCTCGACAACGGATAATCCAAGGTATCCTTTTTTCTCTTTTCCCCTAAATATTCCGTTTCAGTTAGCGACAATCCGCGTCGTCTTTTCCATGCCCGTTTTCTCACTTCCGTCAATAGCGACCTCCTGAAATTCGCTGATCTTCATGTAAGCAATCTTTTTTTCTGTCTTACAAATCTACTTTAGCTCCACCATCGGGTATATGGATTCGTGGGTGTGGCCTGTGAACAACCCTCTACTTCTAGCGATGTGGCGGTGAGAAATTCTCTGGAATGGAAGCAACGAGGCTTTTTAGCTTGTCGACGACCTGGCGGCTGGTTCCATCGGTTCACGGCGGAAATCGTCGGTTCTGAACACAGCCGCAGTTCCTATAGATGACGTACGGGCGAATTTCGACAAAGTCAAGGTGATTTTTAAACGTTTCTCTGGCTACATCGCCCTCTTATTTGCGAAAAACACGATGATATCGCTAATATTCATTTGAAATCGATCGATCGATTTTTGGAGTTTCAAGCGACTTTTTGGGCACCCCTATTGACATCGGGGTTCCTTCGGGCCGCGCCATTTTCAAAATTTTTGTCGACCCGGATCGGCCCGTTTACCTTGCACTACCCACTCAGATTGCCACCCACACGACCAGGGTTCGATCCCGGTCAGTGACATTCTTTTTGTACAACTAATATTGACTTATATGTTAGTAACAAACACTAGTAAGTGATTAAAAACAGTTGTAAAAATATTGCACCGAGTTATACAAAATTTAAAGAAAAAATTTCATTCCCGGGCCGACCGAGCCGTCTCAAAAAATCCCTCGGCTTGTCATTTGTGAACCCCGGAAATCGTTCGATTTTTGGAGTATGAAACGACTTATGGACTCCCCTATTGGCATTTCAACTTGTAATACTTGCATTCTTTTCAGGAAGAGTTCTCCTCCCACATCCTGGACAGCAGATGTATCTGCATTGGCCATGACGACGACGCCGTGTCGCAGCACTTCTCCGCCCGCGAGGTGTTCACCTTCCCCTCGTTGGAAGAATCGGACGAGCTGGAGATGGGTATAAGGGAGTTTCTCAGATCCATCTACTTTGTCCTCGAGAGCAAGAGACTCGATGTTTCTTTTGAGAAATTGGTACGTTTCAGCTTGGAAATGGACTATTTAGTGACAGCTGGGTGGCTGTTTGGGCTGTTATTGATAGCTGGATGACTAATATATGGTGTTTGTAACCTAATTGTAACTTTTTTTTTAGGAAACACCCATCTGTCCCGTGCTGCCGGAAGAAGAAAAGTTCCGCATAGGATTGGAGAATAAAACTTCGAAATCCTACAAGTACTCCACCAGAAAACATGTTTTATCTTTAAACTTAGGCGAAAAAGCATAGGCCGATCTAGGAAACAAAACGCGGACTACGCCCTTCTCACGGGGCTGCCCCAACTTGCCTTGGATTCTTACTCGGCCGGTGCTGAATTGCTCAAATCCAGCAATGACCTCCTCTGGCTGGCTGGTTAGTTGACTTTTGTTTTTGTGGGCGAGCCAGTTGTGAAAGAATGAAGCACAGGGAAGAGGCTAAATTAAATGAGTGCTAGATCGCGAAATGCGAAGGGCTTCCTTTTGGGCATAATGTAAAATTGGTTAGGCGGGTCAATCCGTAAGCCCCACAGATTTAAACAAACATAAACATACCTCGGGAGACTTTGACAGTTGACCCACCCGTACTTCTGGGGGCCACAATTGGGGTAGCCCCCTTAACTTTTGAAAAGGCCCCTGACGATCCTTTTGAAAGAGAACGCCTTATTTTCATGTCTACAAGTCATCTCAGAGACCACCTTCTCCAAAAGTGTGACCTTTAAAAAGGGCGTATACATCTCTTACTTCAATTTTCCTTTCCAGCGGCCTACGAAGGCTGGGCTTGTGCGGCTACGATTCTTCGCTTTGAACTCGGAGTGCTCCAGGAGTCAGCCCTTCCCCGCATTGCCAGTATGACTCCCCAACAGATGAGAGAGGCTCAGACCCGGACGCAGTTGTGAGTTCTTCCATTTCCTTTCTTTTTCGCATGGCTTGTGCTTGTGTGGCATGCAAAGGTGGTGGTTCCTTCCTCTCACAGCGCCTTGCTTAGGACAACCCACGGCCATCAAAGACACCGCTCGGATGAGAACGCCCTGCCTCAGGAGGAGAAGAAGACCAGTCGGCTGTGGAATGCCCTCAGGGCTGATAGGTTTGTAAAGGGGCTGCTTCCGTGTGCCTTTCCCCACGCAGAAGAATAATCACTTTCCCTCCTCTCACTCGGGATTCTATTGGGATATTCAGACTCCTACATCCCTGAAAATACGTTTATTTACACTTTGGTTGCTGGTTTTAATGCCATTTTTGGGCTACAATAGTGCTATGGTAATATTCATTCGATTGAGGGACTTCTTAGGAACCGATTCAGGTGTTGAAACCAGAAATTCATTTGCATACGACACAGACAAACGCCGTTAGTCAAAAAACACAAAATTACGACCCCGAATGAAATTTTTTGCGGACATCGTCACATAAACCATTGGAAAGCTCTTGAAAAGTTGCCTGGGAAAATGTTTTTGTTCACCTTCATAAAAAAATTCTGTTGGAACAGACAAACTTTGAAAAACGAAATCACCATTCAAATGAAAAATTAGAAAATAATCTGTTTCCGCTAACAAAATGAAAACTAAAAAAAGAGCTTTCCAATGGTTTATGTGACGATGTCCGAAAAAATTTCATTCGGGGTCGTAATTCTGTGTTTTTTTTTTACAAACGGCGTCTGTCTGCGTCGTATGCTAATGATGTTCTGGTTCCATTAACTGAATCGGTTCCTAAGAATTTCCTCAACCGGATGAATATTCCCATAGCACTCCTGATGCCCAAAAATGGCTTTTAAACCACCAACAAAGGTGAAACTATACGTATTTTCAGAGATGTATGAACGTTTAAAGGACTGGTTTTACACCACCAGTCCTTTAAACAACACAAAAAAGAACGGATCCACTCCCCCTCTTTAGTCCGGAATTCAGGTCAAAGGAAAGAATAGACTGTGCCGTAATCGTGGACCGTTTCGAAACGGCCCTCGAGAACTACGGAAAGTACTCGTTCGTAGCGTTGGTCGAGTACAACTGCATGATGAAGGCCGTCTGCGTGTTCAAACTACAACGACAGTACATCGAAATGGAGGTATTTTCAAAGAATTCTTTGTTTTTAAACGAATAAATCTAGACTTTCCATCGAGATCACGTGGGAAAGTACCTTGACGACAGTTTTACTCGCTTCGACCATCTTACGAAAGCCACGATTTGCAATAATTCCGCTGCTCTCTACAAAGAGGTTGGTTTTTTTTGGTCCCGGGCCGGCCCGAATTTTTCGAAAATTTCTTTATCGGAGTACCTTTAGATCCACTTTTCTCGGAAATCCTCGTTTTTCGCCCGTCTGGGAGTCTTATTCCGACTGCACGTGGGAGACGGAGAACAAAGGGCAACCACCGACTACAAAAGCGTCTACCCAGTCCTATACAAGTATGCCCTATTGGCAATTGAGGATAAGTCGGATGTATTCAGAACTTTGGCTGGCTACGGCATTGCGGAGAATCCGAGGGAGAGCCATCACAGCGTGCAGGGACCGGTTCAGATGCAGATCAAGGCGCTGCACGAGGTGTACACAGCCGCTTCGAGGGCGGAACTGACCGATGCGGCGATCAGACACCTGGCTCATTTGGTCCAGGTACGATCACAGCCACGAGTTATTTTTTTTTTTTAGCAAAACTCAACCCCCCTTTTTATGATAAATGTAGTACGTTGTGGGGGGGGGGGGTCTACCGTATTCCGTACCAAGCGGCTTTTAGTTCTTGGAAAGTTTTGTTAAGGGAGGAGGCCTTCGCAAACGGTTGAAAGTGTGACTAATAAACGGGGATGTCGCAAAAGGAACCCCGCGGTTTATTGTCCAAGTATGGCCTAAACGCACCCTCCTTTTGTAATAAAAGTGTAATAAGGTAAGGTATAGCCCGTAGCTGGAACTCATGGTGCAAGCCTTTTTTTTTCGCAAAAGGGGAGTGCGTTTATTGTCGTAGTGTAGTCATTTTGAGTCCTATAGACAACCGGCTGGCACAAATATGGCAGATCACCCACGAAGAAATTTAAATTGTATAGCCGTCGCCAAACGAGTATCGGCTGTTAAAAGCCGCTTTTTCTCTGCGTCTGCGCTTCCCGCACACTATTTACGCCTGAGTATCGCACGGCTACTGAATTAAGGCCGTTTTTGGCAGGATGCTCGTTTGGCTACAGCTATAATTCGCAGCTGGGTTTCAATAGGGACTGCAATGACGTTTTGACCCTTAACGCACCCTCCGTTTGTAAGTTTGAAAAAAGCATGGTATAACCTGCTTTTTGATTCCTGCTCTACAAAATCCTGTTTTGGATTGCCGTGCAAGCCATTCAGCTGCACTTTGTGATTAAAACAATTGCTTTCTTTATACTCCTGGCCAAAACTACTTTGGCCAATTTGGCTGCGTACACGGCCTGAGTATCCAATATTGCGCGCTTTACTGTAGGCACAGCATAGAAACATTGGAACGTGGTTCCGAAGTAGTTTTGACACGAACTATAGTTGTACCATCCCAATTTCCCCTAGTTGTGGCTGATATTTTATCGATAATTGTTTTCTAGGTCTACTACGACGACATTGAGCCCTCTCTGTTAGCTCGTCTCTTCGATGACTTGGCCTCGTTGGTCAGGAAGAAAGGCGGCACCCACGTGCTGAATCAGCGGATATCCGTCGGACTGGGGAACATCATTCTGCCGCCCATTCAACTCACTCGCTTCCCTTCAATCACGTGAGTCTCTCTCTCTCTCTCTCTCTCTCTCTCTCTCTCTCTCTCTCTCTCTCTCTCTCTTACAATCTTTCTTTCAGTCTCCCCGAAATCTGCGCCCTGCCGCCTCATCTGGCTACCAACGTCATCAAAGCAGAGGACGACGAACCAGCGATTTTCATCTACTCTCCCTTCCAGAAGAAACGCACCGGAAGTGGTTAATTACTCCTAATTATGTCTTTCAAACCTGATACTTCAGAAATAACTTGGGTCGTCAATTGTCCAGGAGAGTTGTCTGTACAGGTCTACAATTGCAGATCAACGGAATTGGTCGTTAGGTGAGATCGTATTTTTATTATTATATATAGCTGTCGTCAAATTGGAATCCTGCCAAAAACAGCCTTAATGCAGCATTCGTCCGAGACGAAGGCGAAAATAGCGTGCAAAAAGCGAGACGCAGAGAAAAAGCGACTTTTTCTCGCCGATTTCCATTTGGCGACGGCTATATTAAAATACACCTCGGGAAATATGTGTAGTTCTACTTTTGTTGCCGGTTTAAAAATCTTTTTTTTTGGATTCTGGAGTGATATGGGATGATTGAGAATCTTCAACAGATTCAGCTGTTGAAAGCGGAAATTTGTTAGCATTTGACATAGACAGACGCCGTTTGGCAAACCCCACAAAATTATATACGCCCCGAAAGTATTTTTTGGGACATTGCCACATACACCCGGAAAGCCCTTGAAAAGTGTCTTGGATATTGTCTTTGGTCAGATTCAGAAAAAAATCCTTTTCGGAAAGACAAGCTTTGAAAAACGAAATACCCTCGGATTCAAAAGAATAATTAGGAAATTTAGATTTTGACAGCATGAACGGCTTTTTTTGCCTTTTTAAAGCTTGTCTGTTCGAACAGATTTTTTTTTCTGAAACTGACCAAAAACATTTTCTCAGATAACTTTTTAAGGGCTTTCCAATCTTGTATGTGATAATGTCCCAAAAAATTTATTTTGGGTCGTAATTTCGTGCTTTTTGACAAACGGTGTCTGTCTGTGTCGTATACTAATGAATTTCTGCTTTCAACAACTGAATCGGTTCCTTAAAAGTTCCTCAATCGGAACGATTATTCCCATAGCACTCTTGAAGCCCAGAAATGGTATTTAAACCAGCAGCAAAAGTGTAACTATACTTATTTCCCGGGGTGTATGATCTTCAGTCAACCTTAAGAAGGTAATTTGTTATTTTTAGGGAGCTGTGTCTGTTAACGGAGGGATGTGCCTTCGAGGCGGTCCCAGTAAGGCTGATCCTGCCAGCTGCAGACAGTGGAGAGAGCGGACCCTCTAGGATCAAATTGATAGGAGTTCCAAGGTAATAACACTTTTTTCATGCTAATTTGAGCGTTTTTCGACATTTCCATTCCAGGACGGCAGGAGTGATGAAGATTACGGGTTTCTCTTGCGAGGTACTAGATATGAAGAATGTTTGCAAACTGGAACCGGCCGGCGGCGGAGCCCTCACTGTAGGCTTTTACAATGCCGATTTTTATAATATCTGTTCAGGTGACTGTTCTACCACCACTGGCCGTTGTAAAACTGGAGTCCTCTCTCCCACGGGCACCACTGGAGGACGAACAACAGGAGATGAGTGCGGAGACTACAGTATACTCGGGACAAATGTAGGATTATTTTAACAATTACCCGGGAAAGGGCGCAATTTGTTTTTTAAAAATTTAATAATCTAGCTCTTTTCCCCCAAAATAAAAGGATTCAATAAATTGCAATCATAAATCGGGAGGTATTTTGACGTACCACCCTGTACTTGGGGCCTTAAATGAGGTAGCCCCACTTTAACGGGAAGGAAAAACGTTTTTTTTTCTTGTGATAAATAAGTAGATCTCATTCCCTTAATTCATAAAAGTGTCCCATTTTCTCTTTTTGGAGCAAAATGAACTAAATTAGGAGCGCCTGAAGTTTTGTCGCAAATATCGTTTAAATAGCGCGCCATTCTGCGTCTCTCCATTTCCCACGCTCTCTCGCCTTTCTAAGCCGTGTAACCGTGCACCGTTTGCATTGTTCAATCGGGTACACCTGCACCGTTTGCAGTCCAAAACACACTAAATGGGTATGTTTAGAAATTGAGACAACGGCTGCATTTAATGAAAATTGTACCTACCCCACCACTTAACAACTGTATCCATAACTGGACAGGGAGCGTTTGGGGGCTGGATGAGCAAGCCCCCAAACGGTACTTCGGAGGTAACGTAAGCTCTCTTTTAATGTTTTATTAGCATTTTCAATCAAACGCCAAATTACGTAAGTACAGTAAGGACCTCATGTCCGCCTACGACTGTATCATAGGTGGACAGGAAGTGCGTGTGGTACCTACGTATTTCGGCGTTTGGATGAAAATAGTGACAAAACTTTATAGGGGGCATACGTTGCTTTCGAGGCACCATTTGGGGGGCTTACGCATCGAGCCCCCAAACGTTCCCTGTCCAGCCATGAACGGTATTTTCTGGGCCTCTACCACCTTTTTTTAACCTGCAGTAACATAATTATATCTTCCGGAGGCCTTTACACATGGACAACTGTCAAATTCATCTGCCTATATTTCAGTTTCGAACACTCGCTAACCGTGCTGAATGACTCGGAAATCCCCGTGAGGAAGGCGAAGCTCCAAGTTTGGCAGCCAAAGGTTGGAATTTCAATTTTTTCTTAATATTTTTGTCGTCTATAGGTCTCCGGCGGTCCCTCACTGATCGAGTTGGTGGATTACGACACGTCGGAGGGATTCAACCTCGGTCCGAATGAATCCAAGGAGATCTCTTTCAGCATATTTGGAATAGATCCAACGGCGACGGCGGATGACGAAGGGGGCGATGACAAGGTGATCTATCTCTTCTCTCTCTCTCACTCTCACTCTCTCTCTCTCTTTCTCTAACCCCTCCTTTTATTCCAGATCGTGGAGACAGCCCTTCCCCTGGCCTCCACCGCGGCTGAAGACGGAGTGGCCGAGGGAGCCCATGACCTGATCCCCTACACGGGCCGTCTTCTCACCAGCCAATTCGTCGTTCACTACGATTCGGACGTCGATGGCCCTGCAGGCGAGGTACGTATACAGTAATCTTCATTGTATTTACCGTAATCTTCCAGAAATACGAACGTATTGGCAAACTCTCGTTGGCCGTGTGCATTGTTCCCGCCTTGACGGTGTCTGCTTGGCACGTACTACCTGGAGATGGGCCGTTCTCTCGTTACATTGTGGTCGATGTGACGAACAGCACGGATCACGACGCGGAGTTGGTCTACAGCGCAGGAAGGAGGATGAATGTGCTGCCCAAAGAGACTTGCCGGTTCGGAAATGTTTATGACATGGGCACCTCTATTATTTAAATTTTCGAAAATTCGTGACAGACCTCATTCTTTAACAAAATTTGTCTTAAACTCCGAATTGCGACGGTCGTGCCACCGCTTATGGCAGAACTTGACAATTTATGCTTTATAACTTTCGGAAGTCGCCAATTTTAGCTGAAAAGGTACCATTTTTTGACAAAATCGCTGGCTGGGTCTATCGGCTCAACCCCCTTCGTTTTTTGCCGTGTTAATTGATTACTACAATCATTGCTGGACATGAAGCGTTTGGGGGTTCAAATGGTAACAAAGAAAAACATTGACCGTTACTTTCGATTGAGGGGATCGCGCCGGGCCGATTTTTTGATTTGAGGAACTTGCGCCAGACGTCGAATGTGTAATATGGGGGGTCGCGCAAACGGGCCCCACGTGTAGCTTCAAAATTGTACCTCGGTGGCAACGGAAGTTCCCCCTCCCCGTTAGTCTTTGTTATCATTTTCAACCAAAACGCCGAATTGCGTAGGTACCCCAAGCGGCTCGTGTCCACCTATGATTAGAATTCAATCATATTATCTCCAACAATATGCGCGAATTGAGTCAGCCAGCTCTCAGTTTGTATTGTTCGACGGGAGAATTTTTACGCATTTATTGTTAATTCTGCTTTAGCTGCGTGCACGGTCTAAGTAGCCTAAATTGTACGCATTACTTTGGGTACAACTTAAATACATTCCTGATGAAGTTTCGGCAGTAACAATACGTTTTCAGAGTCCCACTGCTGTCTCCCTGCTGCTCGGATGTCGCCGGACGGGCGTTCTACGCAGCAACACAGAAGGATAGCCACATGATGCAGCGACTGGAGGTGGAGAAGTTACGACGGACACTGGAACGCCACGTGTCGAAACATTTGGATATTCGATGGACCATCCCCACCATGGAGGTATCTCTCTCTCTCTCTCTCTCTCTCTCTCTCTCTCTCTCTCTCTCTCTCTCTCTCTCTGAATCCTCCATTTTCAGTTGAATGGTCTCGTTCCCGTCGGCGCCTTGTTGTCTTCCGTCTCCCTGCTGAAACAGCTTGTCCTACCTGCCATCTCCCTAGGTAAAACCATTTTTTAAGCATTTGTTATTTTAATTTTCCAGATATTCTGGTGAATTCCGGTCCTTACATCAGCGAAGACGACCTGGCCGTTTCCGTTCGTGAGATCGTCAGTGTCAAGTTCAGGATAATATCGTCGTTGGATTGTAAGATTTTCGGTTAAGGTTAATAAAATGGGGGTTTCAGACGACTTCGAGGGAGTGATGTCGTTGGAGTGTTACCAAGAAATCTCCAATCAGTTCGGAACCGTCGACCGCAACGACAATCTCTGCTTCGTCTCCAACAAGAAAATCCCCTTCCTTCTTCCAAGAAATGTGAGTTCATATATCCAGTTTCGGAATTCTTGGCACAAAAAAACAGTATTTTTACGTCACTACAAGTTGGGTCACCCCGATTTATAAATATGGAATATTCTGAAAGTGTTTGGGACAAGGGCGTGGCTTAATTTTTACAAATAACAAATTAACAAACGAACGCGCATAAGATGGCCAATTATAGCTACACTCAGTTATTCGGCAGCGTAATTCAACCTGGTTAACGGTTGGTATTTTGGTACCAATTACACCCCCGCTTCCAAAATTTTCACGGCCCGGTCCGAGCCCGACCAAAAATGTATGCCTAATGTCAATTAAAAATCAAAAATAACGAGAGAAAAACATTTTTTGGACCGGCCCGGCCCAGGCCGGCCGGCGATTTTGCCATGGTTCGACGTTCGAAAGTGCGACCCCCGCAGCAGCTACCGTACCCCTTGAGCCGTATCGCCTGAGGCAATTTACAAATTTGGGTGAAACTGTCCCTATAGTTGGGCACGGTCATATTATGTTATCAATCAACGTTATATTTCAACGTGACAGGTCGCGCGGAGATTTGTTCGCGTTAAGCCTCTCCTTTTTCAGCCATCCTGTGGCAGTGGCGGGGAGCCTTCTGGTGCCTCTTGTGAGGTGGAGTTCCGTTTCCTCTTCCGTGCCGAGGGCATCCACAAGATCCGTCCTCTGATCGCCAGTCGCAATGCCTCCGACACCCTCTTCTCCGACGAAGTCTTCGTCTCCTCCATCAGCTTCAACGTGTCCACCCGGGCCCATTGAGCGCCTTTTCCCCTACGGTGTATCTATTAGCATAATAGCATTTTAAGTATTTGCTTTTGGGAGAATTGCCTAGTCTTTCTTGCGTGCTTGTTTTTTTTATTCTAATATGCGACTGTGATACTTTGAGAGCTATATAAAGAGTTTTAGTAGTAGAATTATCGATTGTTCCCCGTTTATCGATTGCTTACCTGTTGTAGTTTGGTCTTTCCCTACTAATCCAAGTTTAAGCCGTCGCCGGCCCCGTGCTTTTCGATGTGTTAATGGGTGGCGCAGGCGATGAGCTTCAAAAATGCAAACACGGCAGAGCAGGTCGCCCGCGACGAGGTTCGTTTTTTTTTTAATTTGTTTTTTTAAGACGCCGTTTCAGTAATTTTGCAGTAAAGGCTTCATACTGTAAAATGCAGTTTTCAAATGGAAATTTCGTTAACGTTGGCATTTTTATAGTACACTTGGGCATATACCGTTACCGTAGTCAAAAAATTTGTTACCCCCCGCCCCAACCTCTCGCCTCTCGCACGGCGGTCCTGAAAATCAGCTAAACCGGCGGGAATGTCATGGACTGTAAATGTATGTAAAACGGCGGCAATGTTCTTGTCAAATTTTTCAAAAAATTGGAAAAAAAAACGTTGTTTCGGGGTCGTTAAATGACGGGCCGGGCCGAGAGATTTTGTGAGGCGCCCGCGGGGTTCTCAAATGACGTGTAAAAAATAAAATTTTAAATTCGGTATAAATCGGTACAATAATTCTCGTATAAATAGGATTTTAAATTGAATTAAAAAATAAATTTTGTATAAATAGGTACAATAAACTACTTTAAATAACTTAATAATGTTTGTAACTAACAAAAGTCAATATTAGTCGTAAAAAAAAGAATGTCACTGAACTGGATCGAACCCTGGTCGTGTGGGTGGCAATCTGACTGGGTGGTCTAGGGTGGATGGGCCGACCAAAATTCTCCAATTGGCCCAGCCCGGCCCGCGTGAAGCCCGCCTATGATCTAATGTCAATTTCACCTATTGTCTGGGTGTTGTCCACAACTTTGGGCGGAAAATTCGATAGAGTTAGAAAATAGGCGTAATGCTGAATACAGTTGCCTTTTCTTGATCAAACCTTTGATTCCAGATGGAGGTGGCGACTGCTCGAGTGCTGGATCAAATGGGTTTCACTCATGGAACCACAAACACGGTGGACCTGCTGTCTGACGTGGCGGTGCGCTACATCAGAAAGATGTGCCAGACCATTCGCTCTGCCTCTGACCACGGTGGGTTCTCTCTCTCTCTCTCTCTCTCTCTCTCTCTCTCTCTCTCTCTCCCCCCTCTAACTTTCCCTTCTTTCAGGCGGTCGCACCGGTGCTTCACTCGGCGATGTGGAGTACGCGTACCATCGAATGTCCGTCGACGTGGACGAAGTAAACGATTTCATCCGTCAAAATCTGCCTCTTCAACCGCGTTTGGTATGACGGGCTTTGGCCGACCACCACCGCCGCTTCCTTCCAGATTTCTCGTTTCCCGGTGGCTCTGCCGCGAAAGGAGCACAGAGTGACTCACATTGCGCCGTCGGAGGACATGCCGGAACACTTTCCCTCCTGGGCTCCGCCTCTCTACGCAACAGGAATGGCCACCGTCGCCAGCAACAGCAATACTTCCGTCAGAGGGTGAGTAGTTTATTTATACACGCGTACAGTAAGTGTAGGCACGCTGTTATGTTCAGTTTTCGCGACCTTGGTCTGAAAATTGAACAATTTAAATTTAGGCTCTGGAAATTTTTTTATTTTTTGGGTTATAATTTTTATTAGCATACCTAACAGGCGCTTTTATGCTCAGCTATAATGCCCACCAACACTACTTGGCTTTTTTTGGGAATGAGTGAGATTATTCTGTTGTTAATATTCGAATTACCGATTATTACATCAAAATATACTCTTCGCCAAAATATACTCTACTTTGGCAGATTTGGCTGCGTACACGGCCTGAGTATCCTATATTGCGCACTTTACTCTTGGAACAACATCAAAACACTGGCACGTTGTTCCGAAGTAGTTTTGGCACGAACTACAGTGCGCTACAAAAGGCGGCGTTGCCGTTTTTGGCCGAAGTAGGATTGGCGAGGGATATTCCTTTGATTTACCACCTTATCTTTGAAATTTTCGGGAATCGAATCACTGGGCACATAAGTCTTGAAAGTGGTTTTTGTTTGAACAGGCATGCATCCAATTTATTTGAAAGTAATCTTTTTGTTGGCCAAATTATTTTGTGAAAAAAAACCCATATTTTTCGATTAATGCAACTCTTTATGCAATCGAGGAAAATGTGTAGATTTTTTAAAATTAAAATCTGTGTTAAAACATGAAAACTGTTAAAGTTCTCATTTAGTTATATATTGTCTCAAAAATTAAAGTAACAGTATAATTTTTGTACCCATTTATATACGAACTGTTTATTGTGAAATTACGTGACATTTAATCAACTCGGTCACATGACGGATCGTAGCTTGCGAAATATGTAGGCTTTCGAAACCATTCGAGATCCTTCTGTGTGCTTCGGGTTACTGCGCACCTTAACTTAATTAATCTGAAAATAATCAAATTACTGTGTTCTAATTGAAGTATTGCTGTCTTTTCCAGATCGGTGGAGGCATTCCCAGACTTCTCCTCATTTTCGGCTATGTCGCTGGGATTGAACAAGAATCGCGAGAAGCCTCAGCCCCTCTTCAGCAAAACTGTGAGTTTATCTCTCTCTCTCTCTCTCTCTCTCTCTCTCTCTCTCTCTCTCATCCCTCCCCTCTTTCAGCTGTCTCGCCCCGCGTCGAGTGCCTCCCTCTATCAAAGCTTTTCCCGTACCGCCTCACGCTCCGATCTCCTCGCCGATCGACAGCCAGGTGATTTCTATATCCATTCTTTTATGCAAATTTTATTTTAGCCAGTGTTGAGTTGTCCCGTCCCTCCTCCAGTTGTTCGAACGCCTCAGGACCAATGTTCAAGCGAAGGAAGAGAAAATTGGTGGGGTTTTGTTGTTCATAGTATAATATGTATTTTTTTTTAGGAGAATACACTGCAGACGGCGGCTCCACCGGTGCCTGGCAAGATTGGTGGCCCTTCGTCGAGCGGTTTTGTTCAAATGTCTGCTGCAAATCCAGTGCTGCCGAGTGTGCCAGAGGAGAAGCCGCTGTTTTTGGCGAAAGATCTGGCTACGGGTGGGTCACGAGCACAAATACATACATGAACACACACACACACACACACACACACACACACACACACACACACACACACACACACACACACACACACACATACATACATACACACACACACACCATTTTTGGGCTTCAAGAGTGCTGGGAATATTTATTTGGTTGAGATGAGAATCTTATATAGAAACTGATTCATTTGAGTAAATCAAAAATTCATTAGCATATGACACAGAGAGACGCCGTTTGTCAAAAGGCTCAAAATTACGTTGGCCACCCACACGACCAGGGTTCGATCCCGGTTGATGACATTTTTTGTACGACTAATATTGACTTAAATGTTAGTAACAAACATTAAGTAATTTGAAGCAGTTAAAAAATGTACCGATTTATCCAACATTTAGAATTTTATTTTTTATACACGGGCCGACTGGGCCGGGCCGTCCCAAAAAAAAAATCCAGTCATTTGAGAACCCCAGTCGCATATACCATTGGAAAGTCCTCTCAGAATTGTCTCGGAAAATGTTTTGGCCAGTTTCAGAGAAAAAAATTCTGTTCAAACATACTTTAACAAAAACAAAAGGCAAAATATTTTGCTTTTCTACTAACAAAATAAAAATTTTCTAATTTTTCATTTGCATACCGAGGGTGATTTCGTTTTTCAAAACATGTATGTTCGAACAGAAATTTTTTCTGAAAGTGAACAAAAACATTTTCCCAGGCAACTTTTAAAGGGCTTTCCAATGGTGAATGTGACAATGCCCCAAAATTTTCTCTCGGGTCGGTGTTTTGTGTTGTTTTTTTTTTTTGACAAACGGTGTCTGTCTGTGTCTTATGCTAATGATTTTCTGGTTGAAATAACTGAATCGGTTCCTAAGAAGTTCTTCAACCGAATGAATATTCCCATTGCACTCCTAAAGCCCAAAAATGGCTTTTAAATCACCAACAAAAGTAGAACAATGCATATTTCCTAGGGAAACTCACTTTTCCAGACCACCGTCCTGTGATGAACGCCGTGCATTCTGGCCGCAACGCTGCTCCCGAAGACACCAGCGGCCCCTCCGACGCGCCTCGCTTCACCGCAAAAGAACTGGAGAAAGGCGCAAAGTTGCCCGATATGTTCAAAGCGGGACAGGTCAACCCCGTGGAGGTGGTTCAATTCGCCATCATGCGTCACCTTTTCATCGGGGAATCCCCCCGTCCTCTCTCCGACGAGCTCAGAGCGGTAAACACTTTCTTTGAAACTCTCTTAATTCACCTATTCTAGGCTTTTGCCTTCATCAACACCCCAGAGGACTCCGTGTTGCCGCCGCCTCCTCCACCTGTGGTTGTGGCGCCGCCTCAGCCGACGGAGACCCCCACTTCTTACCGAATCGTGCCTGCACAGCCTGCGCAGATGCCTCAAACGCCGGTGAGTTTTGGTTTTTATAATGAGATAGGCAAGAAATGTTTAGGCTTCTGGGATGTTGCCGCCGCTTAGGATCAAGATCAGTCGGAACAGTATCAGTGGGGAACCTTCGCCGGCGCCCCGCTTGGCCACGGTTGCGAAGTCGCCTTCGAGTGGAAGCGACGGAGGCGGAAGTCCAAAGGTAGGTTTTTTTTCTTCGATACATTCCTTTACTCCGCCGTACTCAGAGGATTGTGTAGATACCATCAAATGATTTCTAAAAACGTGGTTTTTTTGTCTGCGAAGGTATATATTTTGTTGCAGGCTAAGCGTCACAAACACAAGAAAAAGAAGAAGCATAAGAAGAGCAAGCATCGCGAGTCGGAGGAGTGTCACATTGTCCAGCCTGCGCAGGAGGGCGGCCTGAGGCTGAAGATCCGCTTTAAGGGCGCCGACAGCACGCCTTAGCCCTTTCCTGCCTTCTCTTCAGTACTAGCCCCCTCAGGGTTCCATTGTTACTCTTTCACTCCCATAATTCTAGTTGTCGTGTAGAGATTCCTCCCTTTTGCAGCGCCGTGATCGACGAGTCCCGAGCACCGGTTCCCTTATTGTTAGTTACTCTTTGTTGCTTTCGATCTGATTCTCGATACTCTCCATATCCCCACACGGAGCACACCATACAGAGTTTTATTGTTCTGCGCCACCCTGTTTCACTTCGCCTATCGATTGTTGTATAGGTCGGTAAATATGTAGAGGGTTGGTGCCCCATGACAGCAGAATCTGTGTTTTGTTTGAGAGATTGGAAGAGGGGGCCTTTCAATCTTGGCAGTTTGGACCTTGATGATTGTCTCGCCGACTTTACTAAGTGATTTTGATCATTTTTGAAAAATTACAGTACCCCAACCTGGTCGAAACAATCGGCGTTTACTTAAAAGTTTTAAAATTTTAAACCTTTTTAGTAAACGCCGATTGTTTCGACCACGTTGGGGTACTGTAATGTTTCAAAAATGATCAAAATCACCCTGAACGAGTTTAACACAAACGCTATTTTATTTAGCTACCATTGTCATTCGTAAAAGAACGCAAATAGCATCCTTGAAATAACCGCCAGGGTACTTTCACGTTTTTACAACTAGTGTTCATGGCGTGGGGAAAAAACCAAGTTGAAAATTGGGCACAAGTTTGGAGCAATTTTAGAGTAACAAGAAATATGACCCACCAAATGTGAAATTGTTCCTGATGAAATCGATAGAAAAATTTCAGTTTCAAAGTCAATTTTCGTTATGATGATCACAGAGCTTTTTGGACTTTGCAAAAGCTGCGGAAAAATGTGGCGCACCTTTCTGTGGCAGTGGCATTTTGCCTGAGGTTTCAAACACAAATTTTCTTTATGTTTGTTACTGTACGGAAGTGCACGCAAGTTTTGACATCCAAATGTTAGATTTTTCTATTCACTGAAAAAACTTTAGAAATAGCACTACTTTAGACGTTATTGAAAAATTGCAGTACACTACCGTAACCGGGGTCAAAAAAATCGACAGTGCCCTTCAAGTTTCAAAATGGTCATAATATAATAATAATTTACGTGCTACATACAATATGGGCCATTGGAAATTATTTTGATCGTTTTTGAAAAATTAAAGTACCATACCGTAACGCGGGTCAAAAAATCGATAATTACTTAAAAGTTTTTAAAGGTCTATTTGGGCTTTAGAAAGGTTATATACCTATTTTGGGCCAATTCAAAGACTATCAACTTTTTCCTAAGACAGTGCCTGCCCTACTCGAGTTTATCAGAAACGATGTCTTAAAGGCAGTGTGTCACCAAAATTCGACCTTCTCAGAATTTAAAACTTATAATTTGTAAAATTAGACCTTTCGAAGACGATTTGAACAATGTATTTATTTTGTAAAACATGTATTTCCATAGCTTATATTTGGCTCCTCAAAGTTTTCCCGCAACATTTTTGAACTGCAATTAGCATGCCGCTCTCCCCATTTCCTATGGTGAAAATGGCTCTCTCGTCTCACGGTACGCTGTGTACAGGTCCACCTGTACATACGTTCATTTTTCATGACACACTGCCTTTGGATTTTCAGTTGGATCGTGAGAGTTTTGTACGTCTGTAGCGTACGTACAGGGATCCCTTCCTCAAGGTATTCATTGCACTGCGATTTTTCATTGAAGAGACACACTGGGATGATATAACGGTTCGAAGCGACCGTCTTTCGGTTCCAAGCTGACTTCCTGCAGATTCTCTTTTCCTCAAATCTTTCTTAACCCCTCATTTCCAAGAGTCCTCAATCGAGGGAGGGGGCTCCCAAGAACACGAATAATTAGCAATTCGTGAGATTGCGGCTTCCGGGAACACTGCTCATCTTGCCAATAACGCCAATCGCAGGGCGATCGAGTTCATTATGCTAATGAGCGCCGATCGATGGGCGTGTTGACTCTCAAGACGGGGGTCACGGCTGTGATACAACGGCCTCCCAACACATGGATTGATTACGCACTACGCTTATGAGAGGAACACTCTCCTAACTCTCTTTCTCAATCTCCCTCATCTCTCTTTTATCTCTCACTCACTCACTCACTCCCTCCCTCACAGACTCACTCATTCACTCACTCACTCTCTGTCTGTCTGTCTCTCTCTCTCTCTCTCTCTCTCTCTCTCTCTCCAGTTCCTTGTTTCCGTATGTGTGCCGCCGTTTGCCTCCGTGTTCCCCGGGGACCGTCCACCACCGCCCATCTATAATTCATGCAGCAGGTCGTTGTGCCGCAGAGACCACCTGGCATTGAGCGGCCTTTTCTCATTTTTCTGACATATCCAGGTGACGCACGTCGTTCCGCCTCATCTCTCCTCTACTTTCGGCTTTGTTTTGTCTCTTTTCCAACTGATTCAGCCTCCGATTTTCCCGTTGTTTGCCCATTTCCGTTAGTCATTCCCTTTTTTCAACTGAGATCACTGGAATGACTTGAGTTCTTTCCAACACACTCATTTTCCTCTGATTCATTGTTATTTGCTTTGTCCCTTTTGACCACCTACCTTATGATTTCCCCTCATTTCCTCACCCAGGCAGCATTTGTTATAAATAAAATTAAACTAACCACATTTTCCGTTTAGTGTGTGGATGACGCAACCCGGAAAATCATTGAAAATTGGGTTTTCAGCCGGTGTTAGTGAGCTTTGCACACAAATTTACTCTGACCTTTAACCAAGAAATTTGATTTTCTCTAGTTCCTTGTTAATGTCACGTTGTCTATTTTCTAAATGAAAAAGGTGTCGAAATTCATATTAAGCTCTGGAATTTGGTATTTTTTGTTTGTAAAGCTCTATCTAGCTGACAAAACGCTTCCGGCATTAGAAATTAGCCTTTCAGCGGTCTTCAAATCGTCAAAGGTCGGATTTCGGGCTTTGGGCGACGTCTCAGGTTTCAATGTAGCTCGGTGTTAGCATCCGGGTCGTTCCTTGTAGAGAGAGAGAGAGGGAGAGAGAGAGAGGGAGAGAAAGACAGACAGAGACAGAGTGAGTGAGTGGAGTGAGTGAGTGAATGAATG
Organism: Oscheius myriophilus; assembly: GCA_964057215.1. Classification (NCBI taxonomy): domain Eukaryota; kingdom Metazoa; phylum Nematoda; class Chromadorea; order Rhabditida; family Rhabditidae; genus Oscheius; species Oscheius myriophilus. The sequence continues at coordinate 18,825,378 of OZ059906.1, forward strand.
AGGAAGTGAGGGTGAAGAGAGATTGAGACATTCCCACCCCATTCCCCAAATCCCTCTTACTTCCCTGAATAACCCTCATTCAGAAACGATGAGAATGTTTTATGAGGTCGCCCGCAAAAACCAATTCATTTGCTTTTTCAGCGAGAAAAGGGCTCTTGAAACTACCGTAATTGCATATTCTTCTTTTGATGATGAAGAGTCTCACATAAGTGTGCTCCATCGCTAAAATCCTTCGCTCTTGGGGAACCCCTTGAAGTGTGATCGTATCAGTGGGACTGGAGTGTTCCCAGCTGTCAGCAACACCCCGCTGCGACAAATGACAGCCGCCGGCCACAGGCTGTTTTTCTTCAGTCGCAGAATGGCTTGTGGCGCGAAATGGCCGCCTTAACAACAATCATAATGTTGTTGTGAAAAACATAAATATGGGTCTCTCGGGAGGAAGATGCGGCGAAGGAGTTGTTTATCGCTTTGAACCGAAGAAGTAGGGCGGCAACTGGTGGATCTACCAAATCAGATCAATTATATATAGTTCTCGCCAATCCTACTTCGGCCGAAAATTGCCACGCCCCTTTTGTAGCACACATTTTGATGTAAACATGGTTTATTCGAATATTAACATCAGAATAATATTCCTTTTACAAAAACAGCCAAAGTAGGGTTGGCGGACACAATTCATATTCTAATGAAGTAACTGTTTTGAACTGCAATCGGTGCAGGTGTGCACGATTAAACAATGCAAAGAATGCACGGTTATACGGCAGAGAAAGGCGAGAGAGCGCGGGAAATAGAGAGACGCAGAATTGCGCGCAATTCAAACGATCATTTCGACAAAACTTCAGGCCCTCTTAATTTGGTTCATTTGGCTCCAAGAAGAGAAAATTGGTAACTTTTCTGAATTAGGAGAATGAGATCTAATCATCTATCACATGCCCAAAATCATTTTACGCGGTCCTTCCCCTTTAACCAACTATTTGGCTTAAATCCACTTAGCGACGGCAACTATAGCAAAACTTCTTAGCTACGTTGCTGCCAGGCTACGTGGCTAACTCGGAAATGCACTCTTTTGTCCCCTTTTGCCGTTCCTTTGCCCGGAAGGTGGTGAGTTGTGCGAAAACGCGATTAGAGGGTGCCTTTCCTGCCGTCGGCCCTCCATCGACGAGATAATTTGCGCGAGCCCCCCGGGCGCCTCGAAACATCCCCGACGATAAGCACCTTCGCTCTTTTCTTGCTTAGGTTACGGTGCTTTATGATTTCAGTCAGTTATTTCTTAATATAATTATTCTTTTTTCAATCTTTCACTAATCGCTTTTTCCTCCATATATTTCTCTTTTTTTGCCACAAACCGTATTGCACTTTTCTTATTTTGCATAGCATTGGAAAAATGCATATTCACCGATTTGGTTGCATTCAAAAAATTTCTTATACCCTAAAGCCCTTAATATGCCGTTTGACCAAAAACAAAGTACGCAATACATCGGCAATGACCAAACTACAGAACCGAGAGATCATACAAAACCAAGAGGTGCAGAGAATAGAGGCCAAAATGCACTTTCCTGTACTTTAAAAGCTAACTCTTTGAAAACCAACCCCAAAACTAAGAGAAAAATAGAGAGAAATACTGTAAACTGTCCGTGAGAGAGAGAGAGAAGCTCTCTAGTTTTTCTTGTTTATTTGATCACTTAAATGAAAATGCCCTTTCTCTCGTGAGTGTTTATCGCTCTTCCGGCTCAGATCTCCTCCCCTCCTCTTGTCCTTTCTAATACCTCTCTCCCTCCGGCCTCAATATCTCCCAGCTGTGCTCTCCCGTGAAGGGCGCCATCTGGATCGCAAGAGAAGGGGCCGCCGGACACAACTCTTCGGAATTCCGCAGCTCGTTAGCCGTTTCCGAGATGCCTGTTTTTGGGTCCGAGCCCTCCCTCCGCCTTCCGATTCCTCCAAAATCCGCACTTCCGCCTCTTTTCTCTCTTCCTCAGGTTGCCTCGCAGTGCTGAAAAGTCTTTCATCGATTGTCGTTTCTCTCCTTGTTGACGTGTCGGACCCACCTACGAATCCAATTGGATCCCAATCCAGTGGCCACGCAAATATCT
>OZ059906.1:18832464-18834964 GCA_964057215.1 Oscheius myriophilus
GCGATCACAACATGGCTTTTTCCCGTGAAAATGCTATAAAAGGCCGGAATTCCGTTGGTAAATCAGTCCCCTTCTCCACTCCCTACCGTTGCCTCTACCTCTGCCTCTACATGGACTTCCTTCTGCCTCTATCTCTATTCTACCGCGACAGCACTCTTTCTCTTCTGTATCAGGTATCAATTGTTTTATGTGTTTCTTGTTCTCCTACCTAGAGTGAGGCTTCTCTGATGAAGCATTTACTTTATCTATTCACTTTCTTATTCACTTCTGCCCCGCTCACTCTCATTCACTGGTGATTTCTCTGTCAGTAGCTAAGGGGCGAAACAGAGTAATTACTTGCTATTTAGCTTTCTTTGTCCTCTTAAATTTATCCAAACAGGATTTAATTCTCTACTTTTACTTCTTTTCCTTTCTTATCACTCACTCACTCACTCACTCACTCACTCACTCACTCACTCACTCACTCACTCACTCACTCATTCACTCACTCACTCACTCACTCACTCACTCACTCACTCACTCACTCACTCACTCATTCACTCACTCACTCACTCACTCACTCACTCACTCACTTGTTCGTCTCTCTTTTACAAATCAATCTAATATTTATTGCACTATTTTCTTCTTAAAAGAGTAAAAGCAGCTCTATAAAATTCTAAAAACCAGTGCCAATAAAAAGGAACCAAATTCCAATCGGACACCTGAATTGCATAGGTCATGAGAGCAACAGCAAGTTCTTGTAGTGGAATTTTTGTCACAAACTCCCACGGCAACACCCTGAAAATAACGAAATCCCATATTTCTAACCCTCCTTCACATTGCAAATGTCTCCGTCTCCGTCGCAGCCGAACCTTGCCATCTGGCCTCCCTCCGAGTTTACGAAGATCCTAAACCAGTTGAAAACATCGGTTCACAAACATTTTTTTTCTGAGAAGAGTCACGTTTGCGCTTGTCTCTCTGTCTCTCTGTCTCTACGTCTCTCTGTCTCTACGTCTCTCTCTCTCTCTCTCTCTCTCTCTCTCTAATCAATCGCTTGTTAGTTAGCTAACACGTTTTTATCAAAGATCAAGTTGCACCGAAAACAAACGAACTCACTTGAAGCAGCGGGTCGGATTACCAGGACAGGTGACTGCGTCATGACTGCTTGGTTCGTAGTTGCTCATATTTGTTACTAAACATTTTTTTTTATTTTTCAATGTTGTCTTTTTATACAGAATCTTAGGAAAGTTTAGTTTTTGGCGCATTTCTCTGCGTATCTCAGTTAAGATGATCTCTCTTTCGCGCAAGGTAGATCACGGTTCATCGCGGCGGACCACTGGCAAAAATTCTAAGAGAGGAGAGCGCTTTTTTCTCTCTGTATTTTAGTCAATAAAGTATCCAATTTTTCATTTTTGAAGCACCTTTAACCCGGATAGGAGCGCTTGAATTTTGTCGAAATTATCGTTCGAATAGCGCGCCTGTCTGTCGTCTCTCGATTTCTTATACTCTCTCGCCTTTCTCTGTAAACCCATTCCATCATGTGTTTCAAAATCGTGAAAATTCATCTATTCAATGAAACTATAACGAAAAAGGTTTGAAAATTTAATTTTACGGGGTCTTTTCAATTAAAAGGACCAATTAAAGGAAAGTACGTCGTAAAATTGATTTTTCAAATAGTTTTATAGCAAATTTAATGAATAGATACCATTGTTTAGATTCTGAAGCATACTTATTTTATTTGTTCGGAAGTGCAGCCGGTGCACGATTAAATAATGCAAAGGTTGCACGGTTACACGCCAGAGAAAGGCGAGAGAGCACGAGAAATAGCGAGACGCAGAATGGCGCGCCATTCAAACGATATTTTCGACAAAACTATAGGCGCTTCTAATTTGGCTCATTTTGCTCCAAAAAGAGAAAATGTGATACTTTTCTGAACCAGGAGAATGATATCTATTCATTTATCATGAGATTTTAAAAGAAAATCTTACTTTTGTGGTAGCATTTGAGCCCAAATGTGGCGGAGACCAAAATCAGTAGAAGCAGGTAGCACCGCATTGTCGCAATCAACTGATCTGCTTATTTCTTAAGATAAGGGGATTATAGTTACTTTTTCGTCTGTCCCGTGCCTTCTTTGTGACCAGGGGGACCATGTTGTTGTTTCCTTTGGGATGACCCTCTCTTCCAAAGCAGAGGGTAATTTGTTTTGATCGTCGGCCGACCGACATCCGTCGTTTTCAATAAATATGAAATTACGGCTGCCGTCGATACCGTAATCCAATCGACGCAATTACACGCAACGTCGTGCCGAGAATGCGCGAGCTTCCTCCTCGAATTTCCCCCGAACAGCCCACTCGAAGGAACGCCGATTTGCGTATTTTGCTGTGATGAATGGCATTTTTATCTGAATTCATATGATACTCAGGCAAGAGACAGCCAATGGGGTAAATCTTTAACTTTCTTATATTGCATCCAGACGACCATAAAATTTTTTTAGTGCTTTTTATAACAAAAAAGTTGCTTT
>OZ059906.1:18839964-18862464 GCA_964057215.1 Oscheius myriophilus
GATCATTTTGGATCCTTTAACTCTTAAGGTTCGAATTTAAGCGCAACTACGTTATAATTCTTTGAATAATTCTCGGTTTTCCATCCTCTATTTCATTGTCATAATGCAGTAAAAGCGCCCCGTTGCTAAAAATGGTTACTTTCGTGTCCTTTAACTCATCCATTTCGAATTAGAGCGCAAATACTTGATAATTTGCGCGCTCTTGACTAATTCGTCGTTTTCCATCATTCGTTCCTTTCTGCTGCCATCTGATTTTGCCAATTCCGTCTTCCATTTCCTCCGGAATTAGCCTCATTTTTCCTCCCATCGTCCATCAGCCGTTCGTTCTAATGCGTCTCTGTGTAGTCCATATCGCATCCATTAGCCGCCACTTTACGCCCTCTGGACACACCTTTTCATGTCGGCTGGCAGCAGCTGTTTTCCCTGCTGCCAGCCGTCCACCCACCGGTCGTTTCTCTGTCAAAACTTGGCACTCCCGCCCTGTCTCTGCCGCTAATTCGCATCTCCCAGCTGTCAATTACGCCAAGATGATGCGCGATTTGATATTCAGCATGTGTCGCAGCTGCCAGCCGGGTGGGACCCGTTGCTGCCAGCCGTACGCGCTTTGTCTTCTCTCCACTGGAGCGTGTTCACATCCAATTTGTTGGCAACTTCTCTCGCTGCCGCCAAATTGCGCCGTGAATCCGACCGACGGCTGCTCTACGTGCCATCCCATAATTCACTTCCTTCCATTTTTATTCGAATTGAAAGGGAAGGACTTCGTAAAATTTATTTTTAAAGTCTTCATTGAATAGATACCGCTGTCGCGATTCTGAAACATACCCCCTTTATATGATTTGGACTGCAACCTGTGCACGGTTACACGATTAAACAGTGCAATGGGTGCACGGTTACACGGCAGAGAAAGGCGAGAGAGCGCGGGAAATAGGGAGACGCAGAGTGGCGCGCAATTTAAACGATATTTTCCACAAAACTTCAGGCGCTCCTAATTTGGCTCATTTTGCTCCAAAAATCGAAAATAGGACACTTTTCTGAATCAGAAGAATGAGATCTTCTCATTTATTTTAAGTAAAAACGTTTTTACGCTGCCCTCCCAATTTAAGAGAGCAAAGAGTAATTTGAGGTGGAATTTGCAGACCTAGCAGGAAATGATGATATATATCCATCTAAAGTGGCTTGTTTTGCTTCTTCTTGAAAGTCATGTTTTCCTATAATTAGATGACAGCAAACACTAATTCAATTAGTCTAATTGGCTATAATTTGTTACATCTGTTGGTTGGTTTCAGAAACCACAAATCTGAGGAAGTAAAATCAGGGGTTACGACAAAAAAGCAAAGAAGACTTCAAATTTACTCCGTTTATATACTTTTTTTGCAAACTTAATGCAGATTTACACGGCTAGAGAAAGGCGAGAGAGCGCGGGAAAACGAGACGCAGAATGGCGCTCATTTCAATTTTTTTTGACAAAACTTCAAACGCTCATAATTTGGTTCATTTTGCTCCAAAAAGAGAAAACGGGTTTTCAACAAAACAACGGATTGTCAAGAAATCGTGGGATATAGAACTCTTGTTTTTTTCTTAATCCTGGGAAAAAATCAAACAACATTTCACTTCCTTTTTCTTCGTTTGTACTAAATGTGTAAATGTAGTTCTCCTAATTCAAAACAGTATTCCCGTTTTTATTTTGAAGAAAAATGAACAGAGATATAAGCATTTGAAGTTTTATCGAAATTATGGTTTAAACAGCGCGCCGCTCTGCAGTCTCTATATTTCCCGCGCTCTCTCGTCTTTCTATAGCCGTGTAAATCTGCATTAAGTTTGCAAAAAAGGATATACACTGAACAAATCTGAAGCCTTCTTTGCTTTTTTGTCGTATTCCCTGACAAAATGTCTCCAAACATTTCACTTCCTTGAATTGTGGTTTCTGAAACCAACAAACAGATTAACAAATTATAGCCAATTGGTGTTTCTGTCATCTAATTATAGGAAAACATGGAAAAATTCAAGAAGAAGGAAAACAAGCAACTTTGGATGTCTATATGTCATCATTTCTTGCAAGGTTTGCAAATTCCTCTGTAGCTTAAATTACTCCTGGCCCAATTGGAAGGGCAGCGTAAAAAGTTTTTACTTAAAGGACCCGTCAGGGACCTTTTCTGAATGGGTTGTATGCTAATCTAGCCGTTTCAATTAAAATAATTTTTACGAACAACGTTCCAGATAACGGCCGTGCGCAAAATGCTTGCCAAGTCCTCATTATCATACGATTCTGAAAAGGCCCCTGACAAGCCCTTTAAGATAATTGTGTAGATCTCATTCTCCTGATTCAGAAAAGTGTCCCATTTTCTCTTTTCGGAGCAAACTGAACGAAATTAGGAGTGCCGGAAGTTTTGTCGAAAATATCGTTTGAATAGCGCGCCATTCTGCGTCTCGTCATTTCCCGCGCTGTCTCGTCTTTCTCTGCCGTGTAACCGTGCACCCTTTTCATTGTTCAATCGTGTGCTTTTATTTGCCGATGCTCGTTTGACGACAGCTATATATTCAATGAAGTTATGGTTAAAAAGATTGAAAAAATCTATTTGCGATTCTTTAATGCGTATTGTTAGCCGTTAGCGCCGATGAACTACGTCTCTTCGTTGCAGGACCATTTATCTCAATTTTTCCAAGCGATCAAACGATCATAGATCAAAGAAAATTGTAAAACCACCACGCTCGTTGGGCGAGAGGTCAAAAATAAAACGTTCCTTTGTTTAGCGAACTGTTTCTTTATTGCTCTTCTGTTCTTTTTGACTCCTGTGCCCTGTGCTGACCCTCTCTCTCGAGTGTTCATCCGCGCGGTTTCCGAGCGGCCGTCTCTCGGTACACAGAGCGCCCGTAAACCGCTGCTTTACACAAAGGGCTTCCTTGATAACACACGCATCCTCCTCCTACAAACAATGTCCTGACGCACTTGCAACACTTGGAGAGAAAAGGAGAGAAAGTGGGATATTCACGGACACTCTGACGTATTCTCTAATCCTATTCGGTTCTAAGCTACACTTTGAACCACGTTTTCTATGGCTTCTATCAATGAAATTTTTGATGTTTTGATAAATTGTTATCAAAAAATCCGACCATTTTCATATTCTATGACTCTCCCCGCTCCAATCCATCAGTCGCTTCGTGATGCACGTCTATCAATTAGCGGTCCCATGAAATTTTTCCTAGCCCCGCCCCTCCATATTCTTGCGCCGGCGACTCTATTCCTCGCCTCTTTTTGCATTCTCATTTTGCGTGAAAATGAGGTTTCTTTCAGAGCGAAAACAGGAGAATATTCTATGAAAACATAATGTTGAGGGACGACGCCATGGCTCACTCGGACTCGGAGCACAGGTGAGACAAATAGAGAACAAGAGGCGAGCGAAAGAGAATTAGTGAGTGAATGAGTGAATGAGTGAGTGAGTGAGTGAGTGAGTGAGTTAATGTGAGTGGGAGTGAGGGAATACCTCTTCTTAGAGCTGTATATACCCAGTTTGCAGATCTGATAGTGGTGTCTCCACAATGGATTCCTCCGCCTCCAGATGTTCTATCTCCGGTCTCCTCGAAGCAAATAACAATCTCCTGACAGATAGCATCGACGTGGTCAGCCTCCTGAAATTGACAAGCAAAGATGATGAGGAAGGCCAAGTGTCTAATTCGTCTTCCTTGGAATCCCTCACTTCCATAGACAATAACCAAGGTCCGGTTTAATCGCGGAACTGTTGCAAAGTCTATTCCAGGGTCCGGAGGTGGTTCAGACCAGGATGGAGAGGAGAGTGGATCTACCTCTTGTTCCGAAGACTCTTTTGAAATGTCTTCAACATGTGGAATGGAGACAAGTCCGGACAGCAGTCCTTTAAGGCGAACGGCGGAGGTCGAGGACAGTGGGAATGAACAGAGCAGGTTAGTAGGAGGGTGCAGGTGTACACGACAGAGAAGGCGAGAGAGCGTGAAAAATAGTGAGACGCATAACGGCGCGCATTCATACGATATTTTCGTCAAAACTTCAGACGCTCCTAATTTGGTTCATTTTGCTTCAAAAAAAAGAAAATAGGACACTTTTCTGAATCAGGAGAATGAGATCTACTCCTACTCATTTACCACAAATCCAGAAAATTTTTATCAAAGTCCAAAACAACGTTTTTCTGCAGTCCTTTCATCTTAGCGTTTCAAATGTAGTTAAAATCAAAATGTGAGTACCATCCAAGTTTTTTTTTTTTTGCCAACTTTACATTCCACTGAGTGCTCTCTGATGTAATACCTCGTAAGCCGTTGATATTCAGTGTGGTCGTCGTGAATGACCACAAGTTTTTCGTCCGTTTCGGTTTACGACCGCATTGAATGGGCCTGTGCGACCACCTGTCCAAAAGAAGGAACACCTGGACAGGCGAGAAACGTAGGCTAAGGTAGAGATTTTTCGTTTTATAGCCTGAGGCGTTGTAATTAAATCAGGTTCAGCTGGGCACAGTTGGTTTTTGAGGTTTTAAATGTTGGTATTCTGAACGGAAAAGACATATAAAAGTCGCGGGAAAGCTTCAGATTTGAACTTCAAAGATGAAATTTTCAGCTACTCTACGTATGCATTTCGCCCTCCGCCATCTTCCATCTCAATGGATTCGTTCATGGCACCTCGTTTGAGAGAGGACATCCGACGAAACATCGACCATGAGCTGAATAGTCTGGATACTGGTAGGTATCTCTCTGTCTCTCTGTCTTTCTGTCTCTCTGTCTCTCTGTCTCTCTGTCTCTCGGTCTCTCTGCCTCTCTGTCTCTCTCTCTCTCTCTCTCTCTCTCTCTCTCTCTCTCTTGGTCTTTCGTCCCCTGGAAATTGCTCCTCGAGTACCTTTCATCCTCAGCCACCCCCCCCCTCAAGCGATTTGTGCTCTTCTACAGATCCTAAAACAGATAAACGCCGTTCGCCCGTCTCAGCCAATTTTCCCCTCACCAAAAGCCATTATCACGGTTAATCTGAGCACTTATTGAGGTCGCCAGGCCCCCTCATTCAATTCTCCTTTATGTATTCTACCGAAAGCTCTTTTTCTCACACCGGCATTCGTTTTATAGCGGCCGATTTGGAGCCGCGAGGACTTCCGCCCTCGACGATAACTAAATTATTGCTACAGTGCCCTATTGTTTGAAAAATAAGGATTGTTTTCCAAATTTTAATTACACTGATATGGCGACAAGAATAATATAGCTGAATTTTTTGCCGATATATGCAAAAACTGTCAGAACGCGGGCAGATTAGTACCATACACGCATTTTCTTATTGTATGAAGTTGATTTAACATAGACAAAACAAAATATCAATGAGCGGATTCGAACCCGGGTCGCGAGATTTGTAAGCGAGGACGTTACCACTCTGCCACGTTGTCGGTCGCTGCCGGCAAGTTAATTGCAAGCGCGCCTCCAATGGCCGAGGGGTAACGTCCTAGCTTACAAATCTCGCGACCCGGGTTCGAATCCGCCCTGTGATATTTGGTTTTGCATATGTTCAACCAACTTCATATACAAGGTAAATGCGTGTGTGACAACAAAAACTGCAAAAACGATATATTTTCAAACGAATTTTCGAAAACTTTTGTCTCAACCGACTAACTTTAGATGAACGATTCCTTTTTTTCATATTCCCTCAAAATATATCCATTTAGTGTATTCCCTGGAACGCCAGACATATAATCGTATCCAAAATGACAACTTTTGACAGTAATTGCCTCAGGGGCCATTTTTCTGCATTTTCCCTTTTTCCCTGCCAATCCCATTCCCCAATTTGAATGTTTCAGGTCTGCCGAAACTCGATTTCGAAAAACTCGAGCGTCAGCTGGTGTCGGCCGCCAAAGAACGCGAGGAACAGGAACGACGCCTCCTGGGAGAAGAGGTTGGAGAAACAAAAAATGGGGGGAGAAGGCGAGGAATAGCGCCTCAGGGACTTATTCATCAGTCATTAGGCGGAAGTGGGGGTCGCAAACCACAGATATTTGAGGTTTAAGGGATTTTGATTTTCAAGGAAGTATCGAGGGGGGGGGGGGGTTCCACACTCTTGCAAATCATATGTTAACGAGTGATTCTGTAACCAACCGTTTCTAGGAGCATTGTTGCGAAAAACTAATTTTAATTGGAATTGTGCAATTAGCATGCGAAAAAATGTCTTTTTGCAGGTTTTCGCTAAGTTTTTTAGGGGAAACATGTGAAATTTGGTTTAAATCCCAATTTACACTATGCGGAATATTCAAATCAATACTCTCCGTTCAAAGCCGCGAGTCAGATGTTTTTCACAATGGAGCACATTTTTATGTGTTTTTCATGCTCATTTTTATGTGTGTCAGATATTTTTCGCAATGGAGCGTGTTTACCACACGAAACCCGTCAAATCGTAAACTTGATGTTTAACTTGAATAGTTTACGTTTTGACGATTCACAAGCATACCTCTTTTATGTGTTTTGACCTGCAACCGGTGCAGGTTTACACAATTGAACAATGCAAAAGGTGCATGGTTGCACGGCAGAGAACGACGAGAATGCGCGGGACATGGCGAGACGCAGAATGGCGCGCTATTCAAACGATATTTCCGACAAAACTTCAAGCGCTTCTAATTTGGTTCATTTTGCTCCAAAAGGAGAAAATTGGACACTTTTCTGAATCAGGAGAATGAGATCTACTCATTTATCACAAGGTCAACAAAATCTATTTTACACTTCCCCAAATCGAAGTTTGCAACACGTTTGAAAGTATCATTCCCTTGTTACTTTCTACCTCTGGCGCTATTTACTACTCTTCATATGCAAATGAGCCTTGTAACGAGCCAATTGCGTAGCTCCGATTGAGGACAATCATCATAAGGCGGCGTAGAAAACAATAAACGCCGCCGCGGCGTCCAATCAAGCGCTTCCCGAGGGAGACTGACAACGACGAGACCGACGGAGGGCCACGGAACCCAAAGGCTAAGGGGCACGGGGACGCAGGGACCAAGAATACATTGGAATCATTATAACTAACAGGATAATGAAGGTTTCAACAATTTGAAATCTAAAATTACATCGAAATTGGTTTATCAGCTCTAATTTCGCCGCAATTGAATATTTACGAGGTTACGGGGGAGGATAACGTTACACCCGTTTGCACGCAATTCGCAAAATGATCCCTTGGTGTCACACTTTGCGCGCATTTTGCAATTTCATCTTGCAACATGCAACGAAAATAACACTCCGCATTCAAAATAATCGCCTTGGAACAAAAAATGTCCTGCTGATGATTATTACGTCCTGGGTGACGGAGATTGCGAATACGAATTGAAAGTTTGGATAAAAAGTCAAATATTTTCCAAAAGGGAAGGACCGCGTGAAAATTTCTATTTAGACTTGTAATAAACGAGTAGATTTCATTTTCCTGATTCAGAAAAGTACCCAATTTTCTGTTTTCGGAGTAAAATGAACCAAATTAGGAGCATCTGAAATTTGTCGAAAATATCGTTTGAATAGCGCGCCATTCTGTGTCTCGCCGTTTCCCGCGCTCTCTCGCCATTCTCTGCCGTGTAACTGTGCACCTTTTTCATTGTTCAATCGTGGTCCCGCCGCGATGGCCCAAAAAATGCCCGGCGTTCGCCAGAAAAGGAAATGGCTTTGGGGCGAAACATCCAATTTCGGTTTTGAGCTCTCCGTTTGATACAAGTAGGAATTTCCATTGAAAACAAACCAAAAATTTCTTTTTTCTTTAAAGTGACCGTCAGGAACCTTTTCATTTTCATTTTCATCAAGTACGGTCGAAACATACTAATAATACTAATTATCTATGCTAAATTGTCTGGAACACTCCTCATTTTCCGAGAAATCTCGTCTATTAGAATGATAACTTCGAAATTAGAATGGCTTGTAAAGACCGTGCATGCAGGCGTTGCGGCCATCCGCAGAATCTGCAGACGGCCGGCCGGTTTTAGGCACTTTGAAGCCTGATATCTCAAAAACGGAGAATTTTTGATCCTACTTTCTATAGAGTTTTTTGATCAGCTGATTTTTCTCTTTCATATGAGCCAATGTTGCAAAATGCCTTTGACGGTCTTTTTATGAATATATTCTTAAACCTGTTTAGTAAATCAGTTAAGACACAGTAGTACAAAGTGTCTTCAAATGGGAGAATAGGTGATTGATACTTGAAAACCCACCATACAATTTCTCGTTTGTTTTGCGTGTTCTCTCCTACAAAGGTATTGACTCCGAACGGCTCGGATACCTCCTCCACTCGCGAATTCTAAGATCTTCGGCCTTTGAGAGTTATCAATACTGAAGAGGAACTCCTTTTTTACTTCGTTGAGTGCAACCGAGTGCCTCGACTAATTGTGCGTTGAATGGGCCGGAAAGTGGCGACTGAGCGGTTGCAGGTGCGTCGAAGGCTGGCTCTGCAGGTGGACAGCAACTGCGGACCGATGCCTCCTGTGAACACGAGGCCTCAACGATCCAATCTGGCCGTTAGACTACAAACTGCTATGAATTTACAGGTGGGTGGTATCAACAGGCCAGGCAAACAGCCTTAAAGGAGCAGTAAGGGCATTTTATTTCATTTCCTATCGGATACGGTCGGAAATTACGCGAATCAACTATGCTGAAGTGTATCGCACCCTCCTCTTTTCCAACGCTCTCTCCGTCAATTAGAGTGAAATTTGGCTCATTCGCATGCCTTGTAAACGCCGGACACGCAGGGCGTACTGCCGGTCTACAAATCTGTAGACGGATACCCGTTTTTGAGAACTTTGGAGCGTATTTTCTCGAAAACGGTGAATTTTCGACCCGTCAGAAATATTTTCATGATCAGCGAATTTTTATCTTTGAATTTAGCTAATGTTGTGAAACCCGCCTAACAGTCCCTTTAATACCGCTTTCGTACGATACACAGGCAAAAATAGCGTGCAAAAAGCGAAGACGCAGAGAAAAAAAGTGAAAATTTAGAAAATTACAGTTTTGGCAGCAGAAAAGAAAATGAAAGAAAAAAAAAGAAAAAACTTGTCTGTACAAACAAAAAATTATTTTTATTTTTGTAAACAACAAAATTATCCAAGACAACTTTCAGTTCACGAGTTTTTTTTGGGGTTGTATTTTCGTGCATTTTGGGCTTCTTGAATTCTCCATAGAAATTTAAAATTTTCTTGGCTTGAGGCATTTTTTAAACGCTTCAGCCTCTTTTAAAGGGGCAGTCAGGCGGGTTTTACAGCATTGTCTCAAATATGAGAGAAAAATACGCTAATCATGAAAATATATATGACTATTGGTCGAAATATACCGTTTTCGAGAAAATACACTTCAAAATCGTCAAAAACGGGTCTGCGTCTACAGATTTGTGGACGGGCAGTACGCCCTGCGTGTACAAAGCATTCAAATTAGCCAAAGTGCATTCTAATTGGCTGAGAGAGCGCTGAAAACAAGGAAGGTGCGAGACAATTTAGCATAGTTAATTCGCATAATTTCCTTTCGTAGTCGATCAAAAATGAAGTGAAAAGCCCCCTTACTTTACATACATACGGTTTATTCTCTAGGGCTGTTCCCTGAACCGCCAGAATGAATCACAGTTGCCGACTTCAGTCCCGCGACGTTGACTTGTTTGCTTCCATTCTCCTTTGATTTGGCTTTAAGTGCCTCCTAGCCAAGTTACTGGTACAGCTCTCCATGGGGGAAGCAGCTTCGTCTCTGGTTCCTGGGACGGTCGGGGTACTGTCTTCGGTGATCCATTTGATCCCCCTTACTATTCCTTTAAAATGCCTATTTTGAAAATTTCTGTCGTTTTTCGTTCGCTGCACCGCTTCCGGGTCTCCTACCTTGGCAGAGACAAATGTGCCATTTCTCGCTCGTCCATCTTTCCCTCCAAAGCGGCGCAGGCGTTCTTTCAGTCCGGAAATGAGCGATAAGCCAGCCATAAATTCAGTTAATCGCCCGCCGTGACCGCGTCGCGCGCCATAAGATTAACCTCTTCAATCCAGGGAAGCCACAGGCTTACCCGAAGGCACAACAGGCTTTCGCTAAGGAAATGGAAGAGAAAAATGAAGAGGGTATTTCCAAACACCCGAGAAATTACGAAGTTTTAGGTATGCTACATGAATGAATTAACGGAGAGCGAAGAAGACTCTGATAGCGATGATGAGGACGACTTCCAGTTGAGCAAGTCGAGGTCTGCACCCAATCTGGACAAGGCTTGTCAGCCGGGGCCTTCAAGAAGCCCAGAGGCGGTCAGGTTGAGGAGGAAGGCTAAGGATGGACACTCACTGGACGGATGTAAGAGTGTATTAATAGAAAACCAGGTATTGAGACATTCAGATGAACGACATAAACTCCTCTCGGATGAGACTCAGACGATGCTTGCCACTGCAAAAACACAGGGACAGAGGAGAGTCGATGAGTTTAGGAGGTACGAGAGAGATAGGAAAAAACAGAGGTGTTTGGTAATGGTCAATCCAAAGAAATATATTCGGGGTTCAACAAACGATGGGCATTTCTGTTAACTTTTGGTGGTTGAATTCTATGTTTTGCACCGAATGTGCAAGGCTTTTTTTAAAAGATGGTGTCTCTTTAAGGCTCTGAACACCGTTGTTAAGAGCAGTGACATGATTCCGATGAAATACACTACTTTTCTCAGAAATCTTTTGAAATCGAAAGGTACTGAAGTTATTCGGTTTAAATTTGTCGTCAGTTTTGATTGTGAAAAAGGTGCTGATGGTCCCTTTGAATACGAGAATTTCTGAAGAGTGCCCGAAAGTTCAAGACCTTCCCTGGCAAAAGACTATAATTCTTACTAGAATATTAATTGGATGTAGCTATTCAAGTACTGCTCGGACAAACTTGAGGCAATTGGGCAATCAAAAGATTGGTGGGGGTTCATTTCGAAGTTTTAGAATTATGTGATAAACTTTCGAAAGTTTGGGTTAGAGAGAGAGAGACTGAGACAGAAAAAAGTCGGTTTTCTTTTCAGAACCAAGTCCAATGCCAGTGTAGTGCCCCGCCAGTCTAGACAACACCTCAGTAAAGTGAATGCAAAGGAAGTTCTGAGGCTGAGGGATCTTCTGGAAAGCGCCATAAACAGTAAGACTTGCTAAATGCGTGTTTTTATTAGTTGCATTGCAGCGAAAAACAAAGAACTAGTGCAGTTGCTGATGGATAGAGACAGTCTCCACATGGAACACGACTCTCTTTTGGTAGACATAGAAGATTTTACGGAACACGAATCTCAGGTACAGTTATCGTAATACTTTAAAAAGTGCAATATGAACAAAGATAGGAACAAGTTTTAGCCGCCCACTCTGGCGTCTCTTTATTTCGCACGCTCTCTCTGCTCAGCCTTTTTCTGGATTTGTGGTAAATGAGTAGGAGTAGATCTCATTCTTTTGATTCAGAAAAAGTCCCTATTTTTTTGAGTAAAATGAACCAAATTAGAAGCGCCTGAATTTGAGTCGAAAATATCGTTTGAATAGCGCGCCATTCTGCGTCTCGCCATTTCCCGCGCTCTCTCGCTATTCTCTGCCGTGCACCCTTTGCATTTTTCAATCGTGTACACTTGCACCGGTTGCAGTCCAAACCATGCAAAAGGAGTATAGCTCTCGCCAAACGAACATCCTGCCCAAAACGGCTCTTATGCAGCAGCCGTACGATACTCAGGCGGAAATAGTGTGCGAGAAGCAAAGACTCAGACAAACAGCGGCTTTTAAAGCCCACTTTTAAAGGCCATGTCATCAAAATTCGACCTTCTCAGAATTTAAAACTTATACTTTGCAAAATTAGACCTTTCGAAGACGATTTCAAAAACATATATATTTGGCCAAAAATGCATTTTCGTTGCT
This sequence comes from Oscheius myriophilus, assembly GCA_964057215.1. Taxonomy (NCBI): domain Eukaryota; kingdom Metazoa; phylum Nematoda; class Chromadorea; order Rhabditida; family Rhabditidae; genus Oscheius; species Oscheius myriophilus. The sequence continues at coordinate 18,851,796 of OZ059906.1, forward strand.
TATATTTGGCTCCTCAAAGTTTTCCCCCGAAATGTTTGAACCGCAATTAGCATGCCGCTCTCTCTATTTCCTGTGGTGAAAATGGATCTTTCGCCTTACAGTACGCTGTGTACAGGTCTAACCGTACATGTATTCATTTTTCATGACATACTGACTTTAATAGCCGATGCTCGTTTGGCGACAGCTATATAAACTTGAAAGCCGTTGAAAATTCAATTTTACGAGGTCATCCAACTTTAAGTTAACTTTGTTGTTTTCAGGCGACAGCCCTTGACTTCGGTCGTCTTCTGGCCATGCAGGACGGGGATATCTCTGCCCCAACTGTCCGTCCTGTCCCAATCGGCCCCACCTACCCTGGTTCGAAGGTGGCCGCTCCCACTCCAACCACCACCCCAACGAGTCCCTCCAGGGCGTTTGCCTTACCCGCCCTTCCCCAATTGCCAAAGTCTTTGTCGTCTTTCTTCCGACGGTAGTCGCTAGCTCACACCTCTTCATGAAGCAATAAAGATTTCTATTTCGAAATTCATTTATTTGATCTATATACAGTTAAAGGCAATTAACCCATGATCTACCCGTCTAGCTAACTGCAATTTGCTCGGATTTCTTGGCTATTTTGACGATTTGTTCGGCCGCCATCAAAGCGTTGTCGATGGAAGGATAGAACTGAAAAAAGTGTAATTGGCTTCAGTAGCTTTTTTGATCTACCTGATCTTCGTTTAGACTTGAAAATAGCCCCGCATTCTCATATTGTATTCTAACCGCACTTCGTAAATTGGCGAAGAATAGCTTCACTCCGCAGTCTCTGAGCTCCTCGCTCATTTCTTTCACAGCTTCAACGCCCATGGAGTCGGTGTAAGCCCAAGGAGCACAGTCGAGGATCAAAACTTGGGGGAAATCTGAACGAAATGAGCCCTTAGACCCAAGAATTGAATTACCTGGTCGGAATGAGCGGAGACTGGCGCGAACCCGATGTTTGAAAATTTCGACATTCGTGAAAATGAGGGCTGCGTCGAAACGTAGAACGGGAACGGAAGTGGCTTGGGAGGAGGCGTAGTTGTCCTGTGAGTGGTAGACTCCGGGAGAGACTTCGCCCAGAGTGAGGAAGGACGGACTGAAATAAGAAACATCTTGGAAGGCCAGGGAGAGAGAGAGGGGAGATACAATAGGAGAGAGATTCTGGGGCAGAGGCAGAGGCAGAGGCAGAGGCAGAGGCAGAGGCAGAGGCAGAGGCAGAGGCAGAGGCAGAGGCAGAGGCAGAGGCAGAGGCAGAGGCAGAGGCAGAGGCAGAGGCAGAGGCAGAGGCAGAGGCAGAGGCAGAGGCAGAGGCAGAGGCAGAGGCAGAGGCAGAGGCAGAGGCAGAGGCAGAGGCAGAGGCAGAGGCAGAGGCAGAGGCAGAGGCAGAGGCAGAGGCAGAGGCAGAGGCAGAGGCAGAGGCAGAGGCAGAGGCAGAGGCAGAGGCAGAGGCAGAGGCAGAGGCAGAGGCAGAGGCAGAGGCAGAGGCAGAGGCAGAGGCAGAGGCAGAGGCAGAGGCATCGTCAAAACTTACCATTGTGAGCGCATCACAACCAGCAACAGCGCGACAATCATGCCCGCAAAGAGTCCCTCAATGATGTCATAGCAAATGGTAACTCCGGCTGTAACTACCCAAACGACCTAAACACTTAAAGCCCTTAGAGTAGCTGTACCATCCTTACCACATCAAGTTTGGAGTACTTCCAAAGCTTTGGCACTTCAGTTATCTTCATAAAAAGCGATCGAAGAGCAACTATAACGATGGCTGCTAGGACACACATGGGCAAAGGCTCTAGCACAGGGCCGACCCAGAGAATCACGCAGAGAATGAGCGTGGAAGAGACTAATCCTGACATTTGACTGGTTGCACCACTTTCTTCATTCACAAGGGTTCTGGAGAGAGAAGTAGACGCTGGGAAAACGGAGAAGAAGGAGGAACAGCAACTGGCAACGCCCAGGGCGTAAAGTTCCTAAAAACCCTCTTTAAATGGTTTAAATAGGGCCACTACCTGATTGGTATCGATGCGATATTGATGTTTTCTAGCGAAGAGTTTACCCATGGATACGGTAACTGCATAAGCAACCACTGCGATACTTATGGCATCGTCGATTAGGTATGGCATAAGGGCGAAGCGAGGAATGCGAGGTGAAGGCATTCTGAAAAGAGAAGGTTTTAAAGAGGGAATTTATTATTTGTACCCGAGGGGGACGTGGTGGACTGTGGGAACATCAAAACGATCGTATAAGTCGGCGCATTTTGAGACGACGGTGCCGATTATCAACTGAAAGGTTAAAATTGGAGAGATGCAGAGAGAGAGAGAGAGAGAGAGAGAGAGAGAGAGAGAGAGCGAGAGACAGAGACAGAGACAGAGACAGAGAGACAGAGAGACAGAGAGACAGAGAGACAGAGAGACAGAGAGACAGAGAGAAGATGTAAGAGGAGACTTTTACTCCTGCCTCTCTACCACCCATACTCTCTCAGCTCCCACTAGCTCTCCTCTCCTAACCGACCTCTCTCTGTCTCTCTCTCTGTCATTCTCTCTCTCTCTCTCTCTCTGATATCTCTCTGTCTCTCTTTCTCTCCATCTGTGTCTTATATATCCCGTTCTTCTTACCACAATAAGCTCCGAAGGAAACGGAAATCCTCGTTTAATAGTCCTCGGCTCAATAAAAATCTTTGACAACACCAGAAGTAGAATGGTGACCATAGTTATCGTAGTCGTTGCAGGATTCAAATCAGGCAATGCGTGCACAAATTCCGAAAAATGCTGAAAAGGACGTTTTTTTGTTGGCTAAACCCCCACGTGAAAAAGTTTGAGAAAAACTTTCTCAGTCGGCGGAAGTTTTACCCCAATTACGGATGATAATTGGGAACCCAGGGCATGGCAAGCGGCACCGAAGTTTAGACCAGAAACAGCTGCATCGGAAAGGTAGGATGTGAGGAAATCCAGGCGGAAGAAGGCCATCAGGAGCTGTAAATGTTAGTTTGCAATCAAATGAAAAAAAAATAATTACCTGGACTACTCCAGTAAGGAAAGCTAAAGCTATGACAACATCAACTGGCTCCAGGTCTGTTATGCCTTCAAATTCCGTAGCTGTTCCGTTGACGTGATCCGGGAGGATGGAGGTACGAGCATGACCAACCATAAGGCAGGTTAGGGAGAATACGCCTGAAAGTGTGTATGTGTGTATATGTGTGTGCGTATGGGTGCGTGTGTGTGCGTATGTGTGTATATATGTGTGCGTATGGGTGTGTATGTGTGTGTGTGTGTATGTGTATGTGTGTGTAAGTGTGTGTATATAGCCGTCACCACACGGAAATCGGCAAGAAAACGCCGCTTTTTCTCTGCGCCTCCGCTTTTTGTACCCTTTTTCGCCTCTTATGGCTGTTTTTGACAGGATTCCAGTTTGGCAACAGCTATATCATATAGCCTATATGTGTGTATGTGTGTGCGTGTGTGCGTGTGTGCGTGTGTGTATGTTTGTATGTGTGTGTGTCAACCCCTAACTCTCGATTTTCCCTCGGCTTTGCGGAACTTCCCGTTTATCAGCTCAAACGCTTATCTCTTGTCTGATCCCAAAACATTGCTCATTTCATCAGAAACTGACCGATAGAGGTATGGAAGGAGGATCCCAGAAGAAAGTAGAAAAGTGGAGGAAAAAAGGAGGCATAGAGACCAAACACGGGGGGTAGTGAAGCTAAGACTGAGTATGCCAGCGCTAAAAAAGATTGTGTTGTTAATTCTAATGTATAAAACCTTGAGGAATGTTATAGATTCCCACAGTAATTCCAGCTATCATATCTGAGAGAAATTGCTTTTTCCAAATGTACTTTCTCAGCCATCGCAGGGCAGGGACACGACGTTGGACAGTTTTTGCCAAACCTGAAAGGTTGTTTGTATTTTGCTAGACACAACAGATTAGTTTGAAACGAAATGTACTACGCTAGGAAGCAAAACAAGAGTTCCTGTTCGAAGAACGTTTTTACACAGACGAAAACTCACAGGCACACAGACTCACAGACTCACACACTCACACAATCACACACTCACACACTCACACACTCACACACTCACACACTCACACACTCACACACTCACACACTCACACACTCACACACTCACACACTCACACACTCACACACTCACACACTCACACACTCACACACTCACACACTCACACACTCACACACTCACACACTCACACACTCACACACTCACACACTCACACACTCACACACTCACACACCTGCTCCAGAACAGTAATCCCTCTTCAGCCGCCTCTTGTGGTTCCAAAGCAAAGTTGTGGCCGTGGTCGAAGGAGACGGTTGAAATCCATACTTGTCATCGTACTCCCTCTAAAAGTATAATAGCAATTTATGTATATGGATTAACGCACCTGATTCATCGTTCGTTAAGCGGAAAATATTTACTTTGCTAGGTTTGTTCGTTCTGAAAATGATACATTTGCAAAGTAGGGATACTTTAAGAAGAAACGTATTTTCACGTGTACGGCGGTTTCTGGGATTCGTAAAAAACAGGCGGAACTGTGTGTGCAAAAGATTTGACGTTGATCTGTTTTCGCTGATTACGAGTTGATGGCGAATTGCCAACACAACCTTTGTCTGGTGGAAATGGAGGTATAAATGAAGAAAACACAAAAAATTGACAGGGAACTTCGCTATTCTCGTTTTTATAGTGCCCGCCAATCCTACTTCAGCGGTTTTTGGAAATGAGGGAGATTATTCTGATGTTGATATTCGAATTTCCCATTATTACATCAAAATTATGCGCTACAAAAGGGGCGTGGCCGCTTTTTGGCCGAAGTAGGATTGGCGAGCAGTATAAGTTTTTTAATCAACCACCAGCCCTACCTCGGCGACTCTTGCAAATGAGGGAAACTATTCTGATGTTGATATTCAAATGTATCATTACTACATTATAATATTTGGCTAAAATTGGGCGTGGCCCGATTTTGGGGTAGTAAATTGGCGAGGAGTGTAGGTTGATAAACATATGTTTTTTTTTGAATGTTTGAGCAAAGAAAACGAATGATGCAGGCATTTTAGCTGCCCTTTTGGTTTCCAGAAATATGTCCTCTTATCACCAAGGGGGTGGTCAAAATGTGCTCGCAAGTGAATTGTATTGTTTCTTTATCAGCCGAAAACATTATCTGAAGCTTAGTTCTCACGAAAGGGGACCAGGGGGGGAGGGAGTTCAGTTAAGCCCCCCACCATAGTATGACCGGCCCCCCACTCTCTGTGTGGCCCCTGTAACTGAATTATGTCCCCCTGAGGTGTTAAACTAAATTCAGTTTAACCCACCGCAATTGAATTTTTTTTAAAACAAAATTTAAAATCCTAAATGGGAAAAGCTGCTTAAAATAAAGCGTTGAGTATTCGATACTCAGTTATGGGGGCTTAAATAAATTTGATGGGGTGCTTAACTTATATGTCTGCGGGTTGTCTGCGGGCCAAACCGGGCGGATATTTAGGGGGGGGGGGGGTTGCAACTGAATTGACTGGGGGATTGATTATCTGATTCCCCCCCCCTTATTTGTTACGGCTTAAAAAGCGTAAGGTTATTTTTTGGTTGAAAACGGATGGGGTTGGAAATTGCGCTTCCTTGAAATTGAAATTGCTTAAAAAAACTTCCCAAACTAGACTAACGTTCAAAAAAAACTTGATTGAAATCAAATTTAACAAGCAAGCGAAATTTTGTTCAAAATAGGGCGTAATAAGGCTAAGGTCCACTTATTATTGGGGTAAAGTTATTCTAAAAAATGAGAATTGGCGGAACCTATTATACCGTAGAATAGTGAAACAATGGTTTTTGTGGAATTGAAAACTCCGAATTCGCATTATAATCGTGGTTTTCCTAGTAGACAGAAATGAAATTAGTAATGTCTGCGAATTCTTCGCTATTTGCGGAAAGTGGCGCCATTGAAATGAAAATGTCTCAATTTCAAAGTATTCACCTTTTAAAACCATCATATACAGTGCCCACCGACCCTACTTCGGCTTTTTTTGGAAAATAGTGAGATTATTTTGATGTTGAGATTCGAATTTCCCATTTATGCAACAAAATAGTGGTTTACAAAAGGGGCGTGGCTAATTTTGGCAGAAGTAGGATTGGCGAGGAGTATAGGTTCAAATAAAAAAAACATAGTTATAGAGTTGGGGAAACAAATTTGTTCATAACGAAGTCACAAGAAAAGCCAAAGTTGCGCCGGAAGCAATAGCCGCGCGTCCAAATGAGCAATTGGCCCTGGGTCCCGCCAGTCGCTGGCACTTTTAATGAGAAGAATCACAACTATCCCCAACAAAGTCTCTTTGTAACAAAGAAGTGTCCATTGTCTGGGCGTAAAGCAAAGGTTGGCGTCGACCGTCGATCTGTGGTGTCCGTTGGTCTTTTGAACGCGCGCGAAACTGACCCAACGCCTCTAAAAAAGAAGAACGCGTTGTGGGAAACGACGTGGCAAGGTGATTTAGCGAAACATCATGTTGGCAAATATTTTTGGACGCGTTTGTTTTTGTTACGGTACATTTAGGTGCGGGCCTAACAATTCAACTATGCTAATTTAAAGGGGAAGGACATAGTAAAACTGGCTTTTCAAATCTTTTTTAATAACAAATTCATTGAATAGATACCGTTGGCACAATTCTGAAACATACCCTTTTTTTACATGTTTTGGACTGCAACCGGTGCCGGTGTACACGATTGAACAATGCAAAGGGTGCACGGTTACACGGCAGAGAAAGGCGAGAGAGCGCGGAAATAGAGAGACGCAGAATGGCGCGCCATTCAAACGATATTTTCGACAAAACCATAGCCGCTTCTAATTTGGTTCATTTTGCTCCAAAAAGAGAAAATGTGATACTTTTCTGAACCAGGAGAATGATATCTATTCATTTATCGCAAGGCGAAAAAAATCTTGTTTAACGCGGTTCTTTCCCTTCAACTGTGAGTAGTCGGAAATCAACAGTTCTAATGATCATTTAACATGCCGGTAGACCGAATAGGCCGAATACACAAGTTGAGCCCGTTTCACGCAGTTTTTCATACACAACGTTTTTAATAAACATTTTTCGCGATTTCATAAAAGTATGGATCATAATCTCTTGATTCAGAAAAGTACCATTTGCCCCCTTTTTGGATCGAAATTTACCGAGATATAAGCGTTTGAAGTTTAGGCGAAATTACAGTTTAAAATACGCGCCACTCTGGAGTCTCTCGATTTCTCTCGTCTTTCTCTGCCGTGAAAACGTAAACTCGTGGCATTATTCGCAATGAATATCGTGCAATTTTACAGTCCAAATCACACAAATAAAAATATTTATATTGTTAAAAAGTTTTTAAAAAAAAATCTCCAGGTCACACTTTCACACGAAAGGAAAAAATTGACTAAAAATCGACAGGACGTTTCTTCATTTTGCGGTCGTCTCGAAAACAGGATCAGACCTTTCTGTTTTTTGATCGTCTACGTCAAAATGTAATCAAGAAGGACGCAATCGGGGAAACTTCCTACAAGGTACAAGAAATGAATAAATATTCCATTTGGCGAAAAAGAATCTTACAAAAAGATAGATTGTTATTGGAAAAAGTTCAGAATGGACTAACATTTGGTTTTTCATTTAGTCCCTCAAACTTGGGTAATTGAACCGAATCAATAGAAGTATAAAACCTTTATTGCGGTCAAAAACTCAATTCTTTAAAGGGACAGTCAGGCGGGTTTTACAATATTGGCTCAATAAAAAGAGAAAGATTCGTTGATCATAAAAATATATATGACTATGGGTAAAAAAATTACCGTTTTTCGAGAAAATACGCTTCAAAGTCGTCAAAAAATGGGTCTCCGTCTACAGATTTGTAGACGGGCAGTACGCCCTGCGTGTCCGGCATTTACAAGGCATGCTAATGAACCGAATTTCATTCTAATTGAATGAGAGAGCGCTGGAAAGGAGGAGGGTGCGAGACAATTTAGCATAGTTAAATCGTATAATATCCGACCGTAGCCGATCGAAAATTGAATGAAAAGCTGCCCCCTCACTGCCCCTTTAGCGTTATCGATTTTTCTATATGAGAAAATAAAAAGAAAAAAAGGAGAAAGGTTTCTTCTAAAATTTTGGCTTTTCCCAAATTCTCGGCCTTAGCCTGGATGAGCTGATGATGAGCCCGATGCTCAAAATAATTTCTAACTCCTCAAAGTACAAACTACACACAATTCCCGCTCACAGAACTGTTGGCTGAACAAACGAGGTGATTATTAACGAATTGGAAGGGATAACCGCCGAACGAAAACCTATATACCGACGAAAACATCACAAAATGAGCCGAAATCGTTCGACGTAAAAATGGTTCGCCGTCAAACTCAAAGGGGATCCCCGAAAGGGCGTGAAAGAGAAAGAGAAGGACAGTTTAATACGGACGGGAACTAGTTCGCTCGGGTAATTGGGGGTCGTCGGGGGGTGGTCACCACAGATCCAGGGAGATGTTCGGTGGCAACTGAATCAGAGAGAAACCCACGATGTGACGCACAAATGTTCGACAAAGAGACATTTTTAGTCAAACATTTGAATTGTTATGACGGGATTTGGAGTGTTCCAATGTAGTCCATTCGCAGAATCATTCGCACTATTGCAATTGTTCCTGTTTATTTGTCTAATAGTTTTTGAAGGGACATCCATCTAGACGAATAGTCCGTTTTACAACAATTTGATGCCAAACACCAAATATTCAACAGATTGATTAGGTGTTTGATATCGTGTGTGTGTGTGTGTGTGTGTGTGTGTGTGTGTGTGTGTGTGTGTGTGTGTGTGTGTGTGTGTGTGTGTGTGTGTGTGTGTGTGTGTGTGTGTGTGTGTGTGTGTGTGTGTGTGTGTGTGTGTGTGTGTGTGTGTGTGTGTGTGTGTGTGTGTGTGTGTGTGTGTGTGTGTGTGTAAAACGACTTATATGAGAGTGTTGCTTCCGAAAAATTGTTAAAGAAACAAAAAAGTTTGAAAACAGATTGTGGTTGTTGTTACCTTGTCCTGCAAAAGAAATTCTTCAGATTTAACCAACCGCAACTCTGAGAACAAGTTTGTTCGGCGAGTTCCACAACGTCATAGAGTAAAAAAGTAAAGCCGCGAATTCTTTGACATGGTATTTCTAACTCGCATTTTCTAGCCTTGCGAGTGTTGCGATTGTCCTCATTCCTAGTCACTTTTCAAACTTTGCAACAATTGCCATTTTTGTAATTGAGTTTGAAAAAAAAGCAAATGTGCTATCAGTTTTTCAAATTTTGGATCCCCTAAACGATAAAACCTGGTGGAAACTGGCAGTTTTGGCTAACAAATTGGGAGGTTTAGAAAGCAATTTGGCAAATTAAAGTAAGTTTTTTCTCAAACGAGTGTTGGCATAACGTCAGCAATGTTGTGTTGTTATTTAAGTGAAAAGACACAAAAGAAACGGAAACACTTGGCAACTTGAGCCACCCTTGAAAATATTGACTTTCACTTTGAACAATTGAGACCCCACGTGAGAAAAGAGAACTTTGGTACATCATTCATTAAGTAGAATAGTTCATGACTCTGAAGACTTTAGAAATTATGCGAATTAACTAAGCTAAATTGTCTCACACCTTCCTCGTTTCCAGCGCTCTCTCATCCAAATAGAATGAAATTCGGTTCATTAGCATGCCTTGTAAACGCCGGACACGCAGGGCGTACTGCCCCTCTACAAATCTGTAGACGGAGACTCGTTTTTGACGACTTTGAAGAGTATTTTTTGGGAAGCGGTAAATTTTCGACCCATAGTCCTATATATTTTCATGGTCAGCGAATTTTTCCCTCTCAGTTTAGACAATGTTGTAAAACCCGCCTGACTGTCTCTTTAATAAGCTGCCTTGGGGCAACGGACCGTCACCACAACCTCCGTCTTGCCCTTGGATCCCGGCTGGAGCTCCACAGACCCTCCAATCACAGCTGTCTGACTATGAGACGTTTCCTGAAGAATTAAAATGAAGTTTTAAAGGGAAGGGCCGCGTAAATTTTTTTGGGCATGTGAAAAATGAGTAGATCTCGTTCGCCTGAATCAGAAAAGTACTCCATTTTCTCTTTTTGGAGCAAAATGAACCACATTTGGAGCGCATGAAGTTTTGTCGACAACATCGTTTAAATTGCGCGCCATTCTGCGTCTACCTATTTCCCGCGCTCTCTCGCCTTTCTCTGCCGTGTAACCGTGCACCCTTTGCATTGTTCAATCGTGTACAAATGTCCGTTTTGCAGTCCAAAACATATAAAAGGGGTATTTTTCAGAATCGTTACAATGGTATCTATCAATGTTTCATCAAGATTTGAAATAGCCAATTTCACAAGGTCATTCCCCTTTAAATTGAGAGATTTTCCTACCTTCTTTGGATGCTCCACCACTCCCTTCTCTTTCGAATTCGTCTGTTCCTTCGGTGAGTCTCCAGACGGCAGCTGGCGGAGAACAGAATCTTCGGAGAGAGAGAGAGCGAGAGAGAGAGAGAGAGAGAGAGAGAGAGAGAGAGAGGAAGAGAGAGAGGAGAGAGAGAGAGGAGAGAGAGAGAGAGGAGAGAGAGAGAGACAGAGACAGAGAGACAGAGGGACAGAGAGGGGAGAGAGAGAGAGAAAAAAGAGAGACAGAGAGACAGAGGG
>OZ059906.1:18864964-19056805 GCA_964057215.1 Oscheius myriophilus
CAGTAAGGGGGCTTTTCATTTCATTTTCGATCGGCTACGGTCGGAAATTATGCAAATTAACTATGCTAAATTGCCTCGCACCTTCCTCATTTCCAGCGCTCTCTCAGCCAATTAGAATGAAATTCGGCTCATTAGCATGCCTTGTAAAAGCCGGACACGCAGGGCGTACTGCCCGTCTACAAATCTGTAGACGAAGACCCGTTTTTGAAGACTTTGAAGCGTATTTTCTCGAAAACGGTAAATTTTTAACCCATAGTCATATATATTTTCATGATCAGCGAATTTTTCTGTTTAAATTGAGCCAATGTTGTAAACCCCGCCTGACTGTCCCTTTAAATTAAAGGGATTCATCTATATTCCGGCCCCAAACTTAAGGGCTTCATCCGAAGAATCAGTTTGAACAGACAACGATTTTATAAACAGAAAAAAGTATCAACAAACCAGAATATTCACAGAAACGTCAATTGCTACAAGGGGGGAATTCACAAGTAAACTAAACAAAGTTAAAAGTCTCAAAGATTCTCGTAAAGTCCTAAGAGTCGACTTAGAACATCAATCCGTAGACGGCGACACGGCGGGCTTGGGCCATCCTGTTGCTCATGACAGTGACAATTTCCCCGATCTGCTGCATTCCGGAGATTACGTGGTCCATGTTCAAGTCGACGGGAGTACTGGCTGTGGCCGTCCACGTGTCGAGGAATCTGAAAAGAGAGAGTAAAATAATAGAGAGAGAGAGAGAGAGACCAACCTCTTCTGCATATCCACGACGGTGGACAAAACGGTGAGAATGAGCTCATTCTGCGTCAGATGGCTGCCGATCATCATGATCGCCTGAAACAGAACATTTCCTTAACAACACTCTGTTGTGTGGGTATTTAAATTGCATTTTCTAGGCAAGCATGACAAAATTCGGGGCCGGGTTTTTTGCTTTATTTTTGAAAAAGGGCACAAATTTTCGGTCGGGTCTGGGCCAGCCCGGGCCGTGAAAAATTCGGGAGCGGGCCGGTCCGTTCCCAAATTCGAAAATTTTCGGTCGGCCAGGCTGCCGTGGACCACCCAGTCAGATTGTCACCCACACGACCAGGGTTCGATCCCGGTAGGTGACATTCTTTTTTGTACGACTAAAATTGGCTTATATGTTAAAACAAAACATTATTAAGTTGATTAATGCATTTTAAAACATTATTGTGCCGATTTATACAAAATTTAAACATTTATTTTTTTTCTATTCTGGCCGTCCCAAAAAAAAAATCCCTCGGCTATGTATGGGGGAAAACTCCAAATACAACACTGACACATTGGAACGACGTATAAATTAATAACGAAGCATTTCTCGAGGAGACTATAACGTGTGGCATACTTCGCACTCATTACACAGCGGCGTGATATCAAAAAGCGACCGCAGCAGCCACTCCAACCCGTCGATAGCTCAGTTGGTAGAGCGGAGGACTGTAGATCTTTCAGCTATCCTTAGGTCGCTGGTTCGAATCCGGCTCGACGGAATTGTTTTGCAGAAGTTATTAAAGGATGGGTCCGGTACATTTTCATTCTATCGCAATCATAGGTGGGCAGGCACATGGTACTTATGTAATCTGGCGTTTGGTTGAAAATACTAACAAACACTAAATGGGGACCTATGTTGTCCCAGGAACGCCATTTGGGGAGGGGGGCTTACGCTTCGAGCCCCCCAAACGCTCCATGTCTAGCAATACTCCCGTTATTCCTTTTTTCTTTTGGAGAAAAGTGGCAAATCGTGTAATGAAAAGGTATCAGATTAGCACTATACCCTGAATTAAAAAAGATTTCCCCTTTCTTTGATTGCATTCTGCCCTACTGACATCTCTAGCCTGGAGCCACTGCGGAATCTGTTCGTAGAGTCGTCGCGGCACCGCAAGGTACTTCTTCAGCACCATTCGCACGAATTCCGGCAGCGTCGTGAATATCTCCTAAAGAGGAAGGAGATTAAAAAAGATATAAATAAAGTACCTGGAATCCCTTGAGAGTCATCAGTTCGTACATCTTGACCGAGTTGCTCAGGAACATGAGGACCAGTTTGTGCATCGGCTGAGAGCGAGTCTTCTGAAATGGGTTTAGGTAACTATTTTTTCCCTGAAAAAGGGGGTAAACTCAATTTTCAATTTTTAGGTCCACATACCAAATTTTTGTTAACGAACAAAAATATCTCGGCGGCGAAAACATTTGAGTTGGCTGATAAAAAATAGCTCTTTAACCTACCCATGCAACGCTACAAAAATGTAAGTGACAGCTATTTATTGTACTTTCGGGTGGTCGATATATTGAAAACTGGGTAAATGCACACAAATATACGTATTAAAATGGGTACCGTAAGCATCAGGGCATGCATTCACGATGCGAAAAAACCTAGTATTTTACGTCATGATCAGTAAATTTTTCTCTCTGAATTGAGCCAATGTTGTAAAACCCGCCTGACTGTCCCTTTAAAGAAGGCCGAAAACGTTTAAAAAAGTGCCTCAAGCGAAGAAAATTTTATAATTCTACGCCGAATTCAAGAAGCCCCATTTCCTTTTTGGTCTGACTGTCCCTTCAATATGGTGCAGCTAAAAAAAATTTACTGCGGGGGGGGGGCGCCGAATGGATTTCCAATTTGGGGCACTCGCGATCATATATTGTCAAGCTCAGCCATAAGCGGCGGTGGGGCTCTTCAAGTGTTCAGCAAATTTTATAAAGGACAGGGTTTCCGCCGCAAATTTTCGAAATTTTTTGTAAAAAAAAATGGAATGTCGCACAACTGCGCCCCAGCGGCTTTCACCTTGGACAGCGAGCAGATGGTGTGAAAAACGTAAGCTGGAGCCCGTTGGAAAAAAATTAATTTTGAGTTTTGATTTGAAATTACGGCTTTTTAGGAAAAAGGAGTCGAAAATGATAAGTAGATAAATGATCAACTAAGTTAAATTTATTAATTAAAATAAACTTTAAAAAGAAGGTCCCTTTAACGTATAAATACGCACCACATCGAGGGAGGAGAAGGTGTTAGCGAGGAGTTGCCAGGAATCCGTCGCGAAGGCGACCGCCTCCGATCGAGAGTACGGCCCACCGCCACCCATTGTCCTGAAACTCCTACTTTCCGAATAACGATATGATTACCTCATCCATTTGACCTGGACTCCCACGATACGGACCCAGAAGGCCTTCGTCGAGCGGTCTCCTTTCATCTCACGCAGGCGTATTCGGGGCCTTCCACGGCGGCGCTCCTCCAGCAGTGGCGGATTTACAGAAGACTTCTGCACTTTCTGAAGCCTAGGCGATACCGTAGGCGGCTGGAAGGGCTTGAACTGCGTACGTGTGCGGCAGCCTCGTCGGAGCCTGAAAAAATGGAATACATCATAGGTACGCAATTTCCCGCCCGGGGTTCTCTAATGACGGGCCGGCCCGGCCGTTCCAAAAAAAAAATCCCTCGGCCTGGCCCGGGTATAAAAAATTAAATTTTTTATAAATCGGTACAATATTTTTTAAACTGCTTTAAATTGCTTACAGTTAATAAAGTTTGTTACTAACTTATAAGTCAATATTAGTCGTACAAAAAAGAATGTCTCCGACCGGGATCGAACCCTGGCCGTGTGGGTGGCAATCCGACTAGGTGGTAAACGGGCCGAACGGGCCTGGCCGGGTCGACCAAAATTTTTCAAACGACCCGGCGAAAAAAATGCCGGCCGGGCCGAGAAACTTTTCGAGACGGCCCGCCCGGCTAAGAAACTTTTTTTTAAATAAATCGGTACAATATTGTTTTAAACTGCTTAAAAAAACTAAATAATGTTTGTTATTAACACATATGTGAGTATCCATTGTCCAAAAAGAATGTTACCGGCCGGGATCGAACCCTGGTCGTGTGGGTGTCAATCTGACTGGGTAGTCCAAGGTAAACGGGCCGAACAGGCCGGGCCGGGCCGACCAAAATTTTCCAAATGGCCCGGTCCGTCAGAGATCGAAACTTCCCACGGCCTTTCCAAGTGGGAACTCTGGTCACTTCAAAAACAAAACTGGAACTTTGCCAAGCCCCGCCCCAATTTCTGCATTTGAACAAAGAGTCCCGCCACGAAAGGAGACGTCAAGGATGGAAAGGGTCGTGTTCCACGGATCCACCCGCGGGTTTGTCCGGACATTTGAAATAAAAAAAAGGCTACTATCCGTATTTGTACAAGGAAAATATAAAAAAAAAGTCGTGACGGTACGAACAGAAAAAGTAGCTGGCTTTATCCGTTGTCGGCTAGCTGTGTGGAGTGAAAGCACCAGGTGCAAATCTCGGCCCGGCCCGTAATAAGGCAATCACTAACCCGCTTCCACCCGTCCCTGCGTCTTCCGTTGACGGAACCTTCTTAGAAGGCTTAGGCACCACAGGCGTACACTTCGGAGAGGACCTGCAACGACTTTTTATTTTTAAATAAATTGCAAGAATTATAACCTCTCAGCAACTGGAGACGAAGGCGGGGGCGTGGTCGGCAGACCTTCGCTGTCATAGGTGCCAGGGTTGTACCTGAAAACGGATAAGTAATAATAACAGCGAAACAGTGGAACGGAGTTAGAATAACGCTAAAACTTACTGCATGTGAATCTGACGCTGCACCTCCACAAACTCCTCCACCGTCTGTAGATTTTCGGATTGGCCAGGCTTCGAGGAGACCGAAACGCCTTTATTTTTCCGTTCGACCTTTAAAAATTACATTAATTAGGCAAATTAACATATAATGTTACCGTATCGTGTTGCTGTTCCAGTGGTTTTTCGGGAGTGAAGTCCAGAAGCGTCTGTCCGACGATTTTGCCGATGTCGTCCTTTTTGGTCCCGGCTGGAAAGAGAGGATTTGAAATTTTATATAGTTCACTCTCCCGGGCCGGGCCATTTGGAAATTTTTGGTCGGCCCGGCCCTGGACGGCCCGTTTAACCTGGACCAACCAGTCAGATTGCCACCCAAACGGCCAAAGTTCGATCCCGGCCGGTGACATTCTTTTTTGTACGACTAATATTGACGTATATGTAAGTAACAAACATTATTAAGTTATTGAAAAAAGGGCCGCCCAAAAAAATCTCTCGGCCTGGCCCGGCCCGTGATTTGGCAACCCCGCACCATAGTTCTTAAAAGAAGGGCGGGCCGAGAAAAGTGTGGGTCCGGCCCGTTTCGGCCCGGTTTGTGAACTTGTCAAATTAAAAAATTCTTTAAATCGTTATTTTAGCTAAGGTCAATTTTTTTAAACCCCGCAAACACTTTTATAATGCTTCTACTACACATTTAAACTAATTTTAAGTTAGCAAAAAGAAAGTGTTCCGACCGGGATCGAACCTTGGTCGTGTGGGTGATAGTTTGACTAGTGGTCCGAGTAGACGGGATTTTTTCAAGTCGGTCCGGCCCGGCCCGTGAGAACTATGTGCCCCGCGCTGTGAAATGGCAGTTGAGAGAATATTAAAAGTCCGTTTCCTGTTAAACGTCGGGCGCTCATGGAGCCATGAAACTGCCTAGCGAGCCGTGAGTTGTGAAAAATTGACTCAACTATCATAAAATTAAAAAATCTCACTTACATTTCTTCTCCTCTCCGTAGAAACCATCCTCATCGAAAAACCCCGAATCTCCGAAATAGTCGCGGGAGCCTCTGAAAAAAGCTTTTCATACCACCCAAGGTCTAATTGTCTTCAAAAATTGGGTAATAGTAGGGCAGGCAACATGGGAAAATGAAGCATGCCCCCTAGAGTTACGTGATTCAATTAGAATAATTCTAATGATGTTAATCCACAATGAAAAACTTCGCATTGATTCCTATTTCTTAACAAGGCTGCTACCACAAGTACGCGATCATGACATCCAGGAGTGCGCAAGACTATAATTAGCGAAGTAATGGTGGCTAAGTTTAAACGGAAGACATCGGTGGCAGGCCCCCTACATTTACCTAATTATTCACTTTGCGGTCACGTTACTTTCCGGCTTAACGTCGTATGGGGGGGAGGGCATCGTTCATTTTCTCATGTAGTTGCCTGCCCTACTATTACCAAAAATTGCGATAAAAGCTAACCCGAAGTAATCTGACTTCTCCGAAGTCTGACTTTGCGAGAAAATGTCGGAAGTCCAGGAGGAATTGTGGCTCTCCCTGGAGGCGGAAAAGGTGGAGGTGTGGGAGGGCTGAGTGCCCCGAGAGAACTCGAAGGGCCCCGTCGGGATTGTTTTCGAATGGGAAACCTGAATAAATTGTTGAGAGAGAGAGAGAGAGAGAGAGAGAGAGAGAGAGAGAGAGATTAAAGTAGAACCCCACCTCCTCCATTTGTGCTTCGGAGCTCTCCTGTAACTCTTCATCCTCTGCGTAGGAATACGCCGCTGCCAGAATGGCCAGCGGAGGCAAGACTGAAACAGACAAAATTGTTAAAGTACTGCCAGGGTTTAACCGTTTTTTATGCCAATTTTGTGTCTTAAACGTCTGTGGCAATTGGAAAAAACCCACGAAATTAGTTTTAAAGGTCAAAACCAGGTGGGAGCTCTTTGAAAATGAAAGGGGCTGGACACCGCGGGGATTCAAATATGCTCTAAGGCCAAAAAATGGACCCCAGCTAAAGGGGTCGGTACCGTAGACTTCATGAGCATCTAAGGCGCTTCGGGACCCGCGCAAAGGCACCTTTAAGAAAAAGTTTGTCTGCCGTAATTAGGGTTTCGTCTAGACTCGTTATTGATTGGGGATTTTGGCAGTTCTCCAACGGAAAAACAGTCCTTTAACCGGGATCACTTTTATGGCCTATCCCGGCCGTGTGGACTATTGTTTCCAAAACACGCACATTTTCTTAAAACGTGTCGTCATAAATCATTACCACATTTAAATAGTGCATTTTCCGACACAAATGAGTACAAAAAGGGGTTTAATTACAATTTCCAGTCGTCTTCTATCCGAAAAACGTCATTCTCACAGTAAACAGCAATTTTCACTATTAAAGCCACAGTTCTGGAATCAATAACATAAATCTGTACGCAGGCGACCTCCAAAAAAGCTATATAGTGGAAAAATGCTATTCTAATTAGCAAAATAGCGAAAAATCAATTATTCAAACCTTTCGGGGCGAAATCCTCATTCCGCCGTTGATCGATTCGGAACATTCCTTATTCGGTTGGGAAACCCTTAAACATATCAGTATTCAACAGTTTGTGAATGAAAAAGACAACAGAAAACAAGAATAAGAACAGTAAACCAACGACGCATCAAAGCCACTTTTTTGACTATTTTGGAACTGTAAAGTCATCCACAACGACGTTTATAGCCAGAAACCAACATAAATTCTTATAGCTTCAACGCATCATAACATAAACAAATTCAACGAATAATTACAACTTAAACAAGCATTTAAAAATTTAAATTAGCGAAACTCAATTTAGCGGAATAAAACTCAACGACACTCCTAACTTACGTCGTAGAAAGTAGCGCACTAAAACGTTATTTCCGAACGTTGTATTTTAATGTTTCTATCTCTTTCGCACACAAAATTCTCGCTAGAAAAACAATAGAGTTTAATAAATATCTCTTTATTTCAATTGCCAATATTCGAAACATATCCGAATCACAGATATTTTGAGTCCGTAGGTCAGAGTGGTAGGTCGAAGAAAGAGAGATTAATGGTTTGGATTCGGGGGACTGGGTGAGATATCCCTGGTCGACTGAGGAGAGTGGACGCCTCAATATGAGGCAGAGGAGTCTATAGCCTCAATATGAGGAATAATTGTTTAGAACAATGAATGTACAGGGGAATTACAGTGTCTCGTGAAGGATGCCTTCAACCCGCACTGGGTCGAACTTAAAGGCCGGCCCACAGCGGGAGGCGAGTTCCCTCACTCTAGGGAGGAGGTTGAGGAGATGAGCACACTCCTCACGCACCCGAGACTCTTCTTTGAAGCGATTGTACAGCAACCTAAAAGAGATTATGGAGACAGTTTCAAGCGAAGGAGTACCGTTTGAGTAACCCGACAAGGTTGGAGTTTTCCTTGGCAACGTCGTCTCTGGAGAGAACGCCGGTGTCAGGATCAAAGAGGCACAACAAGGACAACACAGCGACGATTTGGTCACTGTTCTTCGCCTCACCAAGAGAGGAGTAGATCCTGAAATGGATGAAATGAGTACACGACCCCTCGGTTCTAGAGCACTGGGTACGCAGCGTCAATAAACACCACGGGAACCGGTTATCTACGGCTGTCTTAATCAAACAAACACCCCAGTGTTGCGTGCTGCACTTTTGTTTTCGGGGACGGTAGAGATAGAGAGATAGCGAGACCTCTCTCTCTCTCTCTCTCTCTCTCTCTCTCTCTCTCTCTCTCTCTCTCTCTCTCTCTCTCTCTCTCTCTCTCTCTCTCTCGCTCTCTCTCTCTCTCTCTCTCTCTCTCTCTCTCTGTGTGTGTGCGTGTATGTGTGCGTGTGCGTGTGCGTGTGCGTGTGCGTGTGCGTGTGCGTGTGCGTGTGCGTGTGCGTGTGCGTGTGCGTGTGCGTGTGCGTGTGCGTGTGCGTGTGCGTGTGCGTGTGCGTGTGCGTGTGCGTGTGCGTGTGCGTGTGCGTGTGCGTGTGCGTGTGCGTGTGCGTGTGCGTGTATGTGTGCGTGTGCGTGTGCGTGTGCGTGTATGTGTGCGTGTGCGTGTGCGTGTGCGTGTGCGTGTGCGTGTGCGTGTGCGTGTGCGTGTGCGTGTGCGTGTGCGTGTGCGTGTGCGTGTGCGTGTGCGTGTGCGTGTGCGTGTGCGTGTGCGTGTGCGTGTGCGTGTGCGTGTGCGTGTGCGTGTGCGTGTATGTGTGCGTGTGCGTGTGCGTGTGCGTGTGCGTGTGCGTGTGCGTGTGCGTGTGCGTGTGCGTGTGCGTGTGCGTGTGCGTGTGCGTGTGCGTGTGCGTGTGCGTGTGCGTGTGCGTGTGCGTGTGCGTGTGCGTGTGCGTGTGCGTGTGCGTGTGCGTGTGCGTGTGCGTGTGCGTGTGCGTGTGCGTGTGCGTGTGCGTGTGCGTGTGCGTGTATGTGTGCGTGTGCGTGTGCGTGTGCGTGTGCGTGTGCGTGTGCGTGTGCGTGTGCGTGTGCGTGTGCGTGTGCGTGTGCGTGTGCGTGTGCGTGTGCGTGTGCGTGTGCGTGTGCGTGTGCGTGTGCGTGTGCGTGTGCGTGTGCGTGTGCGTGTGCGTGTGCGTGTGCGTGTGCGTGTGCGTGTGCGTGTGCGTGTGCGTGTGCGTGTGTGAAAGAGACAGAGGCAGAGGTGAGAGACCCTGTGAGACACTTACATGGCGCACTCCCTCTGCACTTCGTAGACGATCGGCCAGCTGTCCGCATCTATCCACTGGTTGCTGAGTGGGTCGTACAATTGTGCCCCTCTCATAATGAGGTAAGCCAGCGCTCTCTCCCGAATCAACGCCATTCGGTCCAGCGGAGAGATCCCACGGAAACAGGCGACCGTGTTGGAAGCACGGACCAACTCCCTCACTGTGGATTCAACTCTTGCTTGGACCGTGGAGTCATGAGAAGAGGTGTCTTGCCTCAGATATCTAAAGGGATTGTTTTCTGATCCGGAACCGACAACTCACGAAAGATGGTTGCCGTTTTCCATTCTAGGGTGACCGTTGCTCCTCCAATTCCTGTTTGAGGCTTCAACTTCGGAAAGAACTTCTCTGTCGTAGACCGTCAGAGTGTGAATCTCTGAGTCATCTGAAAAGGCGTTTTTTTTTTTTTAGAAAAGAGAGAGACAGAGAGACAGGGGGCAAAGAGACAGAGAGAAAGAGAGACAGGGAGACAGAGAGACAGAGATTGACAGAGATTGACAGGGAAACAGAGAAACAGAGAGACAGAGAGAAAGAGAGACAGAGAGACAGAAAAACAGAGAGACATAGAGATAGAGAGACATAGAGACATAAATACATAGAGACAGATAGACAGAGGGACAGAGAGACATATAGACAGAGAGACACAGACACATTGCTTACCCAAAATGGGTTTGATCTCAAGCGGAAAGTGGTCGACGGCTGCCGGGTAAGGATTGTCCGAAAGCGTAGTTGGATCCACCACAGTCGGTTGGCTCGAATTCAGCCATTGAATAGATGAATCTTCAGAAGGCATCAACCCATTGACCTAAACACCAACCTTACCCCAAGCTCCGTTAACACTAACCTGAAAGTCTTCCGTAGTCTCCAGTCGAGCCTCATCCTTCTGTTCGCAAGAGTTGCAGGCATTCTGTTGGTTTCCAGCAGCAAGCAGATCCTTTGTTACCTACAATTACGTATTGGGATCGCTTCAATACTACAAACCCGTTACACTACTAGCAGGGGCCCCTTCCACGGCGAAAAAGAGCAAAAGTTTTTTTCTGGTTTAAAGGACTAACCTCATCTACAATTGTTGTTCCTTGTGGGTAACGGCCGCAGACGCATTGACAAGTGCAGCTCGCCGTTCTCTTCATGTTGTTTTCAATCAGTTGGACCAGCATCTGAAGAAAACGTGAGAAAATAAAGAGAAAGTGGGAGTGAGTGAGTGAGTGAGTGAACAGCACCCCGAAAAGAGCTAAAATCTCACCTCTCTCGGAATTGTAACCATATCCATGGGTGTCCCCAACGTCTGTAAAAGTGTCGGTGCCGGAGGAGCCAAAGTAGGAGCCAAGATATTCGTCGGCAGCGTCTGTTGCAGGGTGGGCTGAAGTGGCTGAAGCTGGGCTGGCATAGCCTGAGGCATCACTGGCATGGCCGGAGGTAGCACCGGCATAGAGGGCATGGATGGAGGCAGAGTCGCAGGAATAGGTGCTTGAAGGGACTAAAACTCAAAAATGAGCTAAAATTTAAGGCCCAAAACTGTACTACCTTTTTAATTCTTTTATGATTAGGTTCAAAATCAATCGTATTATTCCAATTGTTAGTGAAAAGAGGTAACAAAGGGAATCTTACATGAGAAAGAGGAGGAGCGATTGTCTGAGGAGGGGCGGCGGCGATGTGGGCGGCCACCTGGTGAGCCACAACGGCGGCGGCTATCTGAAATTATAACAGTGAAATAACATAGTCTTCACCAATTTTACTTCAGTATTGCGTACGTATCCCAAAACACAGGATTTGTGTACGCAAATTTGCGTCTGGTGTCATTTGCACAGAGCTAAAAGCGAAATTGGGCGAAGTAGCATTGGCGACTACTATAGAATAAGGTTCTACACGACAAATAATACAAAATTTGCAGATTTACACTGCGAGAGAGCGTGGGGAATCGAGAGGCCCCAGAGTTGGGCGCTATTCAATCGATAATCTCGCAAGAAAACTTCATAGGCTCATATCTCCGTTCATTTTGCTCCAAAATGCCAAAGAGCACACTTTTTCGAATCGGGAGATTGAGATCTATACATCTATCAAAACATTTTCAAGTTTTCTTACTCGGTGCTCCCTTTATAATAAAAAAAAACATGCCTGTTGAACAGCTTGAGCCTGTTGAGCCTGAACGGCCTGTGCGGCCTGCACTTGAGCGGCCTGCACTTGTGCGGCTTGAACTGCCAGTTGAGCCTGGGCAGCCATTATAGAGTTTCCCACGGCGTTTGTAACAGACACAGGCAATAGTGCACTTACACAGGATGCAGCTAAAAGAGTTTTTATTTTAAAAATTTTTATAATAAAACTACCTGAACTTTCAATAACTGGAGGGATGAAGCCCATGCCACCCATGGTTGAAGAGGAATCCGTATCTATCGACTGAATGGCGGAGGTTGTGGAACTGACATCAGCCAGGGAATGAGCGGCTAAAAGGACTAAAATGAAAATTTGTACTTGTGTTCCTAGGGACGTAGGCACCCAAAAATGAAAGGAACCCTAAAGGGATCGTAAGGGGCCTTTTGGGCATGGAAATGGACGATATTCAAATCAATTCATTTCAATTGAATTAATTTTCTCCAACACCGTTCAAGCCAACGGCATAAAAACCGGGCGCGCAGGGCGTACTGCCGTCTGCAGAAATGCAGGCGCAGACCCGTTTTTTGCGACTTTGGGGCGTATTTTCTCGAAAACGGTAAATTTGCGACCCATAAATATTTTCATAATCAGAGATTCTTTCTCTCTCGAGTTTGACTAAAAACCTCTCACTGTCCCTTTGAAATCGTTAAGCAACTAGCATTTCAGCAGCCCAATTTCTTTTAGGCGACAAAAATTGAAAAGTTTGCCAAATTTCGTCGAAATGTGGCGAATTCTGCCAATGTTTCAGTTATTGCTTTGCATTTAGGATTCTCAGGCACTTCTCGAAGCGAATTCCCAAAAAAGACTTTGGTAAGAAGTAATTTATATGTGCTGCTGCCAACTTTTTAATTTAGAAGTATTGCTTATTTTGGCGTTACATTGGATACTCAGTCAACGTTATCCGTGAAATTCGAGGAAGAAGTTTTCTCCGAAAGTATTGCTTCATGGAATTTTACGTAATGAACCCCAAAAGAAGAATGAAAGCGTATTTAGCTAGAATTTTTGCATGAAATGTAGCCCTATAAATGCACGAACAGCTTTGGCTACTAACGCTGACTGAGTATTCTACGTTTAACGCAAAACCACGTAAAACTCTAAATGCAGCACTAAACCTTAGCTCCTACAGGCATTTTACGGATATTTTCCCCCAAACTGTAAATATCTTCATTTTCCGTGCACGGTGTTTCATACACCAGCGAAAGACATACCTGGACACCTGGTACTTACGAGACCTTGTTTCTGGGGGGTTGTTTTGTATGGGGACCATGTAAAAATGGGGGTTCTTAGCTTTTTGGGGGTCCCCCTCTCGTTGGGGGACCTTACTTTTTGAGCCCCCTCCACACCGTGCCAAGGTATGGCGAATAGGGTATAAATCATAAATTGGTCACAAAGTTTCTTGGGAAAATCATTTCCTGGCTAAACCTTGACGCAAAAGTAAGAAAAAGTGAGCAAAGAACTGTCACTTACCGGTGGTAGGTATGGAATCCAACATGTTGTGGACCGAACCAACAGCGAAATTCGGGTTGTACTCCGGCACGGCGGAGTTTGTCAAAGCCTCAGGGCTGAAATTTAAAACAATTTTTAAAAATATGAAAATTATAACTTACAAAGGCGGTAGTGTGGTTGGAAAAGGGGGCATCATCTGCTCTTCGACTATCCTTGGGACAGACTTTGGTTCTTCGATAGGAGGAGGCTGAGGGGGAGGGTCGATAGCCATTTGAGACGATTCATCCTCAGTCTTTGACTCACTTCGCATTCTCTCACGCACGGGGGACATTTCCTGAAGAGAAAAGAGTAATGTATAATAAGAGCGAACTTACAGCGCCTTCGGACCTCATGGCGTCGAGCAGCCGTCGTTCTCTGTTCTCCTCCACGCGCTGTTTCTTCTCCATTCGCGCTTCTTCTGACATTATCCACTCTTTCTTCATTCCCACCTAAATTTTACTTTGTAATTGCCGAAATAATGTAATAAATGGGTTATACTGCTAAAAACAAACCTCAAAGCACTTTGACAGTCGACAACGTTGACAAAACCTCCTTGAAAGGACGTTAATCTCGCAGTTTTCACTGAATGGACAGCGGATTTCCTTCTCCTAAAGAAAATTTTTATATTATTTTGAAAACAATGTAAACAATTACTCTCAAATCCACCTCATACATACGCTCCAGTCTACCTTAAGGTACCTTAGATACACCATTTACCCTACGCTAAGGCTTCTTTTACGTCTACTTTACCCTACCTTAATGCACCCTCAAAACACTATACAGTGCCTTAACTTTCTCCTAAGGCCCTTAGGAGAACTTGTACCACGCTATCTACATAACCTTAAGGTATATCCTTACATTACCCTACCTTAAAGGGACCGTCAGGGACCACATTGGCTCATGTGAAAGAGAACAATTAGCTGATCAAAAAACTGTATACAACAATAGGTTCGAAATTCTCCATTTTCGAGATATCTGGCTTCAAAGTGCCCAAAACCGGCCGACCGTCTGCAGATTCTGTGGATGGCCGCAACGCCTGCATGCACGATGTTTACAAGGCAGTCTAATTTTAGAGAAAAGAAAAAAAGGTTTCAAATCCCACCTTGATAGCATTTCTTCTAAAGAAAGCCTTGCACGACTCGCAAGTGATGACATTAAAGTTGTAGGAGAAAGCCTTGTCCCCACACACGCGACATATCTGAATAATAGCTAAGGTTAAGGATTTAAGGCCTTAATCTTCACCTTATTAGCAGTTCTGCGATCTCCACTGCCGCTGGACGCTGTGTTGGTCCTTTTCCTTGTCTGAACTCGGTTTGGCGAGGCTTCAGCCGGGGAGGAAGAGCGCCTTGGAGAGTTCTGGGCGCTTCCACCAGTCACCGGAGAGTCCGGTTCGACTTCCGGCGACAACTCGATCCCACCGGATTCTCCTGAAATGGAAATGAAAAATTCTTGTAATTATGGGGTACCACTTCTCATCAGGTCTATTTGAGGTCTTGAAAGGAGTCCGGTTGGATTTTGGGGATACGACGACGCAGCTGTAGTGCCAGGTTGTTCGCTGAGAAAGGCACCTGAAACACTTGTTTGATGCAAGTCAATAGCCTCGTATAGCTAACGGATAAGACTAAAAATAGCTGGAGCGACACTAAATGGAAAAGGAGAGAAAAGTGGGTCACGAACCGGTTGGATTCTCAGCCGTTCACTTATGAAAACAGAGCTGACGGCAGGCGGAGAGAAGCGGAAGGCTCCTAGGCGGTCCGTTTTTAGCTGAAACAATTGGTTTGAAAATAAAGTAGTGAAATGAGCGATTTATCGTAAAATGAAAGAGTGAGAGACACAGAACTGGTAGAAACCGAGTGTGAAGGAAGAGCGCGAGGCATAGAGTGTGTGAGTGTGTGAGTGTGTGAGTGTGTGAGTGTGTGAGTGTGTGAGTGTGTGAGTGTGTGAGTGTGTGAGTGTGTGAGTGTGTGAGTGTGTGAGTGTGTGAGTGTGTGAGTGTGTGAGTGTGTGAGTGTGTGGGTGTGTGGGTGTGTGAGTGTGTGGGTGTGTGAGTGTGTGAGTGTGTGAGTGTGTGAGTGTGTGAGTGTGTGAGTGTGTGAGTGTGTGAGTGTGTGAGTGTGTGAGTGTGTGAGTGTGTGAGTGTGTGAGTGTGTGAGTGTGTGAGTGTGTGAGTGTGTGAGTGTGTGAGTGTGTGAGTGTGTGAGTGTGTGAGTGTGTGAGTGTGTGAGTGTGTGAGTGTGTGAGTGTGTGAGTGTGTGAGTGTGTGAGTGTGTGAGTGTGTGAGTGTGTGAGTGTGTGAGTGTGTGAGTGTGTGGGTGTGTGGGTGTGTGAGTGTGTGAGTGTGTGGGTGTGTGGGTGTGTGAGTGTGTGGGTGTGTGAGTGTGTGAGTGTGTGAGTGTGTGAGTGTGTGAGTGTGTGAGTGTGTGAGTGTGTGAGTGTGTGAGTGTGTGAGTGTGTGAGTGTGTGAGTGTGTGAGTGTGTGAGTGTGTGAGTGTGTGGGTGTGTGGGTGTGTGAGTGTGTGGGTGTGTGAGTGTGTGAGTGTGTGAGTGTGTGAGTGTGTGAGTGTGTGAGTGTGTGAGTGTGTGAGTGTGTGAGTGTGTGAGTGTGTGAGTGTGTGAGTGTGTGAGTGTGTGAGTGTGTGAGTGTGTGAGTGTGTGAGTGTGTGAGTGTGTGAGTGTGTGAGTGTGTGAGTGTGTGAGTGTGTGAGTGTGTGAGTGTGTGAGTGTGTGAGTGTGTGAGTGTGTGAGTGTGTGAGTGTGTGAGTGTGTGAGTGTGTGAGTGTGTGAGTGTGTGAGTGTGTGAGTGTGTGAGTGTGTGAGTGTGTGAGTGTGTGAGTGTGTGGGTGTGTGGGTGTGTGAGTGTGTGGGTGTGTGAGTGTGTGAGTGTGTGAGTGTGTGAGTGTGTGAGTGTGTGAGTGTGTGAGTGTGTGAGTGTGTGAGTGTGTGAGTGTGTGAGTGTGTGAGTGTGTGAGTGCGTGTGCGTGTGCGTGTGCGTGTGCGTGTGCGTGTGCGTGTGCGTGTGCGTGTGCTTGTGCGTGTGCGTGTGCGTGTGCGTGTGCGTGTGCGTGTGCGTGTGCGTGTGCGTGTGCGTGTGCGTGTGCGTGTGCGTGTGCGTGTGCGTGTGCGTGTGCGTGTGCGTGTGCGTGTGCGTGTGCGTGTGCGTGTGCGTGTGCGTGTGCGTGTGCGTGTGCGTGTGCGTGTGCGTGTGCGTGTGCGTGTGCGTGTGCGTGTGAACTTATGGAAATGCAGAAAGACAGTGACAGGGAGATACCGAGGAAGATTAGGCGAAGTCAATAAATAATGCCTCATGCTTGCATAAATTTGGGAATTTGGGGGAAATGAATAAGTGAGTAAGTGTTTTCCATGAATAAATTTGTAACATAAAGGTCCTATTAAGTATTAAATTGTACATAGTTTCCGTTTATTCGCTGGTTCCGTCGGAAGCCGTCGTCCAAACAGGTAAATATGCTGTGTAACAGCCGGGTGATGTCTTCTTGGAATCAAGGTCGCTGCTCCCGAAAATAGCGCTAATCGGGGCCCGGTTATTTTTGGCCCGCTGCCAGTTCTGATCAGATTTTGCACGGGCCGGAGCGCAACGCGACCGCGTCGCAGGGGAATGTATATTCCCCAGCGACACAACTGGTTTTGCCGTGTCCGTGTGTGAGAAGACTGGCCACTGATAGAGATAGAGGAAGATTCCGGGGGGAAGTCAATGGAAAAACGGTTTCGCGGGGCAGACCTTTAAAAATCGCGCGAGCGAAGATCATAATTGATGGAGGGATCTTTTCCCCGTTGCTGCTGCTGCGCCACAATGTACTTTTCGCGCCCCGAAGGGAAACGGCGCCGGCGAATAACAAAAACAAGTGGCCGAGTGCACTCGCAAGACACGCAAGTTTGTAAATTCTAAAATATACTTTACAAAATGTTGGATTGTAAAGAAAAAAGCAACAAGTGTATTCTGTAAAAGCAACCATAAAAGTGCCAGTGCTTTGGGAACAATAAGCCACGCCCATTTGCCAGTTAAACGACTGTTTGCTCTACTCATTGAAGATTTAAAGGACTATTTGTAATATTCTTAGAAACCTTTTCGTGCCGGGACCATTTAAAGGACTGTCTCTTCTAAATTTTGCTTTTCCCCGTTCAATTGGGATAATTTTTTCCGCCAGTACTCCAAATGACGGTGGTTTATGTAGGGTCGGGTTGGGAAAGGGCACCTTTAACATTAATTTACAGTTTTGTATTAATTTTAATTCATTTTTGTTCATTTTAATTAATTTAAATGTAATTGTAGTAACATTTCAATTAAAATAGATCAACCTCAGTTGGTTCGAATTGAGTTCAAAAGATTAACCGCAATTTGCCGCATAGTCTTAGCACCCAGTGCAAGCTTTCGTCACGGGACCCGCCGAGTAAATAGATGGCGCCTCTGACGTCCAGATTTCGTTATTTTTCAGGCTTTAATGACTTTTCATATTCTTTAACTAAATTTGAGTATATTTTTCAATTTTAAAATAAAATTACACAATATTAAATAAATTAGTATAAGATGAGCGGGATGCTATGGGCTAGTGAGTGCTAAATGAGACCAGCCCCTGCGCAAATATTGCCCGTATCCGCAGGATTTGCATGTGGAGGGCACGTGAAGAGCATTAGCGTAGTATGGGGAAACCCGCCAATCACCCCACACGGAGGAAAATACAAAACACCCACAAAAACACCCATGGCGAAAACAAAAAACAACCTTCTCATCGTCTGGGCAGTGTATTTAGTTGAAAAATGGGCGATTTTCACAAAAATAGGTGTGATTTTCAGTGATTCTTAGCAGTTAAAATGAAAAGAAGCTTTGAAAACGGTCAAAAACCACCTTTGCAGTGTGCAATCTCGGAAAGGAAAGGAAAAAATCCCCTTATCGCGATTGGTCTTTGACCCCAAAATTTCGCGTTTTTCAACGAAAGGCTGATTACATTTCGATTTCACATGATTTTTAGTGTTCAGAAATGTCATTTCGGTCGTAAAATTGAAGAAAAATCACTTAGGCAAACTGTGCCAAAGTTTCGATGTTGTTACAAAGTTGGTATATAGGATACGCAAGCAATGTAAGCGGTCAAATTTATCGAAATGGTTTTGGCGAGAAGTATAGTTAAATTAATGTTTAAAAGGCTTGTAAGCGATATAATGATAAAAATTCAAGCTTTAAACAAAGGGCTGATAACTAATTGCGGTGTTGTTTGGTTTTTAATGCTCATAAGTGCCATTTAAAACGAAAAATTTTACAACAAAACAGTGGTAAGTCATAAAATAACAGTTAAAACAAGTCTAAATGGTGATAATGTTTGTAAACGCACTATCCCCTAATAAAAAAAGCGGAATGGATCGATAAGTGAGGGTGTTTGTGAGCAGACGGGTTCGTTTAGATCGAATGCGGCTTTCAGATGAAAAAGCGGGCGAGTCGAGACCCGCCGTATCGATCGATAAGAACGCGACTTTCGAGGAGACACGAGTGCCGCCAGGATGTTCCCACAGGAATACGGTAGCTTTAGACCTTTAAGGTGGGAACGTAGATTGGTGAGGGGGTTCCCCGCACTGAGGACACGCAAGGCCGTTGGTGCAAGGGGTCAACTGCACCTGGGTCAATGGGCGAGAGACGGGGAGGGGTGGAGACTTGGGCACGCTACAGATTGCAATTGAGTGAGTGAGTGAGTGAGTGAGTGAGTGAGTGAGTGAGTGAGTGAGTGAGTGAGTGAGTGAGTGAGTGAGTGAGTGAGTGAGTGAGTGAGTGAGTGAGTGAGTGAGTGAGTGAGTGAGTGAGTGAGTGAGTGAGTGAGTGAGTGAGTGAGTGAGTGAGTGAGTGAGTGAGTGAGTGAGTGAGTGAGTGAGTGAGTGAGTGAGTGAGTGAGTGAGTGAGTGAGTGAGTGAGTGAGTGAGTGAGTGAGTGAGTGAGTGAGTGAGTGAGTGAGTGAGTGAGTGAGTGAGTGAGTGAGTGAGTGAGTGAGTGAGTGAGTGAGTGAGTGAGTGAGTGAGTGAGTGAGTGAGTGAGTGAGTGAGTGAGTGAGTGAGTGAGTGAGTGAGTGAGTGAGTGAGTGAGTGAGTGAGTGAGTGAGTGAGTGAGTGAGTGAGTGAGTGAGTGAGTGAGTGAGTGAGTGAGTGAGTGAGTGAGTGAGTGAGTGAGTGAGTGAGTGAGTGAGTGAGTGAGTGAGTGAGTGAGTGAGTGAGTGAGTGAGTGAGTGAGTGAGTGAGTGAGTGAGTGAGTGAGTGAGTGAGTGAGTGAGTGAGTGAGTGAGTGAGTGAGTGAGTGAGTGAGTGAGTGAGTGAGTGAGTGAGTGAGTGAGTGAGTGAGTGAGTGAGTGAGTGAGTGAGTGAGTGAGTGAGTGAGTGAGTGAGTGAGTGAGTGAGTGAGTGAGTGAGTGAGTGAGTGAGTGAGTGAGTGAGTGAGTGAGTGAGTGAGTGAGTGAGTGAGTGAGTGAGTGAGTGAGTGAGTGAGTGAGTGAGTGAGTGAGTGAGTGAGTGAGTGAGTGAGTGAGTGAGTGAGTGAGTGAGTGAGTGAGTGAGTGAGTGAGTGAGTGAGTGAGTGAGTGAGTGAGTGAGTGAGTGAGTGAGTGAGTGAGTGAGTGAGTGAGTGAGTGAGTGAGTGAGTGAGTGAGTGAGTGAGTGAGTGAGTGAGTGAGTGAGTGAGTGAGTGAGTGAGTGAGTGAGTGAGTGAGTGAGTGAGTGAGTGAGTGAGTGAGTGAGTGAGTGAGTGAGTGAGTGAGTGAGTGAGTGAGTGAGTGAGTGAGTGAGTGAGTGAGTGAGTGAGTGAGTGAGTGAGTGAGTGAGTGAGTGAGTGAGTGAGTGAGTGAGTGAGTGAGTGAGTGAGTGAGTGAGTGAGTGAGTGAGTGAGTGAGTGAGTGAGTGAGTGAGTGAGTGAGTGAGTGAGTGAGTGAGTGAGTGAGTGAGTGAGTGAGTGAGTGAGTGAGTGAGTGAGTGAGTGAGTGAGTGAGTGAGTGAGTGAGTGAGTGAGTGAGTGAGTGAGTGAGTGAGTGAGTGAGTGAGTGAGTGAGTGAGTGAGTGAGTGAGTGAGTGAGTGAGTGAGTGAGTGAGTGAGTGAGTGAGTGAGTGAGTGAGTGAGTGAGTGAGTGAGTGAGTGAGTGAGTGAGTGAGTGAGTGAGTGAGTGAGTGAGTGAGTGAGTGAGTGAGTGAGTGAGTGAGTGAGTGAGTGAGTGAGTGAGTGAGTGAGTGAGTGAGTGAGTGAGTGAGTGAGTGAGTGAGTGAGTGAGTGAGTGAGTGAGTGAGTGAGTGAGTGAGTGAGTGAGTGAGTGAGTGAGTGAGTGAGTGAGTGAGTGAGTGAGTGAGTGAGTGAGTGAGTGAGTGAGTGAGTGAGTGAGTGAGTGAGTGAGTGAGTGAGTGAGTGAGTGAGTGAGTGAGTGAGTGAGTGAGTGAGTGAGTGAGTGAGTGAGTGAGTGAGTGAGTGAGTGAGTGAGTGAGTGAGTGAGTGAGTGAGTGAGTGAGTGAGTGAGTGAGTGAGTGAGTGAGTGAGTGAGTGAGTGAGTGAGTGAGTGAGTGAGTGAGTGAGTGAGTGAGTGAGTGAGTGAGTGAGTGAGTGAGTGAGTGAGTGAGTGAGTGAGTGAGTGAGTGAGTGAGTGAGTGAGTGAGTGAGTGAGTGAGTGAGTGAGTGAGTGAGTGAGTGAGTGAGTGAGTGAGTGAGTGAGTGAGTGAGTGAGTGAGTGAGTGAGTGAGTGAGTGAGTGAGTGAGTGAGTGAGTGAGTGAGTGAGTGAGTGAGTGAGTGAGTGAGTGAGTGAGTGAGTGAGTGAGTGAGTGAGTGAGTGAGTGAGTGAGTGAGTGAGTGAGTGAGTGAGTGAGTGAGTGAGTGAGTGAGTGAGTGAGTGAGTGAGTGAGTGAGTGAGTGAGTGAGTGAGTGAGTGAGTGAGTGAGTGAGTGAGTGAGTGAGTGAGTGAGTGAGTGAGTGAGTGAGTGAGTGAGTGAGTGAGTGAGTGAGTGAGTGAGTGAGTGAGTGAGTGAGTGAGTGAGTGAGTGAGTGAGTGAGTGAGTGAGTGAGTGAGTGAGTGAGTGAGTGAGTGAGTGAGTGAGTGAGTGAGTGAGTGAGTGAGTGAGTGAGTGAGTGAGTGAGTGAGTGAGTGAGTGAGTGAGTGAGTGAGTGAGTGAGTGAGTGAGTGAGTGAGTGAGTGAGTGAGTGAGTGAGTGAGTGAGTGAGTGAGTGAGTGAGTGAGTGAGTGAGTGAGTGAGTGAGTGAGTGAGTGAGTGAGTGAGTGAGTGAGTGAGTGAGTGAGTGAGTGAGTGAGTGAGTGAGTGAGTGAGTGAGTGAGTGAGTGAGTGAGTGAGTGAGTGAGTGAGTGAGTGAGTGAGTGAGTGAGTGAGTGAGTGAGTGAGTGAGTGAGTGAGTGAGTGAGTGAGTGAGTGAGTGAGTGAGTGAGTGAGTGAGTGAGTGAGTGAGTGAGTGAGTGAGTGAGTGAGTGAGTGAGTGAGTGAGTGAGTGAGTGAGTGAGTGAGTGAGTGAGTGAGTGAGTGAGTGAGTGAGTGAGTGAGTGAGTGAGTGAGTGAGTGAGTGAGTGAGTGAGTGAGTGAGTGAGTGAGTGAGTGAGTGAGTGAGTGAGTGAGTGAGTGAGTGAGTGAGTGAGTGAGTGAGTGAGTGAGTGAGTGAGTGAGTGAGTGAGTGAGTGAGTGAGTGAGTGAGTGAGTGAGTGAGTGAGTGAGTGAGTGAGTGAGTGAGTGAGTGAGTGAGTGAGTGAGTGAGTGAGTGAGTGAGTGAGTGAGTGAGTGAGTGAGTGAGTGAGTGAGTGAGTGAGTGAGTGAGTGAGTGAGTGAGTGAGTGAGTGAGTGAGTGAGTGAGTGAGTGAGTGAGTGAGTGAGTGAGTGAGTGAGTGAGTGAGTGAGTGAGTGAGTGAGTGAGTGAGTGAGTGAGTGAGTGAGTGAGTGAGTGAGTGAGTGAGTGAGTGAGTGAGTGAGTGAGTGAGTGAGTGAGTGAGTGAGTGAGTGAGTGAGTGAGTGAGTGAGTGAGTGAGTGAGTGAGTGAGTGAGTGAGTGAGTGAGTGAGTGAGTGAGTGAGTGAGTGAGTGAGTGAGTGAGTGAGTGAGTGAGTGAGTGAGTGAGTGAGTGAGTGAGTGAGTGAGTGAGTGAGTGAGTGAGTGAGTGAGTGAGTGAGTGAGTGAGTGAGTGAGTGAGTGAGTGAGTGAGTGAGTGAGTGAGTGAGTGAGTGAGTGAGTGAGTGAGTGAGTGAGTGAGTGAGTGAGTGAGTGAGTGAGTGAGTGAGTGAGTGAGTGAGTGAGTGAGTGAGTGAGTGAGTGAGTGAGTGAGTGAGTGAGTGAGTGAGTGAGTGAGTGAGTGAGTGAGTGAGTGAGTGAGTGAGTGAGTGAGTGAGTGAGTGAGTGAGTGAGTGAGTGAGTGAGTGAGTGAGTGAGTGAGTGAGTGAGTGAGTGAGTGAGTGAGTGAGTGAGTGAGTGAGTGAGTGAGTGAGTGAGTGAGTGAGTGAGTGAGTGAGTGAGTGAGTGAGTGAGTGAGTGAGTGAGTGAGTGAGTGAGTGAGTGAGTGAGTGAGTGAGTGAGTGAGTGAGTGAGTGAGTGAGTGAGTGAGTGAGTGAGTGAGTGAGTGAGTGAGTGAGGGAGTGAGTGAGTGAGTGAGTGTGAGTGAGTGAGTGGTGAGTGAGTGAGTGAGTGAGTGAGTGAGTGAGTGAGTGAGTGAGTGAGTGAGTGAGTGAGTGAGTGAGGTGAGTGAGTGAGTGAGTGAGTGAGTGAGTGAGTGAGTGAGTGAGTGAGTGAGTGAGTGAGTGAGTGAGTGAGTGAGTGAGTGAGGGGTGAGTGAGTGAGTGAGTGAGTGAGTGAGTGAGTGAGGTGAGTGGAGTGAGTGAGTGAGTGAGTGAGTGAGTGAGTGAGTGAGTGAGTGAGTGAGTGAGTGAGTGAGTGAGTGAGTGAGTGAGTGAGTGAGTGAGTGAGTGGGTGAGTGAGTGAGTGGTGAGTGAGTGAGTGAGTGGAGTGAGTGAGTGAGTGAGTGAGTGTGTGAGTGAGTGAGTGAGTGAGTGAGTGAGTGAGTGAGTGAGTGAGTGAGTGAGTGAGTGAGTGAGTGAGTGAGTGAGTGAGTGAGTGAGTGAGTGGTGAGTGAGTGAGTGAGTGAGTGAGTGAGTGAGTGAGTGAGTGAGTGAGGGAGTGAGTGAGTGAGTGAGTGAGTGAGTGAGTGAGTGAGTGAGTGAGTGAGTGAGTGAGTGAGTGAGTGAGTGAGTGAGTGAGTGAGTGAGTGAGTGAGTGAGTGAGTGAGTGAGTGAGTGAGTGAGTGAGTGAGTGAGTGAGGGAGTGAGTGAGTGAGTGAGTGAGTGAGTGAGTGAGTGAGTGAGTGAGTGAGTGAGTGAGTGAGTGAGTGAGTGAGTGAGTGAGTGAGTGAGTGAGTGAGTGAGTGAGTGAGTGAGTGAGTGAGTGAGTGAGTGAGTGAGTGAGTGAGTGAGTGAGTGAGTGAGTGAGTGAGTGAGTGAGTGAGTGAGTGAGTGAGTGAGTGAGTGAGTGAGTGAGTGAGTGAGTGAGTGAGTGAGTGAGTGAGTGAGTGAGTGAGTGAGTGAGTGAGTGAGTGAGTGAGTGAGTGAGTGAGGATTTCCCCTACTAGCAGACAAGGTTCGTCAACAGACAGTTGCGATAGGAGGCGCCTGTCTGCGACAGATCCTACGTGAATAATATGATTTTGGCGGCCGGTGGGGTCAATTGCCCTCCGACGGCATCTTTGTCCTGGAAAGACATATGACATATAAACACCATCCGTGGGAGCTGGGTCACGCTGATTGGGAACATTATTGTGCCAGACGTGCATATTTTTTGGTAAAAAAAAGGTTTTACCAGTTAAAATTACGAAACACAATTTTTGTGAACTTGGTATGACCGACCCAATTTCGGAAAATTGGTTCTTTCCAATCCATTTCTGCCCGTTTGCTTAAAGGGACAGTCAGGCGGGTTTTACAAAATAGGTTAAATGAAGAGAGAGAAAAATTTGCTGAATAATAAAATGTATATGGCTATGGGTGGCAAATTTGCCGTTTTCGAGAAATTACGCTACAAAGGCCCAAAACGGGTCTCCGACTACAGAATTGTAGACGGGCAGTACGCCCTGCGTGTCCGGTTTTTACAAGCCATGGTAATAAGACGAATTTCATTCTAATTGGATGATGTAGCTCTCGAAAAGAAGAGGCACAATTTAGAGTAGTTGATTCGCATATTTTTCGACCGTATATGATCGAAATGAAATGAAAAACCCTCTTACTGTCCCTTTAACATAGCCTAGTTGTAAGAGTGTATAAAGGGACCGTCAGGGGCCTTTTCTGATTGGAATTTCGGAATGGGATGTATGGTAATCGAGCCATTTCAATTTAAATGTTTTTTTCCGTACACCGCTCCAGACAACGGCCGTGCGCAAAATGCTTGCCAAGTCCTCTTTAGCATACGATTCTGAAAAGGCCCCTGACGAGCCCTTTAAAAACACAAGTTAAATATTGATTTAATTGTTCTAGAACTACAAACTACAAATATTATTCATTAGATAAATATTAATCGAAAGCTAATTCAACAAACCGCCGCAAATGCATGACTGGAAGCTAAACAAGAATGAGCCCAATGAATTAAATCGATAAAGGCTGATTCAACAGATTGTTTCAAGTATTACGATTGTTATTAACAATTTAATGCTTGAAATAAACTAGACAGTTAATTAAAATTACTGTTTCGTTGTTTGTTTTTCGCATTGAAATGGAGACAAATGAAGGTAAACGTACATTTCAATATGCAAGAACACAATGGGGGCTTGTTTTTCTCTCCTGATTGAAGATCTAAGGACGCTCACCCTTTTTCTGGGTGGAATTGACAGAAAAACTGTTAAAATCACGTAAATTCCTGGAAGAAAGAGGTCAAAATTTGAATTTTGCAGGGAAATTAACCCCAAGAAGCCATTTTTCAGTTTTCGTTACGGTTCGGGCTTCATAGGAAAGCAATAAAAACGCGGGTTTGACAGTTATTCATGAACATTTATGAAATTTTAAAGTAATTATGCAATGTGAACGCGGAATTATTAAAATTTATCACTGGACCTATCTTTTGTGAAACTAGACAAGTTTTTGAGCAAAATCCTTAAGAACTAGTAGATTTGGCCTTTTAGAAATTTGTTTAACTGTCTGGGTCTCATCATTTACAGAGCTATTTTGCTTATTATTGCTCTATTCACTAAATGATTTAAAACAATCTTTGGTTTTAAAATAAACACAATTAAATTACCAATTGCGTCTGAAATTAGCTGGAACTAAGTTGCAAACTTCTGCAAATTTTGCCTGCAGCCGTTGCCTGAGCATCATATTTTCAAAGTCATGCAAAATTCAATGTGCAACACGAAAATATTTGCACATTGGGTAAGTTCGTATTAAACTTTCAACAAAAAAACACCCATTTTCATACAATTTTGAGTTTTACCTTCGAAAACATGTTTCTACAATCGGAAATCATGTGGAAACCGTAAACTGGGACAAAATCACAAGTAGGAAAACAAAAGTTACCCATATTTTTGTAAATAATGAAAGAATCCGCTTTATTCGAAAGAAAATGGGTCAAAAAGGCTGCCAGACGGTGTCTTTTTTGGCCGTGGAGGCGAGTGAGTGCGGGGTTATGACGTCACTAGCACGTGCCGGCGTCGGCGCCACCGATCGAACCAACGCACCGGGGACACACACGGATCACACGACGAACCAACGCACTGTTTGCAAAAAGGCAGCCGAAGATAAGCGAAATGCCACTTCTTCTGGAGGAACAGGCTGGGCAAAAGGGGGCTGATATGGAAGGGAGATAGGGAAGAACACGGGGAACGCGGATGGCAATTTTAATGGATTATGAAATGGAATGCTACTGGATGGTTCCATATTTCTAAGTTTAGTAATAAGGAAATCAAGGCAGACAAAATGGTTTTGTCGTAACGGCTGGGGTCGAAAAACTGTTCTAAAAATCATTTTTCAGCCAAGGACGCCGCGAAACCAGTTTCGGTGCCATATATAGAACTGTTTTCGTGTCCTTCTACGGGTTTCGTTAAAGAAAGAGAGGGACAAAGAGAAAAAAAAGAGAGAGAGGGAGAGAGAGAGAGAGAGAACTCAACGCTCCGTCGCCAAAACTGTTTTAGGATGAACAGCCTGTTGATTCTTTGCATCGTACCAATGATTCAGTGTTGTACTCAGACTTTTGTGAGCTATTGTGATGTCCGTACAAAACTCAACCAATGTTAGCAGCAAAATAGTACGAAGTAGCTTGCTACCTCGTTTTTTCAGTAGCTATTATAGGCGGAGCTTTTTTGGATTTGGAAATCAGTTTTGGGCTCTTTCGCAAACATAAAGAGTTATTGGGGATTTGTATAGGGTCCCGCAGCAAATACCTTTGAGCTACGCGCGCAAGCAAAAGATTAATTCATTACGCTGAATATAGAGAGTCAGAGAAATATGTTTCGATGGAGCAATTAATCTTTGGAAACTAACCAAAATTTTGAAACTATAGGGTACATAAATAAAATTCTTTGTATCATTGAAATTCAAAATTACGGAAAAAGCGTCACGAGCGTGCATTTTCTCGAATTGCGTGCCGCTACGTGAAAACTACCCTAACTCAAATGTTCTCACTGGGTCATTTCACCTCACCTCGTCCTTTTGAGAGGTCGGCTACCGGCAAAATGTTGAGACCGAGAGTGCCTACTTCACTTCCGACCACTTGATTGTCAACTACGGCGACAGACGCCTCGCCATCAAGGTAACCACAGAATTGGGAGAAAATGAACGGGGGTTCAGATCCTCTGAAGTAACAACGCATTGTTCCGTGTGCACCTCGTGATGATGTTCATCGACCTGGGACAGTTCCAGTCCATGACTTTCTCCCACTCGCATGGTCGGAGCCGGAAGGAACCACAAACTGGTTGTTTAGTACATCTTCTGGTCAGATTCTGACAAAGACGTCAAGGAGTTGTACGTGAAAATCGCAAAAGAGAAGCAATGAGAGTGAATCTAAAGACGATGAGCAAGTATAACGCAAAACAGACAGCACGTAGAATGCAGAGGGGCCGAGAGGTGCCACAAGCCGCCAAAAGCAACAAGTGAGTGTGAGGGAGTTGCACGTATGCGTGTGCGTGCGCGTGTGCGTGTGCGTGTCTGAACGCGTGTGGATCCAAAAAGAACTGGTGTGATCATTCGTCCCTAACTGATATAATACAGGCTGTTGACAAAAAGTAAATGATCGTAGCATTCTTTATTGAGCAAAAGACCACGTGTTGTTTTCACCGCCGGCACAAACATGTTGTTTTACGGCGCAGGCAGGGCTGGTTAACACTCTTGTTCAGAGATCTCTGGTAGTACCCGGGAAAGGCATTCGTACTTTGGAATATGAAATATTGTAACGGGCTCGAGTTAGACCTTTAAAAACAATAAAAATTTCACTAAGGTACCACCTCTTTTGCCTAACTAGCAAAATAAACAGGGCGACTATCATATGAAAATTTGGAGAGTCGCATACAAATCACGGTTTGAAACCTTGACTTTTCTTCCCGTAGGTCAAACTTTCGTTTAAAACGACTTTATTGAGCCTTTTTTGAGGTTATGTGAATTCATGAAGGACGGATCATAAGCTGAGAGATGATCTCACGAACATTTTGCCCCCGAACTGGGTTGTGCAACATTTGCCTGACCGGTCAGAATCTGAGCGTCATGTGATAACCGCATGATTTATGCAAACAGGAAGGGGCTGAAAGGAGGGGACGCGCTGTTTGCGAACCGTTTGGAAAAAGTTGATCCCTGTGGACTCGAAGGCAGAGTAGTGATAAAATCTTAAAATCATTTGTTTAATGAAGCATTGCCAACTTTAACTGAGTACTTACTAGTTAAACCCTTCCGGCTTACGAGGGAATGGATTTTCATCAGTGTGGCCAAATGAACCGAGGTATATCGCAAAGTGTGCCCCAATACTTCAGTTTAAAGGAAACGTTTTCAGAAACTGCTTTCGACCCTTGGCTTTCGAGAAAACGCCATTTTTTAGGCCCACCCCACTGTCAAATTCGCTTCCCGAAAGTGGCCGGTGCGCGGGTCAAATTAAAATGTAATTTGGTGGTGCACTGGTAGAGTGTTTGACTAGTATGCAACTAATTTTTGATTCGAATCTTTGCGATGTTCATATTTTGCTTTTGTATTACAGAAAGCGAAAAATTATTGAAGAACATTTCCGGGTTGTATTGGTTGTACAGTTTTCTATTTATGTGGTGTTAATATGAAAAACACAAGAATCATTTTAAATTATACTTGTAATTGAAATTAGAAATGCGGCGTTAAACAATAAACATTGCAAAAATATTTTCGCTTTTTTTAATACAAAAAGCAAAAATAAGAACATCGCAAAGATTCGAACCAATAAGTTTTTGCATAGAAGTCAGACACTCTACCAGTGCACCACCAAATCACATTCTAATTTGACCCACGCACCGGCCACTTTCGGGAAGCGAATTTGACAGTGGGGTGGGCCACAGGAAAATCGCGTTTTCTCGAAAACCAAGGGTCGGCAGCAGATTCTGAAAATAAAAACTGAAGTATTGGGGCACACTTTGCGATATACCCCGATTCATTTGGCCACACTGAGAAAAATCCATTCCCTTGTTAACCTTAAACTCCCTTTTCAACCTGCGCACTTAAAATATATAGAATGAACGGAAAATTTTATGGAAGGGTTTAGAACAGGTTTCTTAGGGACATTTTTTTTTCAAGATAGTAAACGGGGTAAATCAGCGGGATAAGAAAAAATTGAAGCATAAGAAAAAAATTATATGCAATTCCAAACGAATTCCGAAAGAGACCGGTGTAAATATCCATATTCTAATGCCCCCCCCCCAACTGCGATAGCACCTTCCACAAAGCTATAGCCGCCGCCAAACCGAAATCGGCGAGAAAAAGCCGCTTTTTCTCTGCGTCTTCGTTTCTGCACGCTATTTTTTCCTGCGTATCACGCGAATGCTGCATTAAGGCTGTTTTTGGCAAGA
Source organism: Oscheius myriophilus (assembly GCA_964057215.1). Lineage (NCBI taxonomy): Eukaryota > Metazoa > Nematoda > Chromadorea > Rhabditida > Rhabditidae > Oscheius > Oscheius myriophilus. The sequence continues at coordinate 18,893,886 of OZ059906.1, forward strand.
TTTTGGCTAATTATACCGTCAATTTTATCACGCAAGTTTTTGAATTTCAGCCTTTTGAAAAACGTCTCAACGCACAATTAGAATAGTTCAAATCTTATTGATTCCTTGACTTTAAAATTTGACAGCAATCAAAGAAAAACGAGTTCAAGAATTGCTTTTTCCATAAAAGGGAGGTTTTCATGTAAAAGTACTTTCTGGTGGGTTTTTACACACTCTCAAATATTTATCGTCAGACGCGCTAAATGACATGAAAACAAGAATACATAAAACAAAATTAGCTATTTAAACCAACATTTGGTACACGTTGAAGCGCGATATAATCAATAAGGTATCTATTACCGTATCCCAAGCTGCCGTAACCTCAATTACCTTAAAAAATTGAATTTTCTCTTGGGCACCAGCCAATTCCAAAATTTTATGCCTGCTGAATACGATAAGCTCGAGTCACATTAAAATTGCGTATTTCTTGTCTCAGAAAAGAAAAGTTCGGCATTTAAATTTTACGTGCAACTTGGTTGTAACTTGATTCTTCAAGATAGCCTAAAGCATGTTTTTCTTTGCTGGATTATTGCATGTTTTACCGATCACAGTGTAAATTTTTTTGACGAAATAAAGGTTAAAATAAGGCATCGGGAAACTGGAAACGTTAACCTCCGTTTCCAACAAATGAGCAAGGATTTTTCCAATTTTTAAAGGACTAGGTACCCTTGGTCCCGCAACGATCTTAGTTAATTGTCTGCGCACTCTTCTTCCGCAATGCTCTTTCGCCTATTATATCTCTGTAAACTTCAATGTTTCAAATCCTTCTTGGTTAAATACGTCATTTTTCAACTTTGCTCGAAAGTCGAAAACTTTCCCTTGGAAACGGACTATGCCAGTTTTTAGAAATCACTAGAACGTCGAAGGAAAGAATTTGGTAATATTCGTCGTTGAAATCTCCGGATTGAATTTTTACATTTTCTCAATCGATACTGCCATGATTGAAGTGATTCTCCGAATGTTGCGGACAAAAGGGGTCTGTCGAACGTCCCGGATTAAAAAACGTCGTGGAGTTGACACAGACCGACGGGGCGGTGTAATCGAAGACCCAAACCTGACCAGAGTACGAAAAGTGGTCGAATCGACCTTTTTACCCTCCGTCGGGTACGGGGACAACCGCCGGCCTTGCACTTCCTTCATTACAGCAGAAGAGAATACACGTAGTGCTTTGATGGTCGGGATATTTGAAGGGATCAGAAGGATTTGCAACTTTGGAAAAGTTCTTTCAAGAAAAGTAGCTCCCTGCTACAAACTACGGGACAAGAGACCGCGTCTAACCGCAAAAAAGATAGCTATGAATAGTTCCTTGCGTTGAAATACTTTATCTCTTTCCTATAATCTCACGCTTCCGTTGAACTCGAGTGATTTCCTGTGAAAAGCGAGGGCAAAACGTCAGCGGATCAGAACTTTGAAGTGGGGAAAGGACAAGAAAGTAATTAATAGACAGGCATACGCAATGAGAACAAGTACGTCTACACTTGCAGCTGTGGGAAAGAAGGGATGACTTGATTAGAGACACGGGGAAAGAACTGGCGAGGGGGAATGCCCATTGAAGAGAGAAAGAGGGAGGGAGAGACAGAGACAGAGACAGTAATAGAGACAGAGACAGAGAGATAGATATACATACAGGAGATATAAGAGAGAGAAGAGAGAGCCTGTAGATGAGAGATAGAGATAGTGGCACAGAGAGAAGCACAGATAGATAGCAAGAAATACAGAGAGAAAGAGAGAGAGAGAGGGAGAGAGAGAGAGAGAGAGATAGAGAGAGAGAGAGAGAGAGAGAGAGCGAGATGCGCCTCTCTCCACCCGTCGAAAACGGTTTTCTGCTCTCTCTTTCAAAAGAACGTGTTGGTCGAATCGATCGTCGAGGACGAATTCACTACAATGTCAGTGCAAAAGGGAAACCCTAGCCTTATCTATGATTTCCAAGCGTAATCTCGTTCACAACGGTGTTAAAATCAAATGGAATCGAAAAACCGATAGTTGGGAAGTGGAAATGATCGCCCTACTTGAAGAACTGAGCGCCTGACTTCACAAAAAATGGATTGTATGTGCTAGATTGTAATCTTCGTGTTGGATTCTTGGATAAAAGGGCATCCAGCACGTTTTCTCGTATTTCCGATGGATAATCAAGGACTCACGTGTTGTACCTAGTGGTTAAAAATAACACACAGGTAGATTAAAATTACTGAATCACTTTTTTAGGCGGCAAAAACCAGTATTTCATAATTCTCGCTTTAAAAAAATCAAATTTTTTCGGCCCTGTCAATTTCGTGCCTCAAAAATGGTAGAATTCCACATAACTTTTTCGAGACAATGCCTTTAAAAGAGGTGACAAACATTTAAATTACCGGGAAATTTCAATAGCAAATAAAGATTTTATAGTACACTAATTGGCAAGCATGTGCCGTGAATTAGCCCAGTGTAATATTAAAGGGACAGTCAGGCGGGTTTTACCACATTGGCTCTATTAAGAGAAAAAATACGCTGATCATAAAAATATACACGACTGTGGGTCGAAAATTTGCCGTTTTCGAAAAAATACGCTTTAAAATCGTCAAAAACGGGTCTCCGTCTACAGATTTGTAGACGGGCAGTACGCCCTGCGTGTCCGGCATTTACAAGGCATGCTTATGAACCGAATTTCATTCTAATTGGATGAGAGAGCGCTGGAAAGGAGGAGGGTGGGAGACAATTTAGCATAGTAATTCGCATAATTTCCGACCGTATCCGATATAAAATGAAACGAAAAGCCCCTTTAAAATGGCTCATATTGAAGCTAGCATCAATAGAAAAAGAAGCCAAAATTACAATTTCACGGGGCTTCAAATGGGGAGTGATTTTCGATTCGGGGTTGAAAAGTGTTGCAGACACGGCGGTGCAAATGGAGAAATCGTTTTATCTGGCACGGTGTTCCCCCGAAGCACTTTGACCGTTGAAGAGCGCGAGAGAGCGGAGATTTCAAGGAGACGCAGAGATCAGTTGTTTTCTGTGAGGATTCCCCCGGTTGTCAATGACACGCCCCCAGATAAGCGACCCAAACACAGGATACAAATGTGTTCTATAGAATTATGTTAATTAAGCACCCTTACTGCCCCTTTAAAGGGGCAGTAAGGGGGCTTTTCATTTCGTTTTTGAACGGATACGGTCCAAAATTATGCGAATCAACTATTCTAATTTGTCTCGCACCTTCCTCGTTTCCGCCCGTTCTTGAAGACTTTGAAGCGTATTTTCTCGAAAACGGTAAATTTTCGACCCATATTTTCATGATCTGGAAAAATTTCTGACATGACAGTGCGGTAACACTTTCTGGGGCAATGTATTATTTTTCGAATCCCACAGTAACCGTGAGAAATTTTGGGCCGACCCGCGCAGAGAAAAGTTTGGAAACGGGCCGGCCAGCCAATTCTTTGTTGTTGTTTGATATTTGTGATTTTTTTCTTTGAAATTGGGCAAAAATTTTGGGTTTCTGGCCCATGAAAAATTTGGAAGCGGGCCGGCCCGTTGCCATGGTTGCAAAAAATGAAAAAGGGATACCATATCCCCAAGCATGCAACGGGCCGGCCCGCTTCCAAAATTTTCCCGGCCCAAACCCGATCGAAAATTTATTTTCAATGTAAAAACCAAAACTAAAGAGAGAAAAAATTTTCGGGCCGGGCCCAAATTTTGCCATGTTTGCATATCCCTATTCGAAGGGCCCAAAGTTAAACAGGGGGTCCCCAGTTTTTAAGGCATTTAACATTAAAATTGCTACCCTATTTTAAGGCCCAAAACTTAAGGTAGTCACCGTATTAGTAAACCGAGAATCAATGAATTTCACACTATTTTCAGACTCTTAAATTCTAGATTTCCACCCTATTTACGAACCCGAAAAATCGGGGTTTTATTAAAAGTTGAAAGTGAATTATTTATACTCCTCCGTGAACTGCGGTTTTTTTCAACAATCTTTCAACAAAACACAGGATACAAATGTATTCATTAGAATAAAGTAAATTATTAATAAAACTGCACTTGTATAAATAACTATAAGGAGGAATGAGTCGTAAAAAGTCTCCACCGAGAGGAATAAAACGTAGAATACCCATAGAATCGACTACAGTTTGTTCAGCCGCTCCTCCACCTCGCCGCGGGCCTTCTCCATCTGCACCTCGGCCTCGCGCACCATCTCGACGAGTTCTTCGCTCGTCGGCTGAGCCGTGGTCGACAACAACACCTGAACGAGAACATGACGTGTTGATCTCCCGCCCGGTTATCAGGTCCCGTGATCGGAGGACACAAACACGCACCCGCACAAAGGGGTTCGACCCGCGTGACTGCCTGTTCTCGGGGTATTTTGAGTGCATTTTACACAACAATGGCAGGGGTTTTTGGGGAATTGGCATTGGAAACCAAAAGAATTTGGATAGTTCTCAAAAGGGCGGATAAGACAAGATGCGTGCTCGAGAAATTTAAAAATTTTAAGGGACTCGGAGACAAAATGGTCAATTTCTTAAAGGACCTATTGTAAATATATTTGAACTTATAGCTTCTAGGAGGCTTAATAATACCACGACGTAGAGCACTTGCGGTACCTAGGTAAACTGATAAGTTGAACGAAAGCCTTAAAAATGATTCGTAAGTTTAAAATGCAGTCCCAGAATCAGCGTAAACAAAAGCGATTTGCGTTCATTTTCAAGTATTCCGCCTCCGAGCATGAGCGGCATTGAATCGTTAAAAAAACTGTTGAAAGTTGTCAAAAAATCAGTTTTCAAATGGGGGAAGGGACAAAACTCACAATTTCAAATCCCCATTCATGGCAAGTTTCTAAACCGCGACTTATTTGGTATCGTATCTACGCGGAAATAAGGTGTTTAAAGGCAAAAATATGCCCTATGACATGGCAATAATTAGGGTTTGGTGCAAAACCGACAAAAATATGAGTACTCGGATCATAGCGTTATTCGTGGAGTCTTGGAGATTTTTCTCGAGGCGCATGTTAAGGTAACTTCCCGAAAACAGGGGGGGGGGGCAAAATCAAGTACCCTCATTTTTTTTTTTACAACGTCCTTATACTACGCAAAATCCCATAACCAAGATCCCGTCTTGAAAGAATCACATGGCTAAAAGGTAACTAGGTCCCGCAAAGAAACCCCAGAAAATACTGTAACTCCCGCAGCTATGTATGTTTAGAGACAAAATATTATTTTATAGAAGTACTGCAAGTACTTTTCTTCATAAAAAGTTCAGGAAAAAATTTGATTTATCACGGTTTGTGCACGTTTGCGAATGTTTAGAAACAGTTAAATTTGTCAGTGAAAAAAACACCACATGGAAAACATTTTGAGGCCAGTTTTTTTTAAAGACCAAAGTCAACTGAACATCTGCGAAAGTCAACTGAACATCTCAAATTTTATGTTACTCAGAGCCAACCAACGCAAAATTTGGGGGCGGTCGGAGATCATTTTGAGAAAGAGCCGGTCCGCAAATTGTTTTTTTTTTGCTTGTTTGTGATTTTTTACGTTGAGATTAGGCTTAATTTTGGGTCGGGCACGGCAGTGAACAATTTGTGAGCGCGTCCCTTGTCATGGTTGCTCAGAGCCCCCAAGGCTTTTCAGGTTATTCTGTTACCTCTGGTCCTCCACCGTAGCAGGAGAAGAGCATAAGGTAGAGTTCGCGGGAGACCCTCTGGTAATTGGAGGAGTGCTTCAGCACCGTGACGCCATCGCTGTTTGCAACCAGGAGACCCGTGTTGTCAATAGGACCCGGTGGCTCTGAAAGCGCAAAACTTCTTTTCTCCCTTGACTCTCGCTAACCGGCGACTGGGTCGTGGACGAATCGGTCCCAGGCCTGCAGCCAGGCCTTGCTGATGACACTCGGAGGCATGTAGGCCGAGTAGAGCAGGGCCTCGTCTCCCGAGTAAGATGCCGCCCTCACCGCCTCGTCGATCTCTCGCCAGCGAGAGCGCTCCGCTTTCTTCTTCTCTGACAGCCACGTCCAGCGCTTATTGCACACGAGGCAGTAGTGCAAGTGGTCCACACGGGGACCTCCACCGAACCTGAATTTTCAATTGTAAAACCTCTTTTCCGCTTCCCAAAACCATACCTCGGGAGACCCTGACAGTTGACGGGCCCGCCCTTAACTTTTTGGGCCACAAATGGGGTAGCCCCCTTAACTTTTGGCCTTCCAAACTAAATTTAATGAAAAAAGTGCCTAACTCTCTTAATTTCTGCGTTTTTGGGGGTTCTACCCCCCCGCAACCTGGGGTAAGCCGCTTTATTCTCCCGAGGTATGCCCAAAACTCACTGTTTGTAGAGTTTATCGGCCAGAGTGGAGGGAATGGTGGTACACAGGTGGGGGATATTATTCGCCCTCCTCGGCAGAATATGTCCGTGTTGGCACAGGAACGAGTAATTGGCCACGGGTCCCGGGTCGGCGAAGGTGTTCAGCTGCAGCAGCCACTCGGCTGAGATGTAACTGCGGGAAGTGATCTGAAAATTCAAACTTTTCCATAGCTAGACATGGAGCGGAAAGCTGGATAACTGGGAACAGGGATGGGTTATAAGTTTGCAGTTCGACTATGCTGCGCCCCTGTTGGTATTTTCATAGATTGATTTTGGGGTATCAGACCGCTGGCACCCTCGCTTGACATATAAAGTTTGTAATTACACGCTATGACCCACCCCTGACCGCGGGGTTCTGAAATGACGGGCGGGGCCGGGTAAAAAAAGAATGTCACCGACCGGGATCGAACCCTTGTCGTGTGGGCGGCAATCTGACTGGATGGTCCAAGGTAAACGGGCAGACCAAAATTTTCCAAATGGCCCGGCCCAGCCCGTGAGAACCCCCGTTTTCCTTATATCCCGCTAATCGTGATCCACCGATAGGGTGCGTCGCATGTTTGGGGGCTTCATGTGTAAGCCCCAAATAGTGCCTCGGAGGCAAAATGAGTCTTTTTTTTTTTTTTTTTTTTTTTTTTTAATTTTTTTGCTATAATTTTCAACCAAACGCCGGATTAGTTAGGTACCGCAAACACCTCACGTGCACCTATGGTACATTAATGGCATACAAGACTCCGATGCTGAGGTCACGGCGATACTCCATCATTTGACAAACGGCTTGACGAATACTGTAAAATCTATTGATTTTACTGTAAAATCAATCGATTTTGTAGCGATAGATGTTTTGGACAGCCGGCACCCCTCTTGACATATAAAGTTTGTACTTTCCAACTATGGCCCCCTAGGTGACACACTCATGCCGTCATAGGCTGACCCATGTATGGTCAACGGTAATAATGACGCCATTTTGGGTCCAACTGACAACCGGCTGTCATTAAATATAGTTTTCCTTTGAGACCAGCGATTTTTCTGCCGTTTAAAGAGAAAACTAGCAGATATATTACCTTAGCGTTATAGGTGGGTGATATCATGTGGGCGACTTCTTTCCTGGCCTCATCAATGGCTACGGAGGGCCTCTTTTGGTAGAACAACACGTAGGCCTCCTTGGTCAGCACGTAGGCCGTGTCCAACTTAGTAACGGTTGTGTCGTCGTATTCGTACCTTAAAATAGGGCCATATTTCCTATTCTGTCAGAAATCCTACCAATTGCCATCGAGCTCGTTGCGGCAGTAGGCCAAGTAGTGCCCACTATCCATTCCACTGCCCTAAAAGAGAAAATATGTATGAAAAGAGTACAAAACTTCCATTTAGACAAGGAAAAACCAACCTCGTGTGTGACGAAGCCGCACAAATCGTAGACGGTGTTCTTCTCCTCAGGGGAGCAGAAGGGCGCAATGTCCAGGTCGGCGAGGGGGAAAGAGACGCGAGTGGAGACCTATGGAATACGGTAAGCCATTGTTATTCTGTTGAGCCAACCTTTGAACTGGAGAAGGCTTCATGACGGAATCGCTTGATGTGCACGGAGAGGACCTCGGGAGAACGCACGATTCGACACGTCTTCACGCCGTTGCGAAGCCTGGAATGTTACAGTTTTGATAAGTTTATTTTCAGGATTATAGCAACTTTCAACTCACTTTTTGCACTTTTCGCAGGAATACATGTCATCTCCGACGAGGCGGTCGGGGCTGAAGAAGGCGGAGAGGCAGTCGGTGAGCGAAATGGGGGGAGAGACGAAGAGGGAACTGATCCACGACCACCACGAGTTCTAAAAAAAATTATCGATCGAAAATCGGGGTTCTCTAATCACAGTACGGCATGTGAGTTCGGTTTATAATAAAAAAAATTTACAATTGACTTAAACGAAGTTCGTCGACCTTAATCGAACATTGGCCGTAATTTTGCCTGGATGGACGGGCCGACCCGGAACGAAATGTTGCCAGCGGGCCCGACCCAGAAACCCGCACCAGATTTCGATAAACTGACATTTTCGTGTTCGGAGCTCCTGTTGGGCGAGTGCTCGTCGTCGAGGCACTCCGTCAGACGGGTCAACTGCTCCTTCGTTGGAATGGGCAGAGAGAGGTCCTGAAACGAAAAGATTATTAATCAGATTGATATGGCTCGGTTTAAAAAGGTAGCTGTAAACAGAGGTGGGCCATAGTTTGTAATTACAAACTTTTTAATGTCAAGAGGGGTGCACGGTCCGGGCTCGATTTTTTAGGGAGCGAACGGCCCGGTCTCCAAAAAACAATACGAAAGTGGGGGCAAATTCAAGGGTCCGGCTCGTGCCCAAATTTTCGCAGTGCGGACCAGCCCGGCCCTTTGTGAGCCCTGTGGGCGGTCTAAAATATCGATCGGTACTTCCAAACTCGACCGATTTTACATGAAAACCAATCGATATTACAGTATTTGCCAAAATTATACCAAGAGAGGGTTGCAGTCGAATTTAATGGCCCACTCTTCGCTGTAAACACCATAAGCTGCTAAACGACGGTCGCCTTACCTGGAATGTCTCAGTGGTGGTGGAGACGGTCTTGCAAGTGAGACACTTCACACTGCTTTCGATTTTACCGTCGAAAACCTCCGTCACAATCGACTTCCACGAAATGGGCTCCCGGTTCACTCGGTCACTTTCTGAAAATTTGCAATAACTCGAAAACTAAAAAAAAATGTGAAAAAAAAACGCAGCGGTCCTTTAAACCCTACCGACACAATGTACCGCCAGTCGGCTGGCACAAAAAATTATCTCACCCCTGGTTTTCCTTTCGGAACGAGAGTCGTTGGATGTGGACGGGGCATCGCCGTCGGAGCTCCAGCCGCTGTCAGCTGTCTCGAACCTTGAAAATGCGTAAAATAAACAAAAGGTGTGCAAAACTCACTGTCCACTATCTCCGGAACTGGTGGAACTGGTTCTACGGGAAGATTTTCCACTCCGAACAACGTCCAGCGTCTCATAGCGGTACACGGGCTGACCCATTTCTCTTAATAAGAGCGAATAAGTATGGACATTTTTTGGTAATAGTTGCACAGGCGCCCACAGGGCCAGGTTGACTCAAAATCAGTTTGAAATTTGGAAGTAATCCTCAAAAAAATATTTCACCATGAATTTTTCGAAATCCAGCGTTGCGGTCTCATATTAGGAAAATGAACGTGAATTTTCTGGTTTAAAATTACCATTTTAGTTTTTAGGAAAAAAAATTGTTTTCGAGGAATGCTTCGAATTATTTTTGCTAGATAGCGAAAACCTACGAAAGTAAATTTCAAAGCAATGCTGAGACACTCTGGCCCCCGCCTCCAAAATGAAGGCGCTTGTGCAACTACTGTGCAACTATAGAAGGGCTTCTAAGAGTTACAACATGGTGCCGGGTTGCTAAAAAAAAGTGCGCAATAGAGCAAAATAATGAAACGCGAGTGGGACTAGAATTGATGATGAATAGATATGATATTTTGTTGTTTAAAAAAGCATAACAAAAAACATGGCTGAACAGGGATCGTTGGGGTGGGGTCGATGCATAAGCGCCCCCACCCAAATGGTGCTTCGGAGTGAATGTAAGCCCTCTATATATATTTTTTACCATTTTCAACCAAACACCGATTCACATAGGTACCCGAAGTACCTCGTCCGCCTATTCAAAAAAAAAGCTCATTTAAAAAACACTTGGTCCAAAACAGTATCACCAAACAACTTACTTGTGCACCTGCTCCAGGAGACACCGAATCAACTCCTGGGCGTCCTGCTGATTCCAGCCCCTGAATTGGGGGAAACGCTCGCGAACATTCTAAACTACTAATGAAGCACGAAATAGACAAAAACGTACGTAAAGCAGTGATTCGGGTGAGATGAAGCTGTGTCTCTGGGGGCTCCAAAGTCGTTGGATCACAAGTGCCAGCTGGTTGCTGACAACCGGCTCGTGGAGAGAATATGGGCGCAGGTCTCCCTGAAGAGAAATATAAGTTGGTTATAGTCCTCTTTTTTCTTCAGCCGAGTTAGCTGCTAACGTTGACTGAGTATCCTATATGCTATGCAAAACTAAGAACAACCGTAAAAGGGCCTGATTTGGCAGCAACTAAGGGTGACTGATCAGCGGGCCGGCCCCACTTTTTTTGAAAATCTATTTTTAAATGTAATTCTTTTCAAAATCATTATTTTTAAGTTCTGTTTGTTGCAAAACATAGTTCTAATTGCGCAAAACATACTGTGTGAAGGAGGATTCGAACTACCCTATATAAATGTGTATGTTTTTCGTGGCCGAGTGGCTAAGAGGTCGGACTGGTAATCCGAAGTTGCCCCAGTTCGATCCCCCGCCGGCGAAACTTTTTTGCCATAGTTGTTTTATACATTAGGTACAATAGAGACGTAATTTCTGCACATCAATTGTGAAAAACTTTTTTTCAACTGTTGGGAATTTTTAACCTCAGGCCGCGCCGTGAGATTTTGGAGAGAAGGCCGGGCCGGCCCGTAGCCAGCCTTGGCAGCAACTACCAGTATAAGAAAACCAACCCTATCTCGGAAGAAATCGGCGAAGGGAGAGCAATTCGACAGAACTTGTAAAGCTGCGTTGAAATAACACGTGTTGATGAGGTTTTTCAGCCCGGTAAGACCTAAAAAGCTCCTTGGATTAGACAAAAAATGGAAATACCTTTGGGAAAATCGTCCTCGAACCCGTCTTCCATGTGTTTCATCAGAGGCCTTCCCATCAGAGCCTCCTTCTCCACAGGAGCACCCTTCGTCTTGTCAACCATCTGTCACCAATATTTTTTTAAAAGGAATTAAGAAATATCTCACATTGATTGTTGAAGATTTTGGCGTGGTAGACTCCTTGACGGCCTTGCAGCCGGGGGAAGAATCGCGCTCCCGCGAAACTTGACGCACCCGCTTCAGAAGACACCTCCGCAACTAAAAAAAGCAAATTACTGTGCGCCCGCAAATTACGGCAGTTTAGAGAGGTAAAAAAATAATTATATTGACAGTATCCTTAACAACAAAAAATAACCCCGTGAAAAAGAACAGGATTTGTAGTTTTCAGACATTACGACAGCGAAGGGGGTTATCGAACAGAACTTCGACAGATTAGATAAGATTCGCAGACAAAAAAAAAAACGAAAAAGCGGAAAGTTTTACGAATACGTCGGATTTGTATGGAAATTTTCTACCTTTAAATAAATTGTATATAAATCGCAATCCTAATTTGACGATTTTGGGAAAATAGTTAGGTGTTGCAATTCTAATTTCGCAATATAACATCGAAATTGTGGTTTACAGTATGATCACGCCTCTTCTAAGCCAAAGTAGGATTGACCAGAAGTCTAAATAAAAAACTTTAATATAAAATGTAAAACTACCTCGCTGGGAATCTCCGGCACGTTGTGATCCCGACTGATCTCAATATCACAGGCAAGACAGAAGAGGCGGTGATTGACAATGTTGAGAAACACGCTGTGCGGAGAGTTATCCTGAAACCGGAATTGAAGAAAAGAAGAAAAAATCCAACCTGGTGATGCAGACAAACGTGGTTTTTGTCCTTCTGTCCACACAGGGCCGCCTTTTTGATGTCTTGGCAGCAGTCGGCGTGAAGGCAGACCCATCTAGCCTTCGCGTCGTCGGCACAGTCACTACATTTCAGCTGAAAAAGATAAGGGGAAATTGGAGTGGTAAGGGGTCTAAATGCATACTCAACACAATTTTGCCGACAATTCAGTGTACCCGAAAATTCTGTTACCCCAATAGTCCAATTTGAATAATGGGATCCCTTCTCATCAACCATGGCAAAATTTTGTGGCATGCCGGCCCGCAGAGATTTTTTTCGGGCAGGGCCGAGGAAAACTGTGGTTTTATGAAGAAATATCGGGCCGAGAAACTTTGAATGTTGGGCCGGCCCGTTGCCATAATTTCCTTTCCCATAATGAAAATATGGAGTCGGACCATACATGGGCGTCAGCCCGACTTTGACGGCCCGGGGAAGGGGGGGGGGTCTCGCCAATAAAAATTGTGTATATCGGGGAGGTTCCCCAGTGGGCCACTTTTAAAAGGCGGGAGTCTCGCCACGACCCAAGCGACGAAGCTGTGCCCATGTATGAGTCCGACTTTAATCACAAAACGAAACATTGTCAGGCTTGAATTTCTGCCCCAACAATTTTTTTTTTTCGAAATCTGGGATTTTTTAACAACAACAAAACCCAGATTTATATAGTTTTTCGTGTGCAAATTGACTTCTCACAAACATAAATTTTCCATTTTCAAAAAAGTCGTACATAATTTGTTTTAGCCCCAACTTTCTCATTCAGAAATTTCAATCGGTGACCGATATTTAGCAGCTGGTGATTTTCACAGCATCATGGAAAAACAACGACCGGAATTTTCGGTTGGGGGGAGTCGTGCCGAGCCTAATTTCCTATTTGGGGGACTCGCGCCACACACCTCATTTGTATTGTGGGGGCTCGCGCAAAACGGACCCCGTAGGTAACTTGTTCATATATATTCACATCGTCCACGATTTCAATTGACAGGTTATCAGCAAACGTTCTCTGCGCGACCGGATACGAGTGATTGTACGACTAACGTCTGCCGGAGCTGCCCGACCCGGCAAGCATTTGCACGTATACGGATGGGATACGGATCGTATCCGGTCGCACAGAGTTATTTTGTTCTTTTTTAACACCCGGCTGGAAGGTAATTCACCTTACTGCCACCCTGGTGGTTTAATTGCTTGAGAAAGACGGTGCTAACCAAAAAACTAAGACCGTAAACATAATATTCGGTTGATACACCTAATTTTCAGTAGAATACGAACCTGATGTGCTGAAGAGACGTCTTCTTTGGAGAAGTGGCCAGTAGTGCTCACATGGGGACAGGTGGTTGTATTACTACTATTTTTTGAAATAATAATATAAAAGAATAATGAAAATACCCTTTATCAATGGACTCCTCGCTGTGGGAGGCTAGACTAGCGGCTGACTGATCCAGCTTCTGCCGACCCATCTAGCTGAATTCTACTCTAGAATTAAAAAGAAATCAAAAAATTCAGGTATCAAGAAACGGACTGTTCTATAGATTGGGAATACGCAACAACGAGTTTTAATATCAACAAGTACAAACAACCAAAGCGAAAAAGCGACCTACAAAAATAAAGCTACCCGTGAATACACTGGACTCGATATACACCGGTGGGGAAATGGAGGAATCAACAGAAAGTGTTCAAAACCGACAGCAGTTGCTTGGCCGAGTAACGTTTGAAGGGGTGGGGGATCAGACACCGCTTCACCAGCTCCAGACACAGACGCTCTTCGTCTGACACACTCGCCATCGTCGCAGACTCCTCGCTTTTGCCTGAAAATAAGGGTTACTGAGTGGAAAAACAGTGACTGTACAAAAAATAAAGGGGCAGCTGATTTTCTTTTCTCACAGTGAATCATTGTATTATCTACCATTTAAAGCCCGAAAATCGAAAACCCGGGGTTACCAAATGACGGCCCGTGCCGGCCGAGAGATTTTTTTTTTTGGGCGGCCCGGCCGGCCCGTTTATGAAAATCAAAATTTTTAATTTTGTATAAAACGGTACAATAATTTTTTAAACTGTTTTCAATACCTTAATAATGTTTGGCCGGCACTTCCAATGGAACGCGGGCTGTGAGACGGGCCGGGCCGGGCTGACTTGGATCCTCGGCCCGGCCCGCTTCGGCCCGTCTACTCAGAACACCTAGTCAAACTGTTACCCACGTGGCCAAGGTTCAATCCCGGTCGGGACACTTTATTTTTGCTAACTTAGAATTAGTTTTAATATGTATTAGATATATAATAAAAGTGTTTGTAAGGCTTAAAAAAATTATGTAAGCTAAAATAACGATTTAAATAAATTTAAATTTGACAAGTTTACAAACCTGGCCGAAACGGGCCAGGCCGACACTTTTCACGACCCGGTCCGTTTCGTGAAAACTATGCTGTGTTTAAATCGGACCGGCCCGGTTCACCCCTGGGCTTGTGGGCAATTTTTATTGCAATGAATAGGTGCGCCAGCGGGCAAGGTTCGCCACCGGGAGTAAAAAAATACTCTCGAAGAGTTGATTGTGTGTTTGTTGTAGAATTATGGGCACCCAGCTGCCTTAAAAAAAACTTACAAAAGCACCGTCCCTTGACGTTCTCAAAGAACAAATTAGAGCATGGTTCACATCTATCCGCCGGACTGTCCAGGGTGTTGAGGCCAGTGCGCGCGCACTTCATCTAAAAAGCCGAAGAAATTACGAAATAGCTTTTTTTAAACTAACCAATTTGGCAATGTCCACGCCGGGATAATCGCGAATCTGGAAGTGGACGGAATGCTGGGCGGCGGATTCGACCACTCCCTGTGAGCCCAGAAGCATGCAAATCTGCTTGAGGGCTTCGAAATCGTCTGCTGGGCGGAACACGGGGTGTCTGAAGGCAATTTTGTTCATATCCGGATGAGCTACAAAGAGAACAGCTAATGAAGGAGAGAATGAATGGCAAGAAAATTACAGTGTATTTTAAATGAAAAAGTTGGAACGAACCGATGTTGATTTGCCTAGAAATTCCAACATTGTCTACGAGAACCTTTGAATTTCGGAACGGGGGCCTGCGCTTCGTTTTCAACTTGGCCAACGTAAAGAACGTCGTTTGGACGCGTAGATCTCCTTTTCAAAGTTTTTATTATGTAATTTCGGGTCATATTGACACCCGGCTGTCACAAAATACGGTAGGAAACCCACGACGTATGAAATTTATTACAAACGAAGGGGATGCAATTCAATTTTTCAGCCCTGAACGTGAAGCGCTTGCGGTACCTACGCAATTTGGCGTTTGGTTAAAAATGATTACAACAAAATTACAAAGGGCTTTCGTCGCCTTCGAGACATCTTTTGGGGGCCTTAGGCTTCGAGCCTTTTTTGTACGACTTGGGGGCTTATGTTTTTTCTAACTACAAACATGACTTGTCCAGGAATGAATTCTTTAAAAAACAATTATAAAATGCTCACCTTCTCAAGATTAGTCCTAGAAATAAGACTCCTGCCGACCAAATATCCAACGCCGGTGTCTGCAAGCACTGATCGAATTTCAGAAGCAGTTCAGGGGCTCGGAACCCGGGAGTACCAGCCTAAACAACGCGTTTCCGCAACAAAAAAGAGAAAACAAAACCTTATTGACTTGCTTCTTCGGCAAGGACTGGCACTGTTGGCAGAAGGTGTCGAAACCGCACTGACACGACCTGCTCCGTACGGTGGAGTCATTTGTTCTGCTACTGAGCAATGATACTCCTCGTCTGGGACCTCCCCAAGGCTTAAAAATAAACCAATATGACAGAAACACAGTGGGTTACCGTTCCGTCGGCTTCATTCACATTTGGAATGTACTCCTGTGAGAGGCCGAAGTCAATCAGGGCGTATCTGAAAAAAAAAACAATGCTGTTATATACTCGACAGGCATTAAAAAAAACGAAAAAAAAAACCAACCTCCTTTCCCTGCGATTGTACAGAAAATTTGCCGGTTTAATATCTCTGTGAATAATCCCATTTCGGTGCAAATACCGTAGTGCAATAAACAAATTCTTCATGTAGAGCAATTTCTCCTCTGTGGTCATGATTACAAGTAAACTCTAAATTAACTATTTTAAATAATAAATGACAGAATTGCAACCTTAAGACTGTCGTGTGGGAAATGGTCCATTACTACGAATACCCGATCTTTCTCGCGGAAGGCTGCGTGAATGTTGATGATGTTGTATCGGCCGCCGAGAAACTGCATTGCCTGAAAGTTTGGAAATAATAATAAAACTAACAATGGAATATTCCCACCTTTAACTCATTGGCGACGAAACGTGGCCTCGAACCTCTTGATATCTCCTTCAGGGCGTACAGCTTTCGGTCACTTCGGTTTTCTACGGAATAAACCCGGCCAAATGAGCCTGTTTATGGAATAGATATTGAAAAATTGGCTAAAAAAAATTACCTGATCCTAGCAAGTCTCCTAAGACAAAGTTGTCATTTACCCATTTGCTACTGGAGGGAAGGTCTTCTGCGTATTCGCGGACCTTCGAAACAGCAGGACTAGCGTCAACCATCTAGCAAGACATAGATCTAAAAGGCTGAAACATTCAGATGATGACAAATAAAAACAAACATAAGAATGTTATAAGCGACACAAATATCGATTTATGCATAAAAGGAAGGAATAAATATCATCAAAACGTATTCTTGAAAGTGATGTGGTAAAAAGGTACCTTCAAAGGTCTATTTAAATGGCAAATTAGTCCAAAAAGTACTTCCCAATTAGGTTTTTAAATTTTACAAAATTTTAACCAATTTAGAAACCGGTTTAATAAAAAAATAAAACCTTTTAAAAGTTTAAAAAATGAACTTCAAACCGACTGAAATTCTGTCGGTGTGTTCATCCTGCACACTCACAGACTCAAAATTGAATGGGTCTCGGCACGATCCACCGTAATCACCAAGTTTCTGACCCACAACTGCCATTTTCTCAATTTTTACATTTTTCTGATTCTTTTTTGTTTAAACAGGTCGAAATGCTGAATTTTTGTTTCAAAAATTCTGCAAATCGAAAAACTAATGAAATAACGTGTTTGGGCTGCTTTTGAGACCCTCTGAACGTGTTTAAGACCGAAAATGAATTTTAGGATTTGATTTTAAGCACTGTTATGGACATGTCTTATAACCAACAAAAACCAAATTTCTGTCTTCGTTTGCTCATTCTGATTTATTTTTGACATTCCGCTTCTTTTCTATAGCGCATTTGAGATTTTTGTCTTCGTTTTATCCTAGTTTTCACTTCATTTTCGCATACTTCAATTAATTTTGACCTTTTCAGGTAATAATGTCTGCTGATCTTACTTGGCAAATCATCCGCAACAACAGCTGCTTCCTCCGCCGCCAGAGGGGAATCGCCAAGCAGTTCTCCGTTGAGAAGTTCAACCTCAAGGGAAAGAACAGCCCCCGCTACAACGGACTCATCAACAACAAGGCCGTCGACGTCTCCGTTGCCGCTGACGGAAAGGGAGTCGTTGTCTCCACCAAGGTTGCCGGTGTGTTTTTACTCCTTTCAATTTTTTAAAGCTTAAAAATTGCATTTTGACGGTTTCATCGTTAGCTCTGTACGCATGCCTGCAAACTTTATGATAACTGCGTTTTTAAAGGGTGTTCTCGCAGACGTAGTTTTTTGGGCTCAGCCCGTGGGTGGAACTGCGCCAAATGAAACTGTAACGAATCAGAACTTTTTCCATGCTAATGAACCTGCGTCTCTTCACTTAGCATTCTGTCTCGCCCACGGAGTTCTTATTCGACACAGTTCATTTTCCATGTAGTTCGATTCTCAGACTGAACCGTTTTTTTGTATTTAAAAATATTGCGTGAATACCGATTTGCGAAGACATTTTCCTTTACAGCGTTAGATCCTTCGCGTTTCCAACCAATAACTTCTGTAATGTACTTTAGTATTTTTTTCATTTTCTAGCTAAGTTTTTCTTTTTAGGCAAGCACGGACTCCCCGCCAAGAGCGTCACCGCTTTCCCCGTCAAGAACGCCATGAAGGCCCTGAGGACCATCAAGAGGGTCACCAAGTCCCAGAACCTGGGAGCCCAGACCAAGGTACAGTCGCGTTTTGAGTGCCTCATGCATTTATCGATGTATCTGCTTCTTAATGCAGCGCGCTAGTTTGTTGCGGCCGATGGTTAATGAGTGGTGTGCAAGCCCCGCCCCATGTGTCGATTTCAGTTGGCACAGCGACGTGCGTCAGTCTTCCTCCGCTCTCAGCAGCCCAAGTCGAAGAAGTATGCCAAGAAGACCGAGGCTTAAGCCGTCCTGTTATTTGTTATCCCAATGAACCTGGTTGATAATGGTGTATTATGCTGCTTCTACTATTGCTACCAATGACTTACGGTTACACAAATTGTGATGTTCGGCCTTTCTGCCGAAATGCGACAGATTCGGCTAAATGGTGGTCCTCCATATTCTCCAGCTGTGGGGAAGTAGATTCCCTGCACATTCCTTGCAACATAACCCAAATTTCTCCGTTTACTCTTGAAAATCTGCCTTTTCGAAGTCTCGAGCTGGACAATTGTTCTCTTTCGACGCTGAGATGGCAGTCTGTCTTTACCGGAGGCGATCAAATCATCGACATTTCTAAGTGCCCGTTAGCTTGTTCGTGTGATACATCCTGGGTCAATGGCCATTTCCACCATCTGAATTTGCGCCCTCCCGCCTTGTTCTCCTGTCCGCACCTTGAATGCTCCCCCTCTTCCCTGGAAAGGAGTAACTTCACGGAACCTATTCTTGGCCAGAGCTATTCTGTGCAGTATTCCATTTCTGGTGATATCATCCCCGGATTCCTCGACCCAAAGAGGTGGTATTCCATTTGCGGACTAAAGGGATTGCCAGATTTAGGCGGTTCTTTAAGTGGCAGATGCGCCAGGAGCCCCATCGATACAAGGAATTTGTTTCCGAGAGGTCGCTGAGATTGGAAATTGACAACATCACAAGTGAGGATTTGGGTGTGGTGAGGGTCGTCTGCTGGCACTGTCGACAGCCGCTGTTCGCCACGTTCGAGGTAAAAATTTGAAAGATCTCACCAAAAACTTTAAAGGACTGTCTGTTTACAACAATACGCAATCATACCTTTTTGAACACAAATAGAATCGGTAGACAACAACAGATTAACTGGAAAATTAGATTTCCCTGTAAATGAAGGCTACAAAAAGAGAAAATAACAAAAGATATATAAACGATATCGATCGCTTTTTGAGAAGATATTTAGTCACCGCAAAAGTTTTAATAAACAGTCCTTTAACCGGAATCCCTTTTCACGTCCATTATTACGTTAACGCTTGAAGGAACTACATTCACCAAAAACGGCTTGGGCGCTTTGCCAGAACAAAAGTTGCATGTGGTCCCGCCACTAATAGCATTGGCAAAGTGCCAAAACTCAAAAGTGTTGTATACACGGTTTTGGCGAATCACCAGCGCTTTTCGTGGCGGGACCTTTTTCCAAATGCAGATAAATGGGCGAAATTCCAATTTTTTGAAGGGACCCGAGTTACCAAAGGAAAAATCCGTGTTTAATGACAAATTTATATTTTATTTCGAACCCCCGTTTCATTCCGCAATTGGAAAGCTATTAATTCGAATGACAACAGCGGAATATTTTCACTTATTTCCAAGTAACAGAGAATTAGAATTGAGACATAAGAAAGACGCAAGGCGAGACGCTAAAATATCCCAATCCCAAGTTTTTCATTTTGTCGATCCATCCTTTTCGGCAAAAAACTTAAAAGCCCTAATTAACGTTATAAATAGATCCTCCAGTGTCACTTCTCCAGCTTAGTAGATAAATATTATGACGTCACAATCCCCATGTCCTAACCTTTAAATACCGTAGTCCTCGTATCATTCGAATAGTGACCGCTCTCTGACCGCCCACTCGATGTTTGATCCCGATGCCAACAATTTGTCCCTAATAACCGAGTGCCTGGGGCCCTGTACCGCCTGACAGCCGGCTGCCTCCGGCTAATTATAATGTTTCTCCGTCAGCCGGATTAATTTGCAGGTGACTGCGCCAGGTGTCGATTGGCCTCAGTGAGGCCATTTCGGAAATTGGAAATCTCGCGAAACTTGCGCGAACGCCGGCATTTTTGTCTTATTTTGCGCCCTTTATTCGGAAGATGAAGTTGATTTTGCCGAGGGATAAATCCGAATATAATCGCTGTTTTGGCGCAGTTGACATGGCAACCAAGTTCCTGTACCCACGATCCGACGGTACAAAACAGGGCATCGAAGGAGACGGAAAGCTGAATGAGAGGGTTTTTGGAAAAACAAAGCAGACAGGGAAATTAATATTTTATTTTTAAGAAAATTCACTGAATTTGTCTCTTTTCCAGGGACGGGAAGGAAACAGACATGAGGAAAAGAGAACTTCCAGGGGATAGAACTATGTCACGCTAATCTCGAACGGGCCGGGCCTTTGGGAAAGTTTTGTTCGGCCCGTTTGGCCCGTTTACCCTGGACCACCCAGTCATATTGCCACCCACACGATCAGGGTTCGATCTCGGTCGATGGCATTACGTATATTGACTTATATCTTAGTAACAAACATTATTAAGTAATTTAAAGCAGTTTAAAAAATTATTGTACCGATTTATACAAAAAAAATTTTTTTTTATACCCGGTTCGTCATTTGAGAACCCCGATCTCGAACGTAACATACCATTTCGCAGTTCAATTTTCACTTCTATTTTCCCGCGAATCCATGTTTCACAGTTAATTTTTTTCTATCCGTCCCCTTTTCCACGATTCAAATAGTGGAGAGAGCGTGAAAAATCGAGATACGAAGAATGGCGCGCGATTCAAATGACCATTTTGATAAAATTTCAGGGCCATTTTGCTCCAAATTGGGGAAAGTGGTATATTTCTGGTATAATGAGATTTTAAATTTATTGCAAATGATTTAAACCTTCTGCTTTAAAACGATTTAAAGACCCTAAAAAGAGGTAAAAATAGAAAATTTATGGACTATCGTCTTGTTGTGGACTATCGTCTTTTATTATTCTTAAATTGTTTCTTCTTCTTTGTCTCTCTTTTGTTTGCCCCTCTCTCTCTCTCTCTCTCTCTCTCTCTCTCTCTTTCACTCTTTCACTCCCTCCCCCGTTGTGCATTTAAACATTAAAACACTCAATTTTGCAGTTGTCACTCTCAAATTCAATTTGATAGTATTTCCTATCACGTTGCAATTTTTGCACGAATTCTGTTGGGTTTTTCATTCGGCCTTTTCACCGCGAGACACATTCAGTGAAATTGCTTCGTTTGACTCTGCGCCTCTTAATTCGGCAAATCTTTCTCTCGCGCCAGACTAGATCAGGGTATTCGTGGCGGGACCCAACGCCAAAAACAAGCTGGGCTATCCTGTAGAAACGAACCTTTCACATTATGTACTTTCAGCGAAATTAATTTCGAACATAATTTTGTATTAAGATGGGTGGGCCTAACTTAATTTAGTTTTTATTTTAACGTTTAATTTTTAATTTTAGTTAAGTTTTTCCACCCTTTTCCCTTTGACTTTGAAGTGTGCCCGAGTGCATGTCCATTCCAGAGGGACGTGTTCGAGCGTGGCGCGGGTACTGGCCCATTCGGGTGAATAATTCAGTATGCATCAATGTCATCGGCGCTTTTCCAGAGCGGACTCACCACCTTTCAATAAGAGAAAAAAATAGATAAACCATCGACCAGTCGGCTGGAAAACAGCTGCTTTTGGGCCGGATACACGCGCCGTCGCCGGCGACGGAAGTACGAACGCCTCGCGAATATATATTCTCTCGCGACAGATGGAATTTCGAGATCAGAGGAAACAAAAAGTCCAGTTCCTTTTGGAAAAAGATATTGGTCTAGCCTTGCGGTTTATATGGGAAGGGTCGCGAAAAAAAATATCCATATTCGTCTGACATTTTTCGATTTTCCACGCTCTCTGGGCTTCTCAAGCTGTGTAACTGTGTACTCTTTATTATTATTATTATTATTATTATTATTATTATTATTATAAAAAATAATTTTGAAAATGCCATTGTACGGAATATTTTCCTGCGGCACCTTGTGATCAAAGATCCTCGAATTCCCAAAAGAGAGACAACAACAGCTCTCAATTGTCTGGTCGAAGCAAACACAAAAAAATACCCCCACTCCAATGAGTTCCGCCAAAGTTGAGAAAACTCTTTTTGAGTACTTTTTTTCATAGGAATGTGTAAAATTGCGTAAATATTATTAGCTGGGTATTGATTTTTTGCCGGAAGGGCACTATCCTGCAGTAATTGAGCCCCGCGGCCAGAAAAAGTCGTTTTGATTTTCTGAAGGGGACGAAACCGGACGGGAGGGGTTCACTCACTCACTCACTCACTCACTCACTCACTCACTCACTCACTCAATCACTCACTCACTCACTCACTCTCTCACTCACAGACACACACAGACACATACATACACACACGCACACACGCACTCACACCATTACGATTGATTTTTGCGCACCTCCTAAACTCCTGACTCTTTTTTGTCCTCTCCGTGCCAGGTGAGGCCCCTGTTCCGATGGCTCTCATCAGTCGCCGTGTAATCCTTTCTCAATAAGAACGAGACGATGACGTCGGCGATCGATGTGAACTGGCGCTGATTAGGCGAATTATCTACAGTTGATGGACGTATTCAGAGCACACCTGGGGGAGAGAAATCCACTTACTCGGAAATCCCGCTAAAAATGAGAGCGTGGGAGGAGGATTGTTGAAGTAGTGGCGCGTTACTAGAATCATAAGAAGAATTATTCACACAGCGAGGGGGAGATAGAGACGGAAGACGTACTGAGGGACTAAAATAAAATGAATATCACAGAGTGAGTGAGTGAGTAAGTAAGTGAGTGAGTGAGTGAGTGAGTGAGTGAGTGAGTGAGTGAGTGAGTGAGTGAGTGAGTGAGTGAGTGAGTGAGTGAGTGAGTGAGTGAGTGAGGGAGTGAGTGAGTGAGTGAGTGAGTGAGTGAGTGAGTGAGTGAGTGAGTGAGTGAGTGAGTGAGTGAGTGAGTGAGTGAGTGAGTGAGTGAGTGAGTGAGTGAGT
The DNA here is from genome assembly GCA_964057215.1 of Oscheius myriophilus. Lineage (NCBI taxonomy): Eukaryota > Metazoa > Nematoda > Chromadorea > Rhabditida > Rhabditidae > Oscheius > Oscheius myriophilus. The sequence goes on from OZ059906.1 coordinate 18,916,904, forward strand.
GAGTGAGTGAGTGAGTGAGTGAGTGAGTGAGTGAGTGAGTATATTTGTGTGAATTTTGAATCTACCTCACGGATTAGATGAACAATGCTTTGTTTATGAAAACGCCTCCTTTTAGATAGAAAAAATGACACGCACGACAGTATTTGCAAAAGTAGGATCAAAACACAATGATTTTGAAAAAGGGACGAGTGAGAGAGTCTCTGTCTCTGTCTCTGTCTCTGTCTCTGTCTCTGTCTCTGTCTCTGTCTCTGTCTCTGTCTCTGTCTCTGTCTCTGTCTCTGTCTCTGTCTCTGTCTCTGTCTCTGTCTCTGTCTCTGTCTCTGTCTCTGTCTCTGTCTCTGTCTCTGTCTCTGTCTCTGTCTCTGTCTCTGTCTCTGTCTCTGTCTCTGTCTCTGTCTCTGTCTCTGTCTCTGCCTCCCTTTCAATCAGTACCCCAGTCCATTTTATCTTATTCACTCTTTAATACCCATCGGAAGACAGTGTTAAGCCCGCGTCGGTGGATACCGACGGATATGCGTCGGTCGTCTGAGGCGGTCGATAAGACGACGCACCTTGGTTCTTTGCTCCGGCAGCCCTAATTAGACGGGCGCTCGCCGACGACCACTTCCTGCTCTCCGATTGCACTCGAAGGGGAAGCGGTCCTTGATTAGCACACGGCAGTGAAGGAATCTGAAATAACCTAGAAAGGAAAGAGGTGGATAATTGTCAGGGACGCTCTCTCTCCCTCTCAATCTCTCAATCTCTCTCTCTCTCTCTCTCTCTCTCTCTCTCTTCCTCTCTCTTCCTCTCTTTCTCTCTCACTTGTTCACTCACTCGCTATCCAAAGGACTCCTCCTTGTCTCCCTCTTAGAGGCGTAATCGAAAAGCTTCATGCCATCATTTTGTATCCGATTCATGCCCTTTCGCTCCGTCCCCATGCCTTTTGCCCAATCGGGAATGTCATTTTGTTGCCGGGACAACTTCGCTGATAGTGCAGAAAAGAATCGCGGCGGCGTTGAGGGAAAAAACAAGAATTGACATTTCCGGGAACAAATATCCACTAAATTGGCAATTTGAGAGAATGCTGAAATTGTGAGCCCAACGACATGCAATAAAGAACACTCACCGTCAGGGATTTCATAAATTGGAAAGACTCCGTTTTGTATTCCCCTCAAAGGGAATAAAGAATACTACATTCGTGGTTACTCGATTACACTCTAGTCAACAACGTCTGAGTGCCACGTTGTTGCCTATTTTGGATGGAGGAGAGTTCAATGGTACCCTTGCGTTCGGAGAGTATGAAAAACATGTAGTAAAATATTGGAGGAGGGAACGAAAAAGGGATAGAGGGATATAGTGTGTTTCCTAAAAACGGCACAAAGGATGGTACATTAGGTCCCGCCGCGATTACTTAGTTGTCTGCGCATTCCTCTTTTACTGTGTTATTTCGCATATTTTATTTCTACTCACATCAATGTTTCAAATCGTCGGTGTTTAAAAAGGACTAAAAACGACGACGGCTCAAAAGTAACCGACCTTTATTTGGAAACAGAATATAGAGCTAATGATCAAACTCACACACATACACACTAACACACTAACACGCTCACACACTAACACACTCACACACTCACACACTCACACACTCACACACTCACACACTCACACACTCACACACTCACACACTCACACACTCACACACTCACACACTCACACACTCACACACTCACACACTCACACACTCACACACTCACACACTCACACACTCACACACTCACACACTCACACACTCACACACTCACACACTCACACACTCACACACTCACACACTCACACACTCACACACTCACACACTCACACACTCCCACACTCACACACTCGCCAGTCAAAATCTTTTGGTTTCAGATTCGGGTTCCATCTCCACTGAAGGTTGACTTTGAACCCACTGGAGCCACTTCTGGTAGACTAATTGTCCAAGGCTATCCAATCGACAGACTTTGGCTCACAGTCACAGACAGCCAAGGGGTGGGCTTTCCCAATCGAATTTTAACAAAATTTGAATTTCAGGAGAAAACCAGTGTGGAATTGTCAGAGAAACTGGTTGTTTTATGGAACAAACTGTATATTCGACCAGCTACAGTGTAAGTTCTTCTGCATGTAAGAATTTGAAGCATTTGTTTTTAGGCATTCCGTGTTTCACCGAAAGGAGTATGCCGTATTTGCTACGAGCTGTACAGATTGTCATATCGATGACTTGGCAGGGGAATTTGAATTCTCTGTTTGCGTTGATACTGTAAGTATACTGTAGTCTCCCTCTCTGTGTCTCTGTGTCTCTGTGTCTCTGTGTCTCTGTTTCTCTGTGTCTCTGTGTCTCTGTGTCTCTGTGTCTCTGTGTCTCTGTGTCGCTGTGTCGCTGTGTCTCTGTGTCTCTGTGTCTCTGTGTCTCTGTGTCTCTGTGTCTCTGTGTCTCTGTGTCTCTGTGTCTCTGTGTCTCTGTGTCTCTGTGTCTCTGTATGTCTCTCTCCTCTCTCTCTCTCTCTCTCTCTCTCTCTCTTTCTCTCTCTTTGTATGTCTCTTTTTCTATCTCCTTGATTATCTTGGTTCATTTCAGTCCCTCATCGAGCGCGTCTTGTCCAATTCATCCGAAGAATGTCAGAGTGCGAGTCACCATATGAACTACGTCAATGTGGTAAGGAAGATAAACATATAAAAAATTACAATTTATTTTACAAATTTATTTTATATACGTTTACAGACAGTGCCCGAAGGCAAATCGCAAACACCTGCAAAAGTTGACCACAGAACAACAGCCGTGGTAGTTCTCTTTCTGCTCCTCTCCCTCCTAGTAATAGCTGTTTGCTACAACAAAATCAATAAAATTAAGGTAATTATATAATTTTACTGTATAATTGTACAAAAGTTTAATATAGTTTTATTAAAACCGGCTTAATTTCAGACAATCGGCTGGCGAAAATGGAGATGGTCGCTGAATTCGAGGTTTTCAAGGAGAACGAGCAGGGCAACTGAAGAGACAATGCTCCGACTAGGTGGGAAATAGGTTTATAAACTTTTTTATATAATTTGATTTTTTTAAATAACCATTTTTAATTGTTTAAAAAACCATTCACTTATTTTCAGAAGAGCGAGTTTCGCTGTCGTCAAGCGACTACACTGGTCACGTGATTCCTTGCATCAAAGGAGGTGCTGTCCAGATTCACGAACAAATCGGAAAAGTGGGATTTTCAATGTTTTTCAAGCATAAAAAATAATTAGGGAGCATTTGGAGCTGTTTACTGTGGTTCTTGGGAGAAGACAGGCCCACGCTCGGTCGCCGTCAAAGCTCTGAGTGAAGCCGATGCGGAGGTGGAGAAAGAGGTACTTTTAATTTCTTTTAAATTTGTCTAACCAATTTTCTCCTCGTTATTCTCTTTGACACTTTCCTACGTCTTCATTTTTCGCACACTCTCTAGCTAATTAGATTCGCAGGTATTCGAAACTTTCGAAAAGGTCGGTGGGCGCGGGGTATAATATAGCATTCATGCTATACGCAGGCGAAAATAGCATGCAAAAAGCGAAGACGCAGAGAAAAACGGCTTTTTCTCGCCGATTTTCGTTTGGCGACGGCTATAAGGCTGCAAATTAGGCAGCCATGCGAAAAATTCAAAAAAAAAAATGGTAACAACATTTTAAAGCCTGATATTCCCATCGGGCTGGATTACGGTACAAATATATTTTCCCGCAACACTTGGCTCGCTGCCAACGCCATGAAATTTTCCATTGAAACATAAGTGGATCCTAGCGTGTCAGCTCAGCAAATTTTAAAAAAAGGGGGGGGGGACCGACCTTAAATTGTGACCGTTTATTCGACACAGAGAGATGTTTTACTCGAGCCTAAAGGTCACGTCTTTATAATCGTCACTACCTATTTGACCGTTATGAACACTACGTAGAATGGCAAAAACGTTAGGCCTTTTATGATGAGAACATGTCAATAGGTCATCTAATGATAGAGTATATTATGATGATGTAGTAATGGGAAATTTGAATTTCAACATCAGAATATTTTCACTCATTTCCAAAAGTGGCCGAAATAGGATTGGCGGGCACTATAATCTTTGCCAATTTTACTTCTTGGCCGATTCGCAAATGTAACCCTGATGCAGTATTGCGTACGTAACCTAAAACAAAGGATTTTCGTACGCAAATTCGCGTCTGGTGTCATTTGCGCAGAGCTGAGAGCGAAATTGGGCAAAGTAGCATTGGCGACGACTATATATTTGGTCGTAATATGTGATGACCCTTCTAATGAACAATCCTCCTTATCAATACTGCTTTAACCAAAATTGGTTATAGCCGTCGCCAAACAGAAATCGGCGAGAAAAAGTCGCTTTTTCTCTGCGTCTCCGCTTTTTGCGCGCTTTTTCCGCTTGCGTATCGCACGAATGCTGATTAAGGCTGTTTTTGGCCGGTTTCCAATTTGGCCACAGCTATAAGGTGATTAATTTTTGCAGGCCATGGTTCTCTGTCGCCTCGACCACGGAAACGTCGTCCGCCTGTACGGTCTAACCCGGGATGGAGACCGCCTTCTTCTCGTCTTCGAAATGATGCGTTTAGGTAAAATTCCTATTTACTCTCGTCCTACTTAAAAATATCCTTTAGGTGACCTCCGTTCCTACCTCAAGAAAAGGGCTCCCCAGGCGTCGAACTATGCTCAATTCCCTGCTGCCTTGGATATGGCAGAATTGAAATTCATAATTCGAGAGGTGGCCAAGGGGCTCTGTTATCTCGTCGCTCAACAGATCGTGCATCGCGATTTGGCAGCCAGAAATTGTCTGGTTGATGGGGAAACGGATAATCTGATTGGGAATCCGAAACAAAGACCCCCGGTTTCCGTAAAGGTGATTTAAACCCTAAGAGAAGTATCTTTTGCTTTTTAGATTTCCGATTTCGGCATGTCAAGGAGGCTGAATTACGATTCGGACTACTACCGAATGCAGAACCAATCGTTGCTTCCAGTCAGATGGCTGCCTCCTGAAGCCATAAGCGAGCATCTTTTTAGCACAAAGAGTGATATTTGGTGAGTTGTTTTGTAGCATTACACCCTCGGGAATTAAATATAGTTCCACTTTTGTTTTTCAAAACGTGTCTGATCAAACAAAATTTTTTTCTGAATCTGAGAAATATTATTTTTCAAGGGCCTTCAAATGGTGTATGTGACAAAAACACAAAAAAATCACCAATAAAAGTATAGCTGTACTTATTTCCAGGGCTGAAAATATAGTTTGTATCCAAAGCATAACCCAACTTTGAAGAAATTTCGGCATTGGGTCTCGCCGCGATGACATACCCGGGTGGGCATAAAAAAGAGTGCTCTGCAAGCAGGGAAAAAAGGCCCCAAATCAGTTATTTCTATATAAATACTTTAAATAACACTGATTTTTGGCACTTTTTGTCTGCTACTCCTCATTATTCGTATTTGCTTTTCAGAGATCACGGGTCATCGCGGCGGGACCCATTGCAAAAATTCTCAACAGCGATTATTCCTTTAAAAATTTTTGCTAAACATTTGTTTTTTTCAGGTCACTGGGAGTAACTATGTGGGAAGTGTTCAGTTACGGGTCTGTTCCCTTCGATACCCTCAGCAACCACGAAGTTGTGTCCTACGCGATTGCAGGTAACTTTAATAAAGTATTTAAGTTTTATATATTGTATTTCATCCAAAATTTAATTTAATTTTTCAATAGGATCCATCGGTGTAAAACAATTTAAATCGTTTTGATGGTCCATGGTTTTCGCTGATAATTATGTCATTTTCAGGAATGCGGCCTCCGAAGCCCCGTGGCTGTCCGGCAACCGTCTACGAGTTAATGGAGAAGTGCTGGGCCCTGGACCCAGATCAGCGCATCTCCGCCGAGGACGTCCTCCTCGACCCATCTCTCGCCGACTCTGTCGTCGGCCCCCTGTGATCTTCTGTTCCCTTCTGAAGGGTTACAGCTTCTAACTGGTCCTTTTCGGGTGCGCCCTCCTTTATCACACAGAGAATATCGATCTAAAAGAATAACAAAGTTTCTTTACTTCAAATCGTATGTTTTGTTGTGTGAGTGTGTGAGTGTGTGAGTGTGTGAGTGTGTGAGTGTGTGAGTGTGTGAGTGTGTGAGTGTGTGAGTGTGTGAGTGTGTGAGTGTGTGAGTGTGTGAGTGTGTGAGTATGTGAGTGTGTGAGTGTGTGAGTGTGTGAGTATGTGAGTGTGTGAGTATGTGAGTGTGTGTATGTGTGTGTGAAGAGAGAGGAAAAGAGATAGAGAGATACAGAGAGATACAGAGAAGTAGAAAGAGAGAGAGAGAGAGAGAGAGAGAGAGAAAGCAAATAGGCCGATAGTTTGGAAAAACTACCGAAGCAAAAACAAGTGAGGGATAGCTATAGTAAATGTTTGTTTATCTAGAATCTAAATTCTTGAAAATTGAACTAGAAATCGCTTGGAAAACCTATTATTCTGAATAGACAGCTGTTTTGTTACAAACAAGTATAAATCATGCCCACACATTAACGCAAAAAAAAAAAACGCGAAATTTTGAAGTTCTTCGAAAAATTTTCAGAAACGGAAAACGGCTAACTATGATTATTCAATTGTTGAGATTGTCATGCATAACTTTTCTTTTTACACAAAAAAATCGGATGATACTAAAGTTCTCAAAAATGCTTTTGAAAAAGTATAACTTTTTTCTCACTTTTTTTAACAGAGACAACAGAGTCTTATTTACAAAGCAGAAATGCTGAGAGTACTGTGCTAAATTATTGGCAGGTTCCCCGATTCTTTGACTACTGAATCTTTGCCTCTTCTTCCCCTCCTTCCTCCATCCCTTCCTCAGTGTAACCCAATCGCTCTCTTCCTTGCCTTCCTATCTCCCAAATGCACTTTCATGTGTTCGCAAGCGCGTGCCACGCTGTGCCTAGTGGCGGCGTTCGCCACCGCCCAGAACGCCGTTCCCCGGGCGGGCGCTCCGCCGCCACCGGCTCGCCGCTGCTCCCGCACCCGACAATTCCCACAACAACAATTAATACAAATCATACAATTCCCACGGAATTATAGTGTTTTCTAGCCCGCTAAACTAAGGCTATTAGAACAGAGAGCTGGACAAACATTGACTTTCTGACAACTAGGGTATTTGTTACCTAATCTATAATTTTTCACGTTCTCACTGTTTGCCCCATTTCCTATTTCCACGGAACTGGAACTGAGGCTGGCACGAGAACGTTTGCTTGTTTTGAAAACACGCAGTCAACAGAACGGCGTTCGCGCGAGCCAAACAAACGACCTTCACCCACTAGCCGAGTGAGATCCAGGTCAACTCTGGCACTTTCCTCTTTATGTTGCGGTGTTCCGAACGAATGAACGCCTTTTTCACTTTCTCACTTTCTACGGAAGAGTACACACACACACACACACACACATACATACATACACACATACACACACATACACACATACGCATATATACACACACATACATACATACATACATACACACATACACACACATACACACACACATACATACATACACACACACACACACACATACATACATACACACATACACACACATACATACATACATACACACATACATACATACATACATACACACACATACACACACATACACACATACACACATACGCATATATACACACACACATACATACATACATACACACATACACACACATACACACACATACATACATACACACATACACACATACACACACATACATACATACACACACATACACACACATACACACATACACACATACGCATATATACACACACATACATACATACATACACACATACACACACATACACACATACGCATATACACACACATACACACACATACACACACGCACACACTCACACACGCATAAACACACACTTACACACATACACGTCTCTCTCTGTCTATGTGTCTTTCCATATTTCTTTACTATTTTCAAAGTTTATCTTCGACAGAACTTCTGTTTCAGTTTTTCTCGACGAGGGTTTTAGGAGCCGGCGCCGCCTCGGCTCGGCCGAGTCGCAAGACGGTGAGTATTCATAATGCATCAGTCTGATTACGTTTAAACGGATAATCTAGCGTTATAGGATTTATGAAATTAGGTCCCGCCGCGATAATCTCTGACCTACCCGGGCGCGCGCAAGAAAAATCAAGCGACTAGCATCCACCGTGAGCTTTGAAAACGCTTTGAAATGATATTTTAGGTGCAGATGGGGAAAATACACAAACTTTGAACTTTAATGCATTAATTTAATTTCATTTTTCAGAGGCAGCGGTGGTAGGAGAAGGCTAAGTGTAAGGCCACAGACAGAACGGGTCAACAGTCTTTCCCTGTGAAGTCTTTCTGGTGGGGCGATGAGTCTCCGCCGCCATTTCTCATTTCCAGGTTTGTTTTTAATCTACCTATAGCTCTAAGTAATTATTTAAATTCGAAATTCAATTTCAGCTACGATGAGCGGCGTGGGCGCAGTCGCAGAGGGGCCGCTCGGTCCGGCGCGTGAACCTCCGCGGGCCGACGGCGGCGCGCCACAGCCGAATTGTACCGTGGCTGTTCATAACAATTAATAAAGTCTTCGAAAAACAGTGTTTTTTTCTGTGTTTGTCCTTTAAGAACTGGCTGAATAGGGAAAATGGTCGTTATCAGTTGACTTCTTCGCTAGCTCTGACTATAATTTGTCCATTTTCAGCATAAAACTCTCTGCATCTTACCGTTGAAAATGGCACTCTCACGCCTACGTTACAGACAGGTCCATTTTCATGTTCGTGGGCCTCTGGAGAGGGCTAAAGATTTTTTTTGGAAATGGGTCTCACCAGTGATCTACCCGGGCGCGCAAAAGAGATCACGCTGAATGGTGAGGGCGCTGCTACAAGACTCTTGTAACAAGAGACACCGAAAGCAGCGTTTCATCTTAAAACCAACAACGGCACATTGGCACCTGAGGGTCATATTCTTCTCATAAGGGTATTGAAATCAAACGGAAATGAAATTCCGAAATACGGCACCTTTGCATGAAGAGCTCAGTTTTTTAAATGTTGGAAGGCATATGGGCCGCGTTATTGAATCAGTCTATGGAACAACGACCCCAAATCGAAAAAGAAAAGTTGCCAATGTAAGTACCTAACTCCAAAATCTAAAGACACACCAGTCAATAAATTAGAGAACCACTAGCACTATTGTTGTCGCCAAACGAGCATCTGCTAATAAAAGCCGCGTTTTCTCTGCGTCTGCGCTTCTGGCACACTATTTCCGCCTGAGTATCGCACTGCTGCTGCATTAAAGCCGTTTTTGGTCGGATGCTTGTTTGGCGACATCTATAAGTGTTTCTAACTATAAGAATGCCCCCCCCCCACATGTGGGTCAAGCATTTCAACCATGAGATAACTTCTACTAGATCCTACTGAAACGATAGATATCGCCTAACTTGTAGTTGTTGTTGAAGTTGGATTTCTCCATAGTGCAAAGATTTGATTTAAAGGGACCATCAGCCTGCTTTTCGAAACGGAAATGAGCCGTATGCTAATTGCGCCATTCCAATTGAAATGTTATTTTCCAACACCGCTCCAGGAAACGGTTGTTCACAGAATGCTTGCCAAGTCCTCATTAGCATATGATTTGCATGAGCTTGAAAAACCCCCCTTATGGTCGCTTTAAGAAGAACAAGATGGATGACCGCAAGCTAGCCGGAGAACTGTTGAAACGCATCGAGGCTCACGATGAGCGGGTATTTGCGCGCGTGAATGTAACGCACGTTAACGTTGTTGTGAAGAGAGGCTCGTATCTTTTCATTATTGTGGGCTTTGCCTTTAAAGGGACCGTCAGGGACCTTTTCATTTCCATTGGGTACGGTAGAAAATTATACTAATTATGTAAGCCAAATTGTTGGGAACGCTCCTCATTTTCCGAGTAATCTCGTCTTATTAGAATGACAATTTCGGAATTAGAATGGCTTGTAAACACCGTGCATGCAGGCGTTGCGGCCATCCGCAGAATCTGCAGACCGTCGGCCGGTTTTAGGTACTTTGAAGCCAGATGTCTCGAAAACGGAGAAATTTGGACCGTATACTTTATAAAGTTTTTTGATCAGCTGATTTTCCTCTTTCACATGATCCAAAGTTGCAAAAGGACCCTGAGGGTCCCTCTAAAGGGGTGGGGTCAATAGATTGAATATGCTCTCTAGTGAGTCTTGAAATTAAATTTTTCAATGGGCATATTTAGGTTGAAGTCTTTTGTTCTGATGCCCCTGCTATCACTCGAAGGGTTACATGTTTGATCTTATAGCCGTCGGCAAACAGAAATCGGCGAGAAAAAGCTTTTTCTCTGCGTCTCCGCTTTTTGCACGCTCTTCTCGCCTGCGTATCGGCACACCATGAAAAGACCCCATCCTTATCGTTAGTCGAAGATCACACAGGCGTATGTGTTGCTACGAAAGGAACTGTACGTTACTTTGCTTATTTGGGGTTTTCTCAAATATACTAATTTATGGCTTATAAAAATGTGTAGAAACTAGTATTGAGCTCCGGTTGTCGGGGCGGACACTTTTACTGGTGCGTCCGAGAGAGCCTGCGCTCCAAAACAGTCCCCACACCTCTTTCCTCTGTGATTTTTTCAAGTAATCAAAACCTCCGCTGCTTTTCATTTATGATGTGCAATTTGTGTGCTCGTGTTCACGGAAACGACGGCACAATGCAGCGAGAGACAGCTGTTTCGGCTCATCGGCAAGCGCATGGAAAACACCGGGAACTACGACACTCGACGCAGCTGATGTCTTTTCCGACGCCTTTCCGATGAACTACGACAGTGACATTTACCCGCCCAGTGAGTAGATTCAGAAGTGCTGGAATCTCGAGAAACAGGGATTTTGCTAAAACTAACTACATAATTTCTTGACCATTTCAACGTCATGAACAAGAGCTTGACAAATGACGGATTGTTTGCAACACAGCTTATATGTACATTCATAGGCTATGAATTATAGCTTTTATGTTTTAATGATGCATAAATAGAGAAAGAGAGGCGAAGCCATATGAAACAAATGTGTTTAAAACAGGGCAGAGTCAGCCTGAGAGGGAGCAAACAACCAAAGAAGAATAAAAAAAACAAAAAGAGAGAGACAGAGTGAGATAGAGACAGAGAGACAGAAACAGAGACAGAGAGGTACATCGTCATACATGAAGAGAGATATAAAAATAAAGATAGAGATAGACATAGACATAGAGAGATAGAGATGGGGAGAGATTGTTTGGAGAGAGAGAGAGAGAGAGAGAGGGAGACAGAAAAACAGAAACAGATGTAGCTGTCGCCAAACAAGCGTATTTAGCAAAAAGACGCTTTTTCTCGGCGTCTCCGCCAATTGCACACTCTTTCTGCCTGCGTATTTTTTTTGAGAGCCGATGCTCGTTTGGCGACAGCTATAGTCAGAGAGAAGAGAACTTTAGAGTCAGAGAAACAGACAAAGAGCCAGAAACCGAGAATGAAGAAGATGGAGAGAACAAGACAAGAAGAAAAAGAGAGCGAGAGAGAGAGAGAGAGAGAGAGAGAGAGAGAGAGAGAGAGTGATACAGAGAGACTCATTCTTTTCAGCTCGTCCATCGGGGCGGGTGATGAATTCCTTCGGGCAGGACCTGGAATCCGTAGCCTTCGCTGTTCTCTCCTTCCTCTCCGGAGGAGTTCTCCTCTTCTTGATGTGTTTCGTGGTCACAAAGTGCATGCAGTGTTACAAAGCGAGGATTCGAAGGTCTTTAATCAATAATTATTCTAAAACATAATTAAAATTTCAGAAAGAAGAGACAAGCCATGGGTGAAGATGACGACGATGAGTTGGAGAATGCAGTCATGTCAGGAGCATTTCAAGCAATCGAAGATGAAGAAGAGACCCGACTGGTGGATTTGTAAAATTACAAGATCTTTTACGCAACAACAACAAAAATTAAATATTTCGCAGACAATTCTTTATGCCTTCTTATAAATGCTGTGTCATAACTAAACTGACGGTTCAGTCCTTATTTTAGCAAATAAAACCATTATTGGTGCTTGTATTACAAATCGTTTGTTTTTTTTTCACATTTTGTACAATGTTATTTGTTTTTTTTTCAATTTTTATTAGTGTTCTAAATGAATTTTTGATTTCAAATCTCCAACATTATACCGGCTCAAACCTTTACCATAAGTGCGCTCTACGGCCAATCCCGCCCTTTAACCAAGCCGTTGCCAGTGCGACGTCGTCTTGACCGTTTTCCCACACATTTTCGGCCCGTTCTGACGAAGGGCGTCGAAAATGTCGTTCGATCCACGTCAGAGGGGAAATAGGAACATCAGTGCCTATCGTGATCAGCGGTACCAGGTTGGTTTATGTGCAAAATGGGCATACATTTCGGTTTCGACGTAGAAAATTTAGCATCCCTTCATTTGGAAGTTTTGGGCCACTAAAAAGAGCGAAAACCCCCTGAATCATTGTTTTATAAGAAAAAGTAACTTTAGTACTTGCACGGCTTTGGTCTCAGTCCGGGGAAATATATCCATCCGAAAGTCTACAAAAACGTTCAACCAAAATAAAGCCGTTCAAAAATTCATTCTATGATACGATTAATTAAAACACGAAAAATCGCGGTTAAAAAAATAAATAAGTGATGTAAAAATACTGAAGAGTCCGCTATACCGATTTATTTTTTGATCTGACGGTTTTAATCATCGAGGCGACAGAGCCGTTTTGGCCACTTCCAAGTTCAAATGACACCTAATTCGTTAGTATTAAAATTATAAAATTAAAGAATAATTTAAAAAAAAAATCGACATTTAGGGTTCGTTGAAAGAACAGGAGCATGCGCTCAAGTCGTCTACTACCCTCTACGTAGGTAACCTTTCGTATTACACCAGGGAAGACCAGGTTCGTGGATTAAAATTCAATATTTTTATCTTTTTAGGTTTACGAGCTATTCGGCCGTGCTGGAGACGTCCGTCGTGTGATCATGGGCCTGGATAGGTTCAAAAAGACCCCTTGCGGGTTCTGCTTCGTAGAGTGGGTTTCAGTCGCTTTTTTATCGTCTTCAAAGCATTTTCATTTATTTCAATGCAATTTGTTTTAAACGAATTAAAATTTTAAGTATACTGTGGAGTTTAGGTACTACACTCGTGAAGACGCAGAAACTGCGATGCGATGCGTCAACGGAACGCGAATGGACGACAGAATCATCAGATCCGACTGGGACGCCGGGTTCCTCGAGGGAAGGCAGTACGGACGAGGCAAGCACGGAGGACAGGTCCGCGACGAATACAGGAAGGACTTTGACCCCGGAAGGGGTGGATGGAACAAGGCCATGGCTGCCAGAAGTGAGTGATACTCTCTTTAACGCGATGTCAACATGGAAAATTCTGGATATGATGGTCCCAGAACGACGGTCCAAAAATTGGAATTTGGTACGCATCGGGACTCATTTTGACACACTCGAGTGCACCCTGCCCTGTAGAAAAAAAGCTGCGGCCGCGGTTGCGATACGCACACGGCATATATTGGGTCTTGCCACGAAAACTCTGAAGATCGGTACTGGTAAACCTCGGCGGGAATTTCAAATAAACCCCCATTCGCGAGGCAAACTGTCGCCCTCGATGATCATCAGGGCTTTCGTGGCGGGACCCAGTATATGCCGCGTGCGAATCGCCTATAGGGCGGTGTGCAATCGGCCCAATAAGGAAATCGCCGCGTTTTACTCTTTGACAAAGTTACTTCGGCCTTGTAGTTAAACTAGGAATAACACGGAAACATTGACACGATGTGGCGAAATATTGTTGGCATTCGTTGTACAGGGCTTTCCCTGAGAATGTCACGGGATTCACCGTCTTGCTTAACAATCGGTCATTTTCAAAACGCCAACGGTTTTACAATAATTCATTGATTTCAGACGAGAACGACTGATTCCACGAGCTACGGGCTGGCTGAAACATCATTTTATCTGTTATATTGTGCTGGAATAAATGTCGATCTCCTGTGTTATTATCACCTCTAGTGGTTCTCAGACCAATTTTACCTGTATTTGTTGTTGTTTTTGTTATTTAATCCATTTTTTGTTAAGGTAGATGCGGCTTTTGTGCCTCTTGGCCGCCGTCGCAGCGGTCCAAGCCACTGGGGCTCCGAAGTCCGTGATCGTATCACTGAACGCAAAATGGCAATCCACGTCGTTGGTTGCGGAGACCAGGTGAGCAATTGATGTAGTTTATTGGGCAATTAACCCGAAATTCATACAGCAATACCCACACCAGCATGCAACAGTTTAAAGGACTGCACCAATTCGTTAAAAGCAATCTTTCTATAAAAAAGGAAGGTTGTTTGGTCCCGCCACGATCACTAATGAATTTCCGTGTTTAATACGCAATTTTAAAGAGTTTTAGTTCCTAGGTTTCTAGAAATTTTCCCTTTGGAATAACTACTGGCACGGTGAGCGGTAGTAGAAATTTCCTTGACCAAAAAGAAGATTGAATATTAATGGTCCCGACACGATTAAACCAAAATTCAGCTGTTGACATCGGTTAAAACCGACTGCCGTCGTTCGTCACGCTAAATCATTGACATATCAACATACGAATTCTGGTGTCATCGTGTCGGGACCATTAATATCCTATCTTCTTTTTGACACTGCCAATGAAATTTCTGCAAGTTGGATTGCGGGATTCATCGTGACAGGCAGACCTTTAAAACGGTAAAACTGTCACCTTTTACATGATAAAAAAATCAAATCAACACTTTTCTGTACAACCAACATAATCATTTTAGTGAGTACATCGCCAAAGAGAGCAACGACCTTTTCTGGAAGTTTGTCAACAGCGTCGGCGAGAGGGCCAAGTCTCTCGACTGGAACTCATGTAAGCCACTTTTTTTTGCCTTTTTAAATCCATTTTAGTGACAAATGAACAGAAGTACGACCTGGCTACGAAGCAGACGGCTGAGATACTGGGAGAGGCTTCTGTGGACCTCCTCCGTCTGTCTGTTTCCCTCAGGGCATTCTCTCCTCTAGCTCAACTGTTCCAACAGGTCAGTTATGTATAATTTGGTTGCCGATGCGATCGTAATTAATCAATTTGTTTGCACAAACCAGGAGGTTCTGTAAATAATTGGTTGGCAGCTGTGATTATGCAGATTTACGGGCTTGTACATTAAGAATTTTATAAACTAGCAAATATTTCAGACTGGATCCGAGTACAACAGCGACTGCGCAGCCTTCTTCGACGTTCACGGAACCGTCGGTTGCTCAGCTGACGAACTCGCCAGCGCCGTTGAGTCTGCCTCTAAGAGGTACTGTGGCCCGTTTAGTCGATGTTGTGTGGGAAAATATGGGCTTACAATTACAATTTCGCCTAGTAGTGTAATTGTTCTCAAACAGCGATTTAAATCCTCTGTATCCTCTGTGGTCTTCCATCGCAGCCTCGTTAAAAAAAAAGAGCTTTTCCAGTTCCACTCCAAAGAAAATAAAGAACAAGAAGAAAAAACCGCCTTGTAACTGTCGTAAGCGGAGGTTCGTATTAAAAATTTCCGCGAAAATTCATTTAAAGCGACCGTCAGGCGCCTTTTCGGATGGAAAATGAATGGTATGCATAGGTGGTCGTAAGGTTATTGTGGTACCTACGTATTTTGGCGTTTGGTTGAACGGGGTTCTCAAGGGCCGGGCCAGCAGGAAAATTTTGGTCGGCCCGTTCGCCCCGTTTTCCTTTGATCACCCAGTCAGATTGCCACCCACGCGACCAGGGTTCGATCCCGATCGGTGACATTCTTTTTTGTACGACTAATATTGACTTATATGTTAGTAACAAACATTATTAAGCAATTAAAACAGTTTAAAATATTATTTTAGCGATTTATACAAAATTAAAATTCACGATTTATATAAAATTTTTATAACCGAGCCGAAAGGGGCGGACCGTCCCGAAAAATCCCTCGGCCCAATTGACGGGCCGGCCCGTCATTTGAGAACCCCGTGGTTGAAAATGGTAACAAAAAATCAACGGGGCTTACGTTGCCTCCGGCGTAGCATTTGGGGGCTTACGCATCGAGTTCCCAAACGCTTTTTGTCCAGCCATGATGGTATGCTAAACAAGTCTTTTCAATTGAAACAATTTTCCCGAACACCGCTCCAGCCAACGGTTATGCGCAAAATGCTTGCCAAGCCTTCATTAGAATGCGATTTGGAACAGGCCCTTTAATTTACGCGTTACTCCGCTTACTTGCGCTAAAAACGAGTCGTCGCTCATTTAGCGGCCAATTTCGTGAAATCCGGTTGACTATCCCCGGGCGCTCACGGGTCGGCTCGATAGTGCTACCCAGTTTTTAAACCCTGCGGTTTGGGTGGGTACGGATGTTGACGAACACTCCCGCTGTAGGTGGTAAACCCTAAATTTGCTATAAACTCGTGTTTTTGTTGTAATTTAATTATTTTATGGCCTATAACTAACTTATGTTTCCAGAACGCCTGCTCAACTGCTCTCTGTCGACCACATCTACCCCACCTCGAACACCTCCACCGTCACCATCCTCGTCTACGGAGACATCGGTTCGCCCGAGCTCTCTCTCCTCCACCAGAAGGCAGCCACCCTCGCCCGTCAGAATGGACTCCAGTACGCACTCCGCCATTACCAGAAGGTAGGGTTTATTCACAAATTCTTAACAAAGTGATTCAGACAACGAAATCTGCGGTGTCGCTGTCGGGTTACGGAGTGGAGTTGGCCATCAAGAACACCGAGTACAAGGCTGAGGACGACTCGAACAAGAAGAGTGAAGAGGGACAGGCCGATGAGGAGAATCTGCACGGATTCAACTTCAAACTACTCAAGTATGAAAGCTACTTAATCCACGTTTCCGCATAACGAGGAGGGTTCTTTAATTCCGGACCTGAACTGGAGTTAACTCTCGTTAACATTAAGGCCTAAACGCAATCCAAAATTGGGGCCTTAAACTTTTAAGGCTTAACGAAAAAGGACCTCGTAAAAAAGGGGGTTTTCAAATCTTTCTAATAACAACCATTAAATAGATACCGTTTTCTTGATTCTTAAACACACCTTTTATATGTTTTGGGCTGCAACCGGTGCAGGTGTACACGATTGAATAATGCAAAGGGTGCAGGGTCACACGGCAGACGCGAGAGAGCGCGGGAAATAGCGAGACGCAGAATGGCGCGCTATTCAAGTGATGTTTTTCACCAAACTTCAGGCGCTAATTTTGTTAATTTTTCTCCAAAAAGAGAACATTCGACACTTTTCTGAATCAGGAGAATGGTAATCTACTCATTTATCAGTAATCTATAAACTTTTTTTACGCGGTCCTTCCCTTGTAAATTCGGATTAACCCTCTTTAACTCTATGTGTAAATATTGTGTGGATTACCTCAACTGTTGGGCCTAAGAATTTAAATAACCCCTTATCTTTGGGGCTAAACATTAGCTAATTTTCGCTGTCTAAGAATTGGGTAACCCAAATGTATCCCTCCCGTGCTTTGAGTATCCGAAATTTTAGGCAACTCCACGAAGGTTCTCGCGAATCTCTGGACGCCCTGCGCATGCATCTGAAGGACATCGAAGAACTGACCCCTCTGAAGCAGTGGCAAGTACAGGATCTCTCTTTCCAGGTGAAATTTATCTTTTATTGTGGTGAATTCCATTTATAGGCTGCCCAGAAGATCGTCTCCGATGAGCCCGATAACGCCATTTCGCTGCTCAAGGAATTCGCCCAGAACTTCCCTCTCCACGCCAGGTAACCTTTCAATTAAGTTCCTTTTTAATGTTAACCATTTATAGATCTCTCGCCCGTGAAAGGGTGGAAAAGTCGTTCCGTCAAGAGGTAGACAACAACCAGAAGAACTCCTTTGCGGATGTCGGAGTAGAAGCCGGAGAGACTGCCCTCTACCTCAATGGAATCAACCTCGACATCGATAATTTGGACATGTTCGAACTGTTGGATGTGCTGAAGCAGGAGGAGAAACTGGCCAATGGATTCTTCAATATGGGCGTTGCTGTGAGTTTTATGGCGTTTTTTGGTGGGAGCAGGATTATTTAATAGATTTGGTTCGTTTGTTACAAGGTTGGCAAAAACTGGGGTTTTTGCCTTGTTTGATGTAATTTGTAGCGTAGGGACACATTTTCTTTGCGAAGATAGCATTAAACTTTGTTTTTTTTACTTTTAGAATTTTGGACTCACGTTCGAGAAAATTTGGGTGGCGGGCCTTGATTTGGGGTAGCCTTTTATCCCATTGGAACCACAAATAATCTTTTTTTCCAGAGGGAATACCTCTCGATCCTGGTTGGATTGGACCTGTCCGACGAGAAAGTGAGCTACGCCGTGGACTACCGTGACGCCTTCCCCTTCGTTAGTTCACTCCTTTTTTCTATTTATAATTGCTCATTTTAGTACCTTAACAACCTGGACACCGACAAGAAGTACAAGCAGTGGGGAAACAGCGTGAAACTGATGCTCCAGCCCTACTACCCGGGAATGATCCGCCCCATCGCCAGGAACCTCTTCAATCTGGTTGGATTTGTTTTTTTATAGAAGACACCTTATTTTCATATTTCAGATTTTCGTTATCGACCCTGCCGATCCGGATGCCAGAAATCTGATGAAAATCGCCGTTTCCTTCTACCAACACGAGATTCCTATCAGGTTTGGGAAATTTTTATCCTTTCGTGACATTTGGCCAGGATTATATTGAGCCCGATATTTTCCATGACCAGTTTTTTTCCACGGTTCCATGCCGTTCTCCGCACGCTTGTTTGCAATGTGAGCACCGAATTTTCATGATCAATAATTTGAATTTTGGTGCTATCGCAGTTGGGGGGGGGGCATCCATTAGAATATGTTCACCAATTATTACGGAATAGAAAATTAGACTACAAGATGCAATCTGCTATGCAAATTAACTTACCTACATTTCGTATCCTACTAACTACCTTACCTACCCTGCCTACCTTATTTACATTAGCTACCTTACCTAACTTACTTACCTTAGCTACTTTATCTACCCTACCTACCTAAACTACCCCGCCTGAGCTACCTACCATAGCTAACCTACCCCCTACTATAGCCTAACCTACCCCACTTACCTCACTTATATTAGCTACCTAAACTACCTAAGTTACCTTACCTACCTTAGCTACCTAAGATGCATTAGCTGATTAAACTGATCAGTCTTGTTGAAATTGTCGATTACTTTGATTGTGAGATACATTAGAATAGGAACGTAAGGTAATCAGCAATAGGGGCACGTATATGCAAATGTGGATACCCCCCAACTGCGATAGCACCTGAATTTTTGCCGATTTGTACTGTAGCGACTCGGGACGCCTTCGCCCATCTTTCCAGAAGCACAAATTTTCCCCATTGCCGTTTTTAGATGAAAATTATCATTGAAAACACAGATCTGAGTTTATATGGCAGAAAAAATGTCTGAGTTTAGAAGACAGAAAAATATGTAATATGCGCAAATCGCTAAAGCCGGAAAATTTCAATTGCTGTCCGATTTTTAACAGCCGGTCATTTTCAAAGCACCCAGGCTAAAAAAACGAACCATGGTTCCTTTGGGCCAGTCAGATTGTCACCCACACAACCAGGGTTCGATCCCGGTCGGTGACATTCTTTTTTGTACGACTAATATTGACTTATATGTTAGTAAAAAAAACAATATTAAGCAATTTAAAACAGTTTAAAACATTCTTGTATTAAATTATTGATTTATACAAAAATTAAAATTTAATGACCGGGCCGGGCCGTCTCAAAAAAATCTCTCGGCCCGGCATGGCGGGCCGGCCCGTCATTTTAGAACCCCGGCGGCGAGCCGTGTTCCCTGAAAATTTCTCGTCGAATGTTTTTATTAATTTGCGTTTTACATTTTTTTCTTCAGAATCGGATTCATCTTCGCCGTTAACCCCGACCGCAACGTCAGCGGAAAGGAGGATGTGGGCGTGGCCATCCTGAACCTCTTCAATTTCCTCTCCGTGGACACTACCGTAACCGACGCCCTGCGCACGGTCAACAAGATGTTGGACAACTACCGTACCCGTGGAAAAATATCGCCCGAGGATATCAAGACCTGGTTCCTGAAGAATCACCCAGATGCCGATTACAACGATGTGTTTGGCCCTGATTCCGACTACGACAAGGGAAGAACCGTAAGCTTCTTTATTTAGTTTATTTTCTTACGCTAATTTCAGGCTGGAGCCGAATTTCTGGCCAGAACTGCCATTGGCAAGGCGCCGAAGGTGCTGCTTAACGGATTCGTTTTGGACGAGGCTGGTGTAAGCACAACATCGGAATATTTGGACACAATAATACACTTTCAGATGAAGGGCGACAAGTTCGAGGAGACGGTGATGATGGAGGTGATGAAGATCACTCCGAAGATCCAGAGGGCGGTTATGAACGGACAGCTGACGGACAGGGGAAATGTGGGCAACTGGCTTCTGGAGCAGAAGGACGTCATGCCCAGGCTTAACAGCCGCGTTTTGGATGCACCCACCACCAAGAAATACGTGGATCTCCTTGAAAGCAATGGTAAGTTGTCCTAGGAAAAATGCCTGAGGGCTCGAAATTAGTTAGTCGTGAATGCCAACTAAATGGCCCAAATGTTGTGTTACTTAATTGGCACTTAATAAGTTTGTGCCAAAACTACTTCACAAAGTGTCAATTTTTATATGTTGTATCTAGTGGGGCTCTCAAATGACGGGCCAGGGCCGGGCCTAGGGATTTTTTTGGGACGGCCCGGCCTGGGTTAATTAACTTATTAACTTAACTTTAATTTACTGTTTGTTACTAAGATATATGTCAATATTAGTCGTACAAAAAAGAATGTAACCGACCGGGATCGAACCCTGGTCGTGTGGGTGGCAATCTGACTTGGTGGTCCAGGGTAAACGGGCCGGCCCGGTCCGTGAGAAACCCCTTTATCTAGAGTAATGCGTGCAATATAGAATACTCAGGTCGTCGGGTACGCAGCCAAATCGGCCGAGGTAGATTCGGCGAGGAGTATAACTTTGGTGGTCCGACGTGAAAAATATCCTCGGCCCGTCTACTCGAACAGCATAGTCAAACTGTCACCCACACGACCAAGGTTCGATCCCGGTGGGGACACTACATTTTTGTTAACTTAGAATTAATTTAGTGAGCGTAGCTTTATCCATGCGTCCACGACAACATTATAATCCAAAGCCGGGAGACATCGCCATTTTAGGCTAAACAGAGGAACCGAACCAAAATCTCGTGTGAAAAATGCCAGCTAGGTGGCACAAAAAGTGAACGTTTGTCGTTTTTTTTTTTTACAACTGGCTACCTTATATTTCCCTTTTTTAACGTTTATTTCCAGCGTGCAAGGCGAAGACCCTGTCTCAGTTCCTGCCCCTCTCTTCGTCTGAGAAGAGTCGTTGCGTTATGGAGAAGACCAAGTACTTTAAGAGAAACGACGAAGATGTCACCATGGTTCGTTTTTCGGCCTTAACCTGCACATCTAACGTTTTAAGGCTTCAACTCTGTGGGTGGTCGCCGACCTGGAAACCGCCGAGGGCCGAGAACTGGTCTACAACTCTATTAAGCACCTGAAACACAGCAAGACGGCTAGGGTAAGTTTTTTTTTTTAACTTTTACAACCGAAATCGAAAAAATAGGGGTTTTCCGCGGTAAAAGCAACAAATTGTTATTTTTAGGTTGGAGTTATCCTGAACCCCGCCGATGAGAAGAAGGCCTGTTCCGAAGACAGCATCTCTTCGCTCGTTCACGCCGCCATCCGCCTCCTGCCCCACCAACAGGGTAAACAGTTCGTCACTAAGCTTGTCAAGGTAAGAAATGCCTTGAAAAAGTTGTAATTGAGAGTTTAGGAGGACTTTGCCGCCAAATTGGCCGCAGGTGGAATCAGGATCGACGAGTTAGCCGTGGGAGGAATGAACATGGAGATGTTCAAGAAGGAGAAGAAGCTGCTTAACTGCGACAGGATTAAGATGGAGGCCAAGTGAGTACAATTTCGAACGAGAAAATTTTAAAACCAGGCCGGCCCGAAAAAAAATTTTTTTCGTGAAAATTTTTGGAGCGGCCCGGCCCGTTGCCATGCTTGGCGTTAGCCCCTTCTATTACAAAAAGTTTCGAAAATTTGCGGCAGACCCTCTTCTTTAACACAATTTGACGAACATTTCAAGTTGCGACGGCCCCACCGCCGCTTATGGCGGAGCTAATATCTGCGTAAAATGAGTACGTTTTCAGATTCTCTAAGGAGGTGCTCGGTCTTCGCGGAGGCCAGTCCGCCCTCGTTGCCAACGGCCTCATCATCGGTCCTTTGAACGAGGGAGAGATGCTCCAAGAGGCGGACTTTGTTCTCACTGAGAAGATGCTCTCTACCCGCGGATCTACGGTATCTCATTAATAATTAGACAATTATTTGTTCAATTTAGGTTATTGCCTCCCACGTTGACAAATGGGAGATTGAGAAGGACATTGGCCGCTCTTCTGACGTGGTTCTCCGTGCAGCGTCGTTGATCGGCCGCCATGCGGCTCCCAAGAAGCGCACCTGGCTGGTTCTTTCTTCCGACGAACACAGGTAAGCCCCCTTCATGCACATCTAACCGGGTTACTGTAGCAGTACCACCATCGTCGCCGAAGACAACAAACGGGCCGCCATGGATGTGGTCGCAATCGTGGATCCTCTCTCGACCTCGGCTCAAAAACTGGCGCCCGTGCTGGAACTTTTGAGGGACGCCGTCAACTGCGACATGAAGATCGTCATGAACCCCAAGCCAAAGCTCAGCGAACTGCCTCTGAAACGGTAATTTTTAACGTTTTGTGTTAAACTTTGGGCTCTTTTAGTTTCTTCCGCTACGTGGTCTCTTCCCAGCCGCAATTCGACGCCAACGGAGAGATCATCTCCAACTCAGCCATGTAAGTAAAGTTACCTATTTCGGGCTAGCCCGGAGCTGGATTCTCAAATACCGGGCCGCGGGATTCTCACGGGCCGGGCCATTTGGAAACTTGGTCGGCCCGGCCCGTTTACCTTGGATCACCCAGTCAGTTTACCACCCACACGACCAGGGTTCGATCCTGGTCGGTGACATTCTTTTTTTTGCGACTAATATTGACTTATATGTAACAAACACTATTAAGTTATTTAAAACAGTTATTGTACCGATTTATACAAAAATTAAAATTTTGATTTTCAAAACCGCCTGACGGATTTTTTTATGGGACGGCCCGGCCGGCGCGTGAATAAAAACAAACTTTCAAATGTTGTATAAATCGGCACGATGATTTTTTAAACTGCTTTAAACAATAATGTTTGCTATTAACATTTTGGTCAATTTTAGTTGTACAAAAAGCACCGACCGGGATCGAACCCTGGTCGTGTGGGTGGAAATCTGACTGGGTAATCCAGGGTAAACAGGCCGACTCGGGCCGGCCAAAATTTTCCAAATGGCCCGACCCGTACGAACCCCGGTTTCGGGCTAGCCCGTAGGAGCTTTTCCCAATTACAGTTACTTTTCCAGCTTCACCGGCCTTCCCTCAAAGCAGCTGTTGACCCTGGCAGTTCATGCGCCCGACGCCTGGATGATCGAAAACGTCCACGCCGAGTACGATCTGGACAACATCAAAATGGCTCAAGTGAATTTTTCTTCATTTTACCCTCATAATTCTCTGTTTAGGTCTCATCCGACGTGGTGGCTTTGTTCTCCCTGGAGCACATTCTCCTGGAAGGTCATTGCTTCGACGAGGTCAATGGATCGCCTCCCCGTGGGGTTCAGTTCGTCCTGGGAACCCCTGCCAACCCTACCACTTACGACACCATCGTCATGGCCAATCTGGGATACTTCCAGCTTAAGGTAATTGTTTTTTGTTTAGTGCTTAGTATCTCTTTTTAAGGCAAACCCGGGTGCCTGGCAACTGCGTCTCCGTGAGGGAAAATCGAAGGAGATCTATCAGGTCACAGGTCATACGAACACAGAGGCTGAGAAGGAGGAGGCAGTCAGCGTCCTCATCGACTCATTCGCCGGAAGGACGATTCGTGTACGCGTCTCGAAGAGGGAGGGTATGGAGGAGAGAAATGTTCTTTCCGATGAGAACGAGGGAGGCAGCATCTGGAGCAGGTAAGGCACCTGAAATCATGGATTTTTGCACAAATTCCACCATTCAATGAGAACACTGAACAGATTAAAGGACTGCCCGCGATGAAATCGGAATGGGAAAGCAATTTCAATCCAATATTTCTCAATGAAATTTATTTCAAGTAGCTCCTTAGTTTCGGGCAGACGCCAAAGCTTAGTTCTCACGAGAAGGGCCGGACCAAAAAACTTTTCCCGGCCCGGCCCGGAATCATTCGTTGTTAGCAAAAATAGATTGTCCCGACCAGAATAAAAAAAGCGGGCCGAGGATTTTTTTTTCACGTCGGCCCGATCCGTGAGAACTATGCGCCAATGTATTCGTACCTTTCAAGGTGGTAAAAAATCGAATTAATTGAAGAATAGAGCTAAAGTCGCGCAGATTTTGGGGGTGTACATCTATGCCCACTTCACATGGAGGGGTCCTACAACGAAAACGGCAAAAGTAAACGCGCCTACTTGCGTTTGCATGTTACTAGTTTCCGTTTCATGTTACTCGGACCCTCGGCACCACCCTAGGTGCGAATTTCGATTGGGAATGGAGCTCGGACCTAGAACTGCCACTTCCAACTATAATGTTGACGAAACTAACCTACGTGTTTCGGCGGCGTTTCTTTGGAAATAATAGCAAATATTAAAGAGAGGGGGCTTATTTTGTCGGAGAGGCACCATTTGGGGCTTACGCATCGATTCCCACAAACGCTCCCGGTCTAGAATGATCCCCTTAGATGAGCTTTGGCAAGTATCCTTGCCAGTAAGGTAACATAAATTATATTTATCTTTTTTCATCTCA
Organism: Oscheius myriophilus; assembly: GCA_964057215.1. NCBI lineage: Eukaryota > Metazoa > Nematoda > Chromadorea > Rhabditida > Rhabditidae > Oscheius > Oscheius myriophilus. The sequence continues at coordinate 18,941,843 of OZ059906.1, forward strand.
TATTCGCACTGAACGCTTTTCCACTACGTAATCTTAGAAACTTACTCCCTTTCTTGCAGCCTTGTGGGTGAATCTCACGAAACCATCAACGTGTTCTCCCTAGCCTCCGGTCACCTGTACGAGCGCTTCATGCGCATTATGATCCTCTCCGTTATGAAGAACACGAAACACCCCGTGAAGTTTTGGCTCCTGAAGAACTACCTCTCCCCTCAGTTTAAGGTCCATTTCCATGTCATTCCAGTACTTTTATTATTTTCAGAAGAGTCTGCCCATCATGGCCGCCGAGTACGGGTTCGAGTACGCGCTGATCGAGTACAAGTGGCCCAGATGGCTGCATCAACAGAAGGAGAAACAGAGGGTCATGTGGGGATACAAGGTATTTTTATTTTATTTAAATTAAATTATTATTAATGTATTTCAGATTCTCTTCCTCGACGTGCTTTTCCCTCTGGATGTTCAGAAGGTCATCTTCGTCGACGCCGATCAAATCATCCGCGCTGATCTCATGGAGCTTATGGAGTTCGACCTGGGAGGGGCCCCCTATGGGTAATTTTTATTTAATTTTTAATTTTTTTTAAACAATATTTTTATGATATTAAATAATATATTTAGATACGTGCCTTTCTGCGACAGTCGCACGGAAATGGACGGATTCCGCTTCTGGAAGCACGGATACTGGGCCAACCACCTGGCTGGCAGGAGGTACCACATTAGGTTGGTAATTTTTATCGTTTTTTACTCATTTAAATATATAATTTGTATTATTTTCCAATTTCAGTGCCCTCTACGTCATTGATCTCCAAAAGTTCCGTCAAATCGCCGCCGGAGACCGCCTGCGTGGCCAGTACCAAGGCCTCAGCAGTGATCCCAACAGTCTCGCCAATCTGGACCAGGTTCCATTGTTTCTCTGTTGTTATTGACTCGGGCTTTTTAAGGATCTGCCGAACAATATGATCCACCAGGTGAAGATCAAGTCCCTGCCCCAGGAGTGGCTGTGGTGTGAGACGTGGTGCGACGACTCCAGCAAGAAGACCGCCAAGACCATCGATCTGGTTTGTTGTTTTTTCTTTTGATTTTTTCTTTTAATTTATCGAGTTTATTCCATTAAATCCGCTAAAAAGCTCGCCGAAGTGGTTGTTTTCAGTCCGCTAACGAATAATTTTTGGTTAAAGTCAGCGCCTCAATTCCATTTGTGGTTTTTTTGCTGCAACAAACGCATGAAATTCACGCGCCCAGCATATATTGTCAAGCTCCGCCAAAAGCGGCGGTAGGGGGCGTCGCAATTTTAAGTTTTCGGAAATTTGTTAAAGAATGAGGCCCGTCGCATAATGTCGAATTTTTCAATAATTATGGGGGTTGTCGCAAAATGGACACCCGCGGTGGGTTGCCCAAGCATGGCGCCCAGTAAGTAATTTGAAATTGGGCGCTTTCCTATTTTAACAGCCGGTAATGGTGAAAGCGCCAAGTCTAGAAATTTGCTTCTCTTTGCTTTTCTTTTTGCTGCCAAAACTTTTTTCAGAAATGCTAAAATGTTAAAAGGAAAGTATCGGTTTTCTTGGCGCACCCGCTTTTTTTAAAGGTAATTGTTGCACAGGCGCAGTCACAATGTCTGAAAATCGAGCTAAAATGTTGCTTTTAAAAAAAAATTAAGCGGAAATTTAAAAAAAATGAAAGAATTAAAAAAACCTTCGGAAGATAGATGGTAAGTCGATTTTGACACAATCTGGCCCCGTCCCAAAATGGAGGCGCCTGTGCAACTAATGCCAAAATACGTCGTCGACTTTTTAAAAAATTTACATTATAGCCGTAACCATACCACCTCTGTAATAAAAGTTTGCCAAGATAATGTTTTACCGACCGAATTGATTGCGTACATTCCCTGCACATTCTATGTATCAATGTTAACGCGAAGAACAATGTATAAACATTGCCACCCCTTGACGAAGAAGTTTTGGCAGCCATTCGTAATTTTCATAGCCTTAATTTTTATTGACCTTTTAATTCCTTTGATTTCAGTGCAATAACCCTCTGACGAAGGAGCCTAAACTGGACTCCGCCTCGCGAATTGTCTCCGAATGGAACGACTACGACCAGGAGATCAAGAAGGTGCTCAACGGAGGAGCCAAGCAATCCCAGGATCAACACGTGGAACTGTGATAAACGCCATTTCATTCCTTTATTCCCTTAATCTATTTATTATTTATTACTCCTAGTCCAATCGTTGGGTTTGCACGGATACATTGTTTCATGCGTTGTTGTTTTATGAACATTTCTCATTTCATTTTTACAAATTTAAGAATGTTGGTTGGCCCAGAAATCTACTTCCAAAGGCTGCAGTTGTTAAAATATTGAGAAATGTGCAGATGACGTCCCGATTGGCTAGGCTGTGGCAGCCGGGCAACCCCCAGCGCCGCGTCCTGTTGCCGGACTTTTGGCTGGCCGTGGTCGAGAGTCCCAGCGTCGGAAGGAACAGACTACCCACCAACTGTGTGAAATTCGAAGTCGATCCGCGGATGTCCAAACACGACGTCAGGGAATATCTCACCAAAATATACGATCTGCCCGTACGCGACGTACGCACTGAGGTAGGCAGGAATTCTCTATTTTTGAGTTATTCGGTGCGTAAAGAAGCATTTATTTTAGTTCTCTAAAACAAAGAGCCTTTTTCAAGGCTTTCTTTACATTTCGGTAGTTATGTATGGCCTTTTGTCGTTAAAAAAATTAATTGGACAATCCATAGCTATTTTTCAAATCGTAAATGTTCCTATATTTCGCGAACCACGCAAAGGTAGTTTTAAACATTTTACATTTCCGTCAAGGTGTTTTTGTAGCTTTTGAAAGAATCGCCATAGAAGATGCGATCCATAATCTATATTTAATGCCAAAAAGTAATTTTTTCACTCAAAATCTGACGAGTAAGTGCGTGGATTCTACATGGGGTATACGCTCGCTTCTTTACAATTTTCGATCTCCGAGAGTCAAGGGCGTTGAAAGGTTAAGGGAATTTCGGCAGTTTCTATAGCAAGCATGGCAAAATTTGGGGCCGGCCCGGGCCGAGAAAAATTTTGGAGCGGGCCGGCCCGTTGCCATGCTTGTTCTATAGTGAAACCAATTGCGTTACGGGGGTACCCACCTTCACCCAGAGGCTAAAATTGTGATATGTTTCAATTAATTAATGCTGGCCATATCTCAAACGCCGTCCTGTAGAGGATAACTCGATGATGCATGCATTTTTCCGGCAGTTTCAGTAGTTTGTAAACTTAACTTTTCAGGATTTTAAACCCCTCGTAATATTTCCTACAAATTTCAAAACAGATTATTACCAACGTTGCGTATTGGAAGGAATGAATTTTAGCTATATTCAAAATTTGGTGCAAACATAATCACGTTGAGCGGAGTAATGCAGTCCTAAAATGCGTGCCCATGTGCTTCAGGCGTTACCTCTGCGTAAGTGTGTATTATAAGAATATTTTTTGAATTCCCTTAGTCCCCTCCCATAATTCGTTCTCTCACAGCAGCCAGATAACCTCTTTTCTCCCGATTATGATGATTTTATAAAAAGGAGGCAGTTTCTCATAGCTCATTTTCCGTTTTGTGCGACCCCCCACAATACAAATTACATGTGTGGCGCGAGTCCCCCCAAATAGGAAATTAGGCTTGGGGCGATCCCCTCACCCGAAAATCCCGGTCGATGGTTTTCTATGGATCGAGCTTCGTCATGCTTCCAGTAGATCAAATATGAAATATGTCCCGGACAGAATTCATGATGTCACCTATTTGTCGTTTTTTTCAGGTCCAAATGGGAGAGGTCCAATACAGCACGCCGACGGATTACCGCTACAAGAAAGCCATGTGGAAGGAGGAGGACAAGAAGTACGCCTACGTCTTTATGGTTCGGTCCCTTCCCTGGTTCGTCTTATCTTCTGAATTCAGAGCAAAGCCGTGGAGTTCCACTACCCGGACATCTTCGGAGTGAGCGAGGAGGACAAGGAGCTGGCCAGCGTCAAGGAACAGCAGTCGAAGATGACGCAGAACGAGAGATTTGTGAACAGAGACAGGAAGGACGTCGGAAAGATGTTCAGTCTCTGAGTTGTTATTGTTGAGTTTTTAGATTTATGAATTTACGCTAGATTGGTTGTATTTCATTGAACTGAGAGTATGTTAGGTGGTTTATTTACAGTACTGATACGGTACATTTTGGAATTAGCATTGGACATTGACGCCAGCGCCTTTGAGGCAGTTGCACGAAGTGGTCATTCGCTGCTGAGGGTCGATTTTGAGTTCCTTCTCACACTCGGTGTAGGCGTTTTGGATCTTCTCGTCTGGGGGAGCAAGAGCGCATCTGAAGATTGATTGAGAAGAGAGGGAGAGACAGGAAAAAGATAAAAATGAAAGAGATGCCGAGGAAGAGAGATGATGATTCAGAGAGGGAGGCATACAAGGCTGCAAAAGAGTGAGAGAATTAGAGAGAGAGAGGGAGAGTAGAAACAACATGAAGGCAATGAGGAGAGGACATTAAAAGAGGGATGCATCTAAAGAGGGGGGAAAAGTAAGAGGAGATAGAATGAGGCAGACAGCAAGGAAATGGGTGAAATAAAGCGAGAGACTACCTGAAGGAGGCAAACAAAGATAAAGGGAGGGAGCATAAAACGAATGGAGGCAGAGTTAGCATGGAAAGTTCAGAAAAAACGGCCAAAGATGAGTGCATAAGAAAGAGGGACATATAAGAGAGAGATACAAAGAAAGAGGGAGAGAGATAGAGGCATAGGCAGAGAGAGATGGATAGACAGATTGAGAAAGAGAGAAAGGAAGAGACAGATAGACAGAAAGACAGAGAGACAGAAAGTGAGAGACCAGATGTAAGAGGCTAACAAATTTAAAAACAGAAAAATGGAGGGAGGAATAAAAAGAAATGAGGAAGAGTGAGCAGGGAAGAGGCAGAAAAAGAGCAAGAGACGGACAAAGATAGATAAAGAAAGTGATCGTGTGAGTGCATAAGAGAGGGAAATATAAGAGAGATGCAGAGAAAGAGAGATAGAGATATATAGAGACAGAGAAAAACAGATTGAGAGAGACATTGAGAGATATACATTTGAGGGAGAGAAATACAGATAGAGCCATAGAGAGAGAGAAAGAAAGAAAGAAACCGAGAGACCAGATGAAAGAGACAAACAGACCTACCAAAAGAGTAGGGGAGAGTGAACAGGAAAGAGGCAAAAAATAATACAAGTGACAGAGAAAGAGAGTGACAGTGTGAGTGAGAGAGTGACTCACTGAAGTTTAAAAGCACAAGTAACAGGGCTCCTCTTCTTCCTCCTACCGGGAATAATCTCCATATCAGCCATACTGCACTGATCCACACACATCAAGTACTGACCCAACTCCGGGGGACCCTGAGGAGCTCCCTGAGGCACAGCAGCCTGTGCCCCTTGGGCCTGATCAAGCGAGGGCACTTCAACCACGGGAATAAGGGGAATGGTAAGGTTCTGGGGAACAGCGGCATTTGTGCATCCGAGTTCTCCGTTGAGCTTCTTCTTCGCACAACCCTCCAACTTCATCATTACGCCGTGGTCATTGTCAAGGCACTGGCGGATTTTATTAGAATCTCCGATTGAAGCGAGAATTCCTGTGCATTGAGCGCTAAAGAGAAAAAGTATCCCTGCTTGGTATAAATATTCCTACTTTGTTTTACAGGCGTCTGTTTTGGCAGTCATGTCGACAGAGCAGGCTTCGATATCCGAACATCTGAAACAGCGAATCTGTCTATTTTTGCTGGGTTTTGATTTGAAAACACCACATTTTTTGTTGGTCTCTCGAAAATGTAACTACTAATGGTGAATTTTGAAGCTATTTTCTGAATTACTCCAGTTACATATAGCTGTCGCCAAACGAGCATCGGCTTTTAAAAGCCGCTTTTTCTCTGCGTCTACGCTTCTTGCCCACTATCTCCGCCTGAGTAGTTTTTGGCAGGATGCCTGGCAACAGCTATATGTATATAGCTCTGGCCAAATTGAAATCCTGCCAAAAACATCCTCATTGCAGCATTCGTGCGATACACAGGCGAAAATAGCGTGCAAAAAGCGAAGACGCAGAGAAAAAGCTACTTTTCTCGCCGATTTCCGTGAGGCGACGGCTGTATATGCCATGTAATAGTCCTTCAAAGAAATCTCGAGTCTCGTGAATTCTTTAAAGGACTATTGGTCCCGACGCGATTACCTGCTATATATCCCGGGGCAATCATGGTTTTTCGTTGTTTCAGTTATAAGAGGATATCATTCTAACAAATGGTCAGTTAAGAATCCCTCTCTGTAAAATTCGAGCAATGGCCTTATATAGAGTGTCAGAACTTAGGATTGGGCTGAAAAATGGCATATGATCTTCCTATGACCTAAAAACATTAACGTGAAACTTTTGGGAAGATATCGATTTTTTGGCACGGGTTACGGTAGTTGTCCAAAGTGTACTGAAAAATTTCAACGATGACTAAATTTTAATTTGAAATTGGCATTTTGTAGCAAATTCAGTTTTCAGAAACTATAATTCTTGGGCCAACAAATTTGCATCGTCACAAAATACTTGACTCAAAAAACTGTTTGAAAACCATGTTTTTCGAGATTTACGACCTTTCACTAAAATTCGTTCTAAAAAAATAATTAAATTATCGAGTTTTACGTAACTTTTAGCGTCGGATCAGCCGTTTTAATGTAGAAAACGAAACTCACTTGTGTATGACAAAATCGTCGAAAATGTCTCAAAAAATAACAAAGTATTCTGTTTTTGTGACTCGCATTTCAAAGTTCATAAAATTTTTAATTGTTCTCATTTGAATGTTTCTACGTAAAGTTGCTATGCTGAATTCAACAGTAACAGTTTTAATGGTAAAATATCAACACCAAAAGAAAATATATTTTTCAAGCTAAAATTAGGTTTTAATATAACGATGAGACTTCCATAAGTATTACAGCTAATGTCTCATCATACTCTCCGCTTTATCATATTGTGAGGATTGATCTCTCGCTTTTTCAACTTAAAGGGACCGTCAGAGACCATTTGGAACTTTGAATCATGTGAAAGAGAAAAATCAGCTGATCAAAAAATTCTATACAACATATGGTTCAAAATTCTACGTTTTTGAGATATCTGGCTTCAACGTGCCCTAAACCGGCCGACCGTCTGCAGATACAGCGGATGGCTGCAACGCCTGCATGTACGATGTTTACAAGCCAGTCTAATTTTGAAGTTTTCATTCTAACCGGACGAGATTATTCGGAAAATGAGGAGTGTTCCGGACAATTTAGCATATATAATTAGTCTATTTTTACCGTACCCTATGAAAATGGAAATGGAAAGGTCCCTGACGGTCCCTTTAAGCTGTAGGGATCGTAACCTATAGCATATGTTCCTGGGAGCCCTTTAATACTTCAGAAGACTTGTCTCGTCCTTCCTATAGATCTACAGTACCTGCATTGCTGAACCGAAGTGAATCCTTGAGCCGGGGGTTGTTGGGCAAAAGCCGCCTGCAAAAACAGCTTCGGTTGTTGTGTTTTTCGCTGCGAGACTCACGACGACCAGCACGGCGACGGCTGCGGAACGGCGGAGCATCGGAGAGCGGCGAGGACCGGCCGAGACACCTTTTAAAGCTGCTCTGTTGACACGAATCGAGATGCGCAAATAATAGAGAGGTGTTATGAGTTGGTTGGCAAAAAAGCGGCCGAGTGGTCGCGCGAGCACGAATTCAGCCCTTGACGCGGTGGTAATGGCTATGGAGATGACTGAATTGGAAACACTCCAGGGACAGAAAAAGGGATTGAAAGAGGGGCGATTCTGGGAAGTTTGGTTACTTTTGCATCTCTTACTTTCTCTATCTCTGCACGTCATCCTATTCGTGTAGGGACCCATTGCCCAAAGCCCGACAGGGTATATAAGGGTTATCGTGTTGGGACCCAATTCTGCGAAAATAACCGGCAACGTTTTATTTTGTTTAATTTGAATCATAGGCATCGCATTTTTCCAAAAATACCCCATATCCTGTAAACATTTGCTGGTTTCTCCGGTTCTTCTGAATTTTTATTTACCCGTGATTTCATCTCCGACTGGCCAGACTGTTGCTTTCTGTTTAGCTCCGAACCCGCAGTGGTCTGCGGCTGAGCAGAAATTAGTCAACCAACCAACCGGTTTCCTGGGCTTTGTCTCAAAAGATCGACTGGTGCGAAGTCATTTAAGTAGGGGACAGTTTTGCTAGAAAAAAAGACCTTTGGGATCAAAAAAGTGTGAGTGTGTGAGTGTGTGAGTGTGTGAGTGTGTGAGTGTGTGAGTGTGTGAGTGTGTGAGTGTGTGAGTGTGTGAGTGTGTGAGTGTGTGAGTGTGTGAGTGTGTGAGTGTGTGAGTGTGTGAGTGTGTGAGTGTGTGAGTGTGTGAGTGTGTGAGTGTGTGAGTGTGTGAGTGTGTGAGTGTGTGAGTGTGTGAGTGTGTGAGTGTGTGAGTGTGTGAGTGTGTGAGTGTGTGAGTGTGTGAGTGTGTGAGTGTGTGAGTGTGTGAGTGTGTGAGTGTGTGAGTGTGTGAGTGTGTGAGTGTGTGAGTGTGTGAGTGTGTGAGTGTGTGAGTGTGTGAGTGTGTGAGTGTGTGAGTGTGTTTGTATGTGTTTGTATGTGTGTATGTGTGTATAGGGCATTTCCAAAACTGAGACAAGGAAAAGGGGATTTTCCTAAAGGACTAGGTACAATGGGTCCCGCCGCGATCGTCTAATTGGCTGCGCACTCCTATGTTACAGTGCTATTTCGCATATTTTAGTGATATTCACTTCGATGTTTCAAATCGTCAATGGTTAAATAGCTAAGAAATCCAGGGTCATTCAAAAGTCGTCGTCTCAAGATTGGAAATAGCCTATATGTGTGTATGTGTGTATGTGTGCGTGTGTGCGTGTACCCTTTGGTTTCCACCATTCAGCCCCCTGATTCCTTTTTTCGACCATTGCTGATGCCATTGCTAGCGGCGGCCGTTCCCAGCCCCCGTTTCCCACGCGGGGTCCAGTCAGCGGGTAAATGGCAAAAACATCCATGGCACGACGGCCAGCACGGTTTTTTTACTCGGGCGAAGAATCTGATAAGGACGAGACGTTCGAAAAAGAAAGATTTTCCCATACATCGGTATTTGAGCGATGGAGTAGATGGTGAGTCCGTGACAAGCTTCGCCAATGATGAAGTTCCGGTTCATTTAAGGTAGTAGGAAACATATAGCTGACGCCAAATTGGAATCGTGCCAATAAAATTAGAATGTTCCACCCATGCGCTGTTGATATAGATTGTCGTAGTCTAATCAGTCATCAACAGAGCATGCTTTGCATGTTTCCGTAATTACCATATTATTTCCGTTTGGCGACAGCTATATCTCATATATTTTTTAACCATAAATTCCCCCTATAACGAAAGAAATGCTGGGTCTCAATTCCTATTCTGAAGTCCAGATGGGCTTCAAATCGCAAAAATTCGTGTACCAACCGGGACTCGAACCCGCGACCTTCACAACTGCAACCCGCTGCTTTACCACTGAGCCACTCCGAGATGGCCCTCAGATGGCCACGGACCGCGCCCACAAACCGGCAGCCACAAAACAATAAAAGTTAAAAATATATTTATTGTAAGAGATCGATGATAGAAATCTGTGTAATCTGTACCCGTGTAGACCCTCAGACGAACTGTGTCAACTGCACCGCAAACTGTTCCAAAGCGCCACACACGTGGTCTGCGCTCGGCCGTTCTTTCGGCCGTTCCCGCCAGCAACAAAACATCACGTTGAATCTGAAAATGTCGATTATTAAGCCTTATTTATCTTTCTTTAGGCTGTCATTTTTTGTTTGCTTTCCCTTCTGGGGAGAAATCCGACCGGTCTCTGCTTGACTTACGTTTGATCGGGGCAGTTGAATGGCTGTGGCAGACGCACCCCTCGCAGCAAAGCGTCTTGGAGATCTTCCGCATCGATGTCGGCGAAAGGAGTGGTTCCAAGAGAAAATATCTCCCAACAAAGGGTCCCAAAAGACCACTGAAACAAAATTTTCCATTAGGTTTGCAAGTTTCGACTGACCACATCGCCAGCACTGCTCATCTGCCGTTCTGCGATGGCTTCAGGGCTCATCCATTTGATAGGACGATTGTCATTGTCTCCAAGACAGTGGTAGTCCTGGGGGAAGAGGTCTCTTGAAAGGGCCGAGTCGCACAACTGGACCACTAGGCGGGTGCCGACTTCAGAAATTATGCAGTTTCGGGCTGCAATGTCCTTGTGAAGCACTTTGTGGCGGTGGAGATGAGCCACGGCACGACTCAGTTGAACGCAGAGGGAGACAAGGTCCTGGGTACGAAGGGCTCCTGCAAAGAAAAGTTTGAGTAAGGGAAGGATCGCGTAAAAAAAAATTTTATGGGCTTGTGACAAATGAGTAGATCTTATTCTCCTAGTTTAGAAAAGTGTCCCATTTTCTCTTTTTGGAGCAAAATGAACCAAATTATGACCGCTTGAAGTTATGTCAAAAATATCGTTTGAATAACGCGCCATTCTGCGTCTCTCTATTTCCCGCGCTCTATCGCCTTTCTCTGCCGTGTAACCGTGCACCCTTTGCATTGTTCAATCGTGTAACTGTGCAACGGTTGCAGACCAAAACAGACAAAAGGGGTATGTTTCAGAATCATGACAACGGTATCTATTGAATGAAGTAGGTCCTTCTCCTTTAAGGCAGTGATTGTTCTTAGTTCCTCACCTTTCTTGTCTCCATCTCTGCAGCTAACCAGGAACTTCCTGAAGTTTCCAAATCCTTGATGTCTATAGCAAATCAGCGGGAAATCGACAACCGAGCTTGGAACATCAAAGCGACCGAAAGAGGCGGCACAGGCGACTTGAGCCAGATTGGCATGAGGAGCGACGTTGTGGAAGGAAAGGGCCTCCTGGAGGAATTTGTCTAGTTGAGCAGGAGTTGCGTGTTTCTTCAAAGTTTTGCACATTACAGCGACGTCTGTGCACACGGCGTCCTCCTCGTCATCTACGTCTCCGTTCATGGGGTCGTCGGTCCGACGCCAGATTGCGAAACGAACCTCTCCGAAGGTACCTGAAATGATCTTCGTGAGAAAATGTGCGTGTGCGTGTGCGTGTGCGTGTGCGTGTGCGTGTGCGTGTGCGTGTGCGTGTGCGTGTGCGTGTGCGTGTGCGTGTGCGTGTGCGTGTGCGTGTGCGTGTGCGTGTGCGTGTGCGTGTGCGTGTGCGTGTGCGTGTGCGTGTGCGTGTGCGTGTGCGTGTGCGTGTGCGTGTGCGTGTGCGTGTGCGTGTGCGTGTGCGTGTGCGTGAGTACGTGAGTACGTGAGTACGTGTTCGCGTGATTGTGTGACCTACCTTCAGAATCCACAAACGGCAGCGTATGGAACGGTTCCCTATCCGCGTGTAGCGAAACAAGCGCCTTTCTAACATCCACGTGGTTCGGCCGATCGAAGAATACATTAGTCTGCTCCGAAGCTGTCGAAGTTGAAGGAGATGAATCCAACAAAAGCGACTGGGCAGTGGAAGGCGGGGCTTAAAAAGGTCACTTTGCTTTATTTGGTCGGAAACCTTACGTTGTTTGATAGGCGTTGAAGTCAAAAACGGTTGCGCAGAACCCGTAGTCCTGACCGAATTCTTCATAGAATGCCTGAGACTGGGCACAGAAGAGGCGGGCCTTGGAGTGAAGGTAGGCAGTCTTTGTGTTGTACACTCAGACGAAGAGACATCTTTCTTTCCCTTGCGAAAGTAAGAAATGAGCAAAACTCCAATGATGATGAGGAAAACGGCGGCAGCGACGATGATCATAAGGAAAGTCTCTTCGAGACCTCCGGCCTCGTGGGGAACTTCTTCTGCCAAGGCGACAGAGAGACCTCGGCGGCCATCACGGGCGGCGCAGATTTTCTCCTGTCGAAGACGAACGGTGGTTCGACGGTTGGTGGAGGGAGAGGTGAAGTTGAAGTTCAGAGAGACAACAAATTGACCCGCACGGTGACCGGCACAACGGTATTCCAAGGAAAATTCTGAAAAGGAAAAGTTTACAAAAAGTTAAATAAAAGTAGACAAAAATATTAAATCTTGCCCGCTCCACAACGCTATCAGTTATATCTCCCTAACATTTGGACATTTATACAAGGTAGGATTCAATATTAATGTTTCGGATCTTTTTATGGCTAGGCCAGGTGCCCAGTACAGCACAGGCTGGCCAGATTACGCTGGCCAGAGGTATCTTAGACGCAGCGATGGTGGGAGCTGCATGAAGAGAGAGTTAGCCAAAAGCCATCCAGTCAAATTTAATAAAGCGGTTTTCTATCAGTTGTGATAGAAAAGCGCTTTTTTATTTCGCTTTTCTATCAGTTTGTGGGCAGCGGACTACTGTTCACGGCCTTTCCATTCATATAGTTTCGCCCAGGGCAATTCAACAACTGCCCAGAACAAACTGTTATAGGTTGCATGTGGTCTCGCAACGAAAACATTGGCAAAAGGCCAAAACACCCCAGGGTGCATGGAATACGCAGTTTTTCGAACATCACCAGTGCCTTTCGTGGCGGGACTCTTTGTCCAAGTGGTGCAAAAAGGGGTGGGATTTGGCAATATTTCAGTTTTGGGTTTGCCGTGATCCGAGTTCCCAGCTGGAAAGGCCGTTCTGTTTTACCGTACACTGGCTCGAATTCCGCTCACCGTTTTGCGTTCAATTTGAAAAGTAATGAAATGATTCCACAGTAGCTACAGTAATCGTGGACATAAAAATTTCAAATTTGGGACCAGATCAATCCAACGAGAGAAACCCCCTGGTTTCTCTTAATTTGCTGTGTATCCCTTAGTTCCCTTGAATATTCTCTTATTTTCCTTAGCCTACGGTAGCAATAGTGCAATTTTTCCATACCATTCAGCAAATTTCGGATATGAATTCTAACGCCTAACTCCCAAGGCATATAGCTGCGAATGGTCACGCGCTTTTGAAAAGTTAGATGCCGATTATTAGGAAAACGAAAAATGTTTGTAACTTTTAGAAGTACACCAGGGTCATAAATGTTTCTTAGCTTCATAGAGATGTATTGTTAACATGATTTGTTTTCATTTGCGTGGATTTGACTTGAAAAAACTATCTAATTACCCACTTAAACACTTTTAAAGCCATTTCCCACAGTATTTTTTCACATAAACGCACTGAGTTCAGAATTTGAAGACCAACTGTTTTACCTAATTAACTGTTTTCCCCTTTCAACCTCCAATTAGTCATTGCTCAGTTCCCGATTCGTATCGTCGGAAACGCCTTGTTTCTCCTCCCGGTGACGGCGCCCATTCATCGGGCGCCCGCCGTAAACGGGCGTCGTTGAAAAATGGATTCGGCAATTAGGTGAGCGCGGAAATCGCATTCTTCCCATAAATTTTGCGTCAGATCCCATTGCGCACAGTGACGGAGGGTGGGAGAAATGGAGGAAATATTGACTGCATTATTCGCTTTTTTTGTTTCACCTTAAAAAAAATAAAATACAAACCTTGTGGTTGTCGTGGCACATCTCCGAAAGAAGGGATATGGAGTACGGGAAGGACTGACATGTCTTCCGCATCCGCTCTAACGGCGTAGGAGACCTAAAATTAACATTTTAATAGTTTTTTTTAAAAGTTTATTATTTAATAATCCGAAGAACAGCGCTTCTGCAGGAACATTAAGAAATATAATAACCTTAAGTGGCACAAAACGTTTGGAAGCAAATAACGACTAAAAGAAAACTACCTTATGATACTAAGAACTAAGGGAAGAGCCTTAAGAATTGGGGCACCGTAAAAAAATAACGGTAAATTTAAGGACCTTAATGTTAGAACCTTAAGATGTATATAACCTTAGGGAGCCTAGAACCTTAGTACCGTAAGAAGCCAAACCCTTAAAAGCTTAGGAAGCAAGGAGCCTTAAGATGTGAAGAGCTATCTAAAGCCAAGAACCTTAACCAATCAAGAGCCTTAAAATCTTAGGAAGGCAAGACCACTAAGAAATCAGCAACCTTAGAACCTTAAGAAGCAAAGAACCTTAAGGAACTAAAAAGTGTAAAACCTTAAGAAGCTAAGAGCCTTAAGTCCTTAGAAGCCAAGAACCCTAAAATCTTAGAAAGCCAAGAACCTTAGAACCTTAAGAAGTAAACAACTTTAAACAGCCAAGAACCACAAAACCAAAAGAGCCGAGAACCGTAGAACCTTAGGAAGCAGGAACCTTAGAACCTTAAGCACATTAAAATCTTAAGAAGACAAGAACCCGAAAACCTTAGGAAGCAAAGAAGCTCAAAAGGCAAAAAACATTAAAACCTTAAAAGGCCAAGAAAAGTAAAACGCGTAGAACATTAAAAAGCCAGGGGCCTTAGAAGCTTTTTAGAAGCCAAGAGCCCTAGACCCTTAAGAAGCAAGGAACCTTAACCAACTTAGAGCCTAAAGAGGCTCGAAGACTATACCCTATGAAACCTTAAGGAGCTAAGCACCTTTACGATCAAAGAGCTCTAAAAGAATCACTCCCACCTTTTCCGTCGCGTGCCATGTGAAAGTGACATGATCTATGTGTGCATCCACCCGATAGGGAAACTTTGTTGAGTAGGAGTTGACCACTCCATCCTCCACGTAGTTCATCTCCGCGTTCAGCCCTGGAAATGTTGTCGTAAACAAAATGTTTTCCAATTTTCCATGTCCAATCGTATCAACAATCAAATGCTTGCTTACCAAGGGTGCGGTTCATCTCCGCATTGCTGATGAACAAGTTTACATGGCAGAGGGCGGGAGAGAGGAGGGAGAGGAGCAGAGGGAGGAGGAGAGGAGTCATGACGGCATTTGAAAACAGGGTTAGCTGAAAAATAGATATTGGAATGGGAAAACTGTGCAAAATTTAAGAAATGGAGCTAATTTTACAAAGAGAAATAAAGTGAGAGAGAAGAAGGAGACCGAGTGAGAGAGAGAGAGAGAGAGAGAGAGAGAGAGAAATTAGAGAGGGGGTGTGGGTAAATCTGTCAAAAGTTAATTGTTGTCTTCATGGTATACATTAAAATCACGTTTGTTTACGGAAATGTGTGAAAAACAATCGTTAAAATTTGTCATCAAGACTACGGTAGATTTCAAAAGAGCATAATTCAGAGACAGAGAGAAACAGAGAGACAGAGAGACAGAGAGACAGAGAGACAGAGAGTTTCTAAATTGTTTTTACTGAACCAAACTGAATAAGCAATTGCTCCGATTAGAGAAGCGAGGGAATCATTAGACCCTTAATCGCATTTCTTCTTAGCAAAACGAAGTGATTGCTAAGCCTCCTTGGGAAGCCCTGGAAAGGAGGGAATCTTCGACCGGTGTTCGCTGGAAAGAAGTGTAAGGGATGCCAGGTTTCTCTTTTTAAAAGCTGGAAAGTGGCGCGGAGAAGGGCTCTCGAGGATGGCAAACAGGCGCCAACTGATCGCCGCTTCGCACTTCGCAGAGAGCATCTGATTATCAGGAGGAGCACCGCAGTAAAGGGGGCGGGACAACGGAGATTATGAAAATGGCGCGCTTTTTGGGGGGCGGAAATCGACCTCCGATGGGAGGGACAGGAGATTCTCTCTCTCTCTCTCTCTCTCTCTCTCTCTCTCTCTCTCTCTCTCTCTCTCTCTCTTTCTCTCTCTTTCACTCTCTGCATCTCTGTCTCTGTGGTTCTGTGTCTCTCTGTCTCTCTCGCACTTTCACTCTCTCTGTCTCTCTGTCTCTCTGTCTCTCTGTCTATCTCTCACTTTCACTCTCTCTGTCTCTCTGTCTCTCTGTCTCTCTGTCTCTCTGTCTCTCTGTCTCTCTGTCTCTCTATCTCTCTGTCTCTCTGTCTCTCTGTCTCGGTGTCCCGGTGTCTCTCTGTCTCTCTGTCTCTCTCTCACTCTCACTCTGTCTCTCTGTTTCTCTGCCTCTCAATATAAGCCCTGAGGGAACTTTCCTTGAGTCTGGGGAACTCCCACTTATCCATGAGAAATGGCTTCGGGAAGTGGCAATTAGTCGGGTGTCAGGTGTGAGTGACAAGAAAAGCGTCTGAATTATGGCCTCCTCGGCGGTCATTCCACGACCGCAATGGGGCGCATTTTTAACACTGGAGCGCAAAAACCGCCACTTGCGAGGTTTTAATACTTTTCACTTAGGTGTTGAGTTTACTACTTTCTCTACGACTTTTTCTAAAAGCTACTGCAAAAATTGTTTAAAAGCTGGTTTTCCGCGTTAGCCATCAAAACACACAAAGGCGAATTGAAATTTGAGACCTGAGGTAAGAAACGGCTGTTTTTTCCTCATGGCGGCTGGCAGTTGACGCGAGTACGGGCAGCCGGCTGTCAATCAAAACGAGTGGAAGAGGCTGCTCCTCGGCTCCTTTCCGGCCGATTCACACGTGGCTGGGAATTATTTAGAAGGAGGCAAAGAACGGACAGACAAAGGGCTCGGACTATTTCATTCTCCATGTTCTGAATTATTAGACACGGATGTCTCAGCTCAGAAAACATCAAAGTCACGGGCAAATGTGCTCTATTGACACAACCTCTGCTAAAGTGTTCAAAAATTTGCCACAGTTTGTGTTACTGTTGATGTGACAAAACTACATAAAAACGTACATTGTGATTGTTTGTCAACAGTAAGGGCGGATTTCAAAATCAAAATTTGTCGCTTCCAAATAGGGAATAATCCGGCGGGCGGGCTCAATGGGAACAAAATGCGGAAAGGCGGGCAAAATACGCGACGATCAAGGGAGGAAAACATAAACAGACGACGGAGATCGACGCGGAATATACATTTCACATAAACACACTTCAGATGCAAACCGCGTGACTTCGAAACGATCGAATTACGAGAGAGGGATGTTCAGTTCCGGTTGCAGTTTACACAAATTATTTGGGGAGTTTTTGGTTGCAAAAGGAGAAGCGAGGGTTGAGTAGCTCGTGTGAGTGTGTGAGTGTGTGAGTTTAGATGCAAATTTTGTAGTTAGAGTTCAAAAGGAACAGAAAAAGTGCATCCGAAGTTAGGCAGCGGTAACTTAGTTTATCAAGGGCTGCAGCAAAACGTGAAGATTTGAAGAATTTCAAAATTTGAAAAGATGCTCGTCTAGCCTAACATTTGGGGACATCCTCAGGCATCGGTTACTTCCAAAAAACTTAAGACATCGTTTGAAGATGACACTGTCACATTTTCAAACTAAAAATAAGGAAATGGCAGTTTATGTAGTCTGAATTGGGGGCCGAATAGTGAGTGACAAGGGGAAAACGTTTGTTGTTCTGTTCCCTTAAACAAGTTCCAAGAACAGATCTAGAAGGGTAAGTGAATGGGAAGACGTAAGATTGGGAAGAATGGGGAGGTGCTATCAAAAGCCATAAAAATTATCTTCGCCCACCGGCAATCATAACGGAGAGGGAGACAAACAGGGCCAGCTGGTGAAAGAACAGTTGAGAGAGAGAGAGAGAGAGAGAGAGAGAGAGAGAGAGAGAGAGAGAGAGGGGAGAGGGAGACTTCTTACAGTAATTGTTTACGGAATGTCGGTTTGGACCGAAATAGATTGTACTCGATAGATAGAGAGCCGAGGAGGCCCGTCGCCGCTGAGTCAGAAGGGCCGTCGCCGCCGTCGCGCCACTTTTTCTACCATTTTCTTTCTCACTACCGTAATCGGAAACGGCGAAAGGGCATGATCCCGCGTCATTCAAATAATTGGCGGGGAGAGGGGTCTAATTTGAATAGAGACTCTTGCAAAAGGGGTTTAAATGATTAAAATTTTGCAATTTCAAGATTTTTTGCAGCCACGGTTGTAGTCCTAAGTCGTAGCAGTAAAATTTTTTTGATTTTTGAATTTTCGTCAACTTTGAAAGAAGAAATTTTAGTGCGGCTTTTTCGACCGCTGTTTTCAATCGCAGCTTTCGAGGGGCGGAGCGAGATCGCAATTTGCCGCAGGCTTTCCGCAGGACGTTAAACGGCGGGCACGTAAAGTCGGCACATATGATATACCAGAAGCCAAAGCCAGGGATATTATGGCGGTATTTGTGCTTTTTAACATAATAATTTTGTTTTAATATACACAAATAATGAGTAAAATCATCCCATAATTCTATTTAAGCGTCGTAATCGGATTTCGTGAAATAGCGTTTTGAAAATTTTGCTTACCCGCGTTAGCAACGGAGCACGGATAACGCCGCGGGATTTGTAAAATTACATATTTAAGCTAATATTGCGAAAAACCACCACAGTGAATTTTCGATTTATGTACTTTATTCAAACCGCAAACACAAAATTAACAGAATCGAAAAACAGAAGTGGCGGTGCGGGTGTCTAAACGCCGAAATTGGTCAAAAGGGGGAAATCCACAAAAAGTGAACCTTGTTCAAAAAACCAATTTTTCCATGCTTTTTTCGATTTTGGTGCTCATTTTGCGGCTTTTTCTCTGCACCTCTCCGTTCAGCGCGCTCTCACTTTTGTGCGCGCGTGTAACTCAAAGGGTTATCGCGCCGGGACCCAATGAAAAGCCCTCTAACGCTGACAATCTAGCTATTTACCCAACAAAACGCCATAAACTTGATCCGTGCAGTTGTTTTCCCCTTTTTCACCCTTTAAAAGGCATCTTTTCGTGAATCCCCGTGGCTTTGTCGCGTGTTTAAGCGGCCATAAGTGCATTGTCGGAGGCTGAAGGGAGGAATGTCTAAAGGTCGCATCCTCAAAGGACCGAGTGCGTTTGGAATTGTGTTAGTAGCGATTGGACGGAGGGGGAGTGAAGTGGCGCAAGAGATAAGCGACAATCGGAGGAGGAGGAGAGCACCTGGCTCTGTTTGGACACGGACACCTGCTGAGGGACAACATGACACTCGCCTTTGGGAGAGATCAGGAGATTACAGAGAGAGAGAGAGAGAGAGAGAGAGAGAGAGAGAGAGAGAAAGGGGCGGCCCTCGTAAAAGGGACATTTCTATCAAAATTGAATAGATTTACCTTTAACCATTATGTTTAATTTGGACAACAAAAGTGGCGCGGTTTCCAAGGCATACAATGCAACGGGTGCACGATTACACGCTAGAGAAAGACGAGAGAGCATGGGAAATCGAGAGACATCAGAGTGGCGCGCTGTTCAAACTACAATTTAGTCCAAATCTCATTTGCTCATTTCTCAGCTCATTTTGCTTCAATTGAAAGAAAGGGAGTAATTTTTTGAATCCGGAGAATGAGTTCTACATAATGCCATAAAAACATAAAAAAATATTTTTATAGGCGCTTTATAACTTTTTGAAGTTATAAAGGACTTTTTAAAAGAAAAGATTATTAAAATAACGATAAAATTGAAGATTTTCACTGTCATTTGAAACAAAAAGTGCCTAAAAAATGTTCCAACTAATTAGGCAATTTAAATTAAGTTTACAAATAAATAGTCCAACAATGTAAAATTAAAATAATTGAGAAATAATCAAGGCCTTTGTTATGCAACGTTGTTTGAACAGTATGATTGGGACCACCCGCCGAGAGAAAACAAAGGCGACCTTGGAAATAATGGAAGTGCTAATTGGAAAGAAAATTGCAGTGAAAAGTTGAGAATTACAAGATAAATTCAGTAAAAAATGCATTATAATTGATTTAGCTTTGAAAATGTATATTTCATATAGAAGACATTATGTAAATTCGTAAATTTAATCTTTTTAAAACTAAAATTGAGCAAAATCAACTATAAGCAAAATTTATAATTTGTAATTTATTACTGTTTGGGGGGTGAATTGTATGTTTTGTAGAATTAGAATTGCAAGAAAGTGTAAATTTTGAATAAAAATCCAAATTTTAAAACAAAAAACTCTGAAATAAGATTTTTAAAATAGACTCGGATTTTGTTATCCACTTTTAAAGGCGGATGGAAGAAAATTATAACGAATTTAACCATGATTTTTGTATTTTTAAGTGTTTATATTGAAATGAGCTATTTTAAAATACATAATTAGATTATCTATTTTTATCGAATAAAAACAAATATTTAAAAGCGAAAAATTTAAAATTTGCCCCTAAAAAGGATTTTTGATTTGCCTGTTTAAAGTGGGCGGGGCTAAAAAATTTTTCCAAAGAGATAAAAATGACTCACTTTTTTCCGATTCCACCGTCGTTAAATATTATTTAGTAGAAATATAAAATTCGAATAAAATCCAAATATAAAGCCGCAGACTGCTGTCGAATGAAACAAAAGATGTCCCAAAAGCGGAGATTGGAGTCAATTACTGGCGGTCAGACCGCGGGCGGAGGACAGCTGTTGACGCAAGGAAATTGGCTTATTTCGGCCACAAATTCACCTTTCCGTGAAATTTTAGCTAATAAATTCATTTTATACGGTAATTTTTGCATTGTAAAGTAATTTTCGTTCAATAAATTGAATATTCGTTGTGTTTGTGGAATATGCAATACGATAGAATAAAGAAAATTCCCTATTTTATCGTTAAAGGGACAATCAGGCGGGCTTTACAACATTGGCTCAATTAATAGACAAAAATTCGTTGATCAAGAAAATATATATGGGCCGAAAATTTACCGTTTTCGAGAAAATAGACAATTTAGCATAGTTAAATCGCAAAAGTTCCGACCGTAGCCGATCGAAAATTAAATGAAAAGCCCACTTTAAAAACAGTGTGAATTGGCATCTAATTGTCGGTTTGTTTTGCAGCGACACGGGGTGTTAGCGTTGGATTGTGCAACCGTTGGACCGAGAGCCACAATGGCAATTACGCGGGGTCAGCGGCCGACCGGCCTTTGACAAGAAACCCAGAGATGAATCGAGGCAGAGATGCGATCACGACAAGGCGAATTATGAAAAACGCAAAGAAACGTTGCCAAAGATTCAATTTATCGTTTTAAAATATGGAATAGAACTCCATTTTCAGGTACCTATATTGAAAAATGCATGGAAAGACCGATTTCAGTCGATTTGGTATATAAGTCGTTAAAACATTGAAAAACTGAAGCACAGTTGAAGGAAAGTTGCTTTAAGGCACCAAAATTCACAAGAAAACCAAAAAATCGAAAATGTTTCAAATTTTTGACGAAAACAGTGAAAATATATGGGGAAAAATTGGTTTTTGCTTCAAATTCAGAACCACTTTATTATTTGCATTTTTTCAGTAAACACAAATATTTCTTTTGAAGCGCTCGTATTTTGGGCTCCCATATGAGAGCTCCGCGCACAAATAAATTCATATCACTAAAACTGTGTCCCTGTTTTCGATTCTAGGCGACTTATCTACCTTAAATCGTTAAAGCGGATCGAACAAGATAGAATTATCAAAAAAGCATGGGTACCCGAAAATATAGTTGTTCAACTTTTTTAAAACATAAAACGCGTATAAGTATGACGTGTATGACGAGATGTCGAAATATTCAGCTATGTGCAGAAATCGATATTCTATTGATTATGAAATTGTTCACCGCAAAACGGGAAGTCGAAAAACACAAATTGGAAAGGGTTTTGATGACGCTGAACCGAGTTATGGCCTATTTAAAGCTTAAGGTTATTAAGGGTTTGGGTTGAAACACCCAAATGGCTCAAATAAGGTTGAATCTGTTAATTTTTCATGCAATTCAAAGAAAGAAAATCGGTAATGTATGACAAGATGTCGAAATATTCAGATTTCCCGTCTGAATGAATCCGGGGGTGTAGCTATATTTCCAGACGATTAACTGCTCAGCTGAAGCGTCAATTTCTACTCTAAATTTAACTTTTCGCTAGCCAGTGGATGGAGAAATGTCGTTCGCAACGTCATTTGTGGATCAAATTTCAGCTCAAAGCACGTTATTTGAGTTGTAGGGCAGAAATAAAACTAATTGCATGATAAAATACAGTTCTATGAATATTTCACGTAATATACATGAAAAACTGTGATGTTTGAAAGAAACATTTTCAAATTTGGACAAGCTTTATCGTAAAATCTCGATAAATATTGTCATTAAAGTTGCTACCTTTCTGACCCTAGCCTAACCCAAATCTCCGGATCTTTTACGGTCTGTTCCTGGCGCTTTGTCCGTTTTACGACCGTCATTTGACGTAATCAATCATCTTCGCTAATTGCTACGCAACCGTACTCTCGGCGTGAACAGACACCCGATCCGCTCCCATCGAAGACATAGGATGATTGATGGCTGAATCCAGAAGCTAGCACTTGTTGAGGCCGTTTCTGAGATGGTAACAAGCGGTTTTCGTTCAAAAGGACCGCCAGTCCATTCAAGTAGTGACAGTTTTCTTCTGGGACACATCACTTGCCGGCATCTTTTGCCTCAGAGGTAGAGAATGGTAATTGGGTAAGTCACTCGTGTCAATGGACATGTATCCGATTTCAACACCCTAATGTGTTAAGATTAAAGGGACAGTCAGGTGGGTTTTACAACAATGGCTAAATCAATAGAGACAAATAAGCTGATTATGAAAATATATATGACTGTGGGTCGCAAAGTTATCGTTTTGGAGAAAATACGCTTTAAAGTCGCTAAAAAAAGGCTCGTCTACAGATTTGTAGACGGACAGTACGCCCTGCGTGTCCGGCTTTTACAAGGCATGCTAATGAGCCAAATTTCATTCTAATTGGCTGAGAAAGCGCTGGAATTGACGATGGTTCGAGACAATTTAGCATTGTTGAATAGCATAATTTTCTGCAGTATTCGATCGAAAATGAAATTAGAAGCCCCCTGACGGTCCCTTTAATAGAAAATTGCATCAGAAATGTTTGGTAGGGATCTTACACTTTTAGGACTATACATTAGGGCTGCGGACTGTTAGAATATTCACAAGTTTCGAATTTCCCTGTGTAATCAAGCACTATACGCAAAACCGCTTCGGTTGTAGTGCATCTATGATAAAGATAGAAAGATATACCGACGGAAATTCGAAAACGGTAAATTTTCGACCCATAGTCGTATATATTTTCATGATCAACGAATATATCTCTCCTAATTGAGCTAATGTTGTAATACCCGCCTGACTGTCCCTTTAAAGGGACTGTCAGCGACCTTTTCATTTCAATTTTCATCGGATACGGTAAAAAAAATATTTATTCATGCTAAATTGTCTGGAACACTCATTTTCCGAGTAATCTCATCCTATTACAATGATAACTTCAAAATAAGACTGGCTTGTAAACATCGTGCATGCAGGCGTTGCGGCCATCCGCAGAATCTGCAGACGGTCGGCCGGTTTTGGGCGCTTTGAAGCTAGAAATCTCGAAAACGTAGAATTTTGGACCCTATGTTGTATAGAGATCTTTGATCAGCTGATTTGTCTCGTTCACATGAGCCAAAGTTGCAAAAGGTCCCTGACTGTCCCTTCAATTTTGAACCACTGTTCAAAGCAACGATGAAATTCAACAAATAAGCCAAACATCGTTTCCGAATGCGACAGTCTTTGCGGAAATCTTTCAAATTTCCCTATCTTCCATTTTCGACAGGCAAAATTTCACACAATTGACACAAAATTTGACATAATTCAAAAACTCTAAGGCCTCTGTAAGGGAGAAAGATTCAAAGAGAGCGAGTTCGGTATGAATAACTCGGATTGTAGCAAAAGTTGTCCTGAATGGCTCAAAAAGGTAATCAATCTCGTTCTAATGGCCACAAAGAGATTCTCACCTCAGAGTGGTGCCATATATTTTCCTCTCCCTAATGCATTTTCCCATGCTTTGAATTGCCAATCGGCGGCCGTCCAGCATACCATCAGTGCCAAAGGCCTATATGCTAATGTGCGACGCGGCGATGCGAATTGTCTTCACAGACAAGGGGTCAATGGCCAGGGAATGGATTGATTTTTGACATTAGATAGCGAGTGGGTTCAAATACCCAAGTAGAAAACAAAAGGTTTACGTGGTAAATAAAAGATATGGAAATGAAAGTTCAAAAGCCGTAAAATAAAACGAAATGGGAAATCGTTAGTTTGAGAAGACAATAAAAGGCGCAATGTCCGCGGGAGACTTGTCGTCGGGGGCACGGAATGTCAGCGGAACGCCCGCAAATGACTGTCGACCTGTAAGCGAGCCAAGTGCGAACGGGCGAGAGAACACGGAGAAAGGAGAGACGCAGACACGCTGAAAAAAGAGGCCCGACGCCTTATGAAAAGTTTTGGCGGGAAGCCAACAACAGCGGCGACAACAGCGGCGGCGGCGGTCGGGGAGACGGAAATGAGATGGGTCTAAATGTCGCACTATCTCTCTTGTTCTCTATTTTACTCTCTGTTTCTACGTCTCTCTGTTTCTATGTTTCTCTGTCTTTCTGTCTCTCTGTCTTTCTGTCTCTCTATCTCTCTGTCTCTCTGTCTCTCTGTCTCTCTGTTTCTCTGTTTCTCTGTTTCTCTGTCTCTCTGTCTCTCTGTTTCTCTGTCTCCCTGTCTCTGTGTCTCAACCTCCTCTCAAAAGAGAGAGGAACAGAAATAGAGAGAGAGATACCCAGAGGCTAGTGGTCAAAAGACAAAGGCTAAGTGCAGAGAATCATTCAATGATACAGAGGAGAATAGCTAGACAAAGGGCCAGCGAGACGAAGGCACACAGAAAAGAGGGGTTTAGAAATACAAAGAGACCAGCGGTGTCATCAGTTTCTCTCTGTATCTCTATGTCTCTTTCTGCCTCTGTATTTGTCTACGTATCTCTACATGCATCACTCTTCCTCAAATCGACATTAGCTGAGGATTAGTGCTGTTGTTGGCCAAGTTGCGCCATATGTGACGCCACCGTGGTTCCGATTAGCTCACACCATGCAAATATGGCGTTCATACCTTCTTTGGAGTAGGTGTTGTCTTTTACTCACAACAAAATGATCATATAAAAAACAAGGTATCTCTTTTAAAAATATATAAGAATAGACCTGAAGATGAAATAGGATCTACCCAAAACAGAGCTAATTGCCGGATCGTTCGGCTGTATCGTGGTCTAAAATTAGGATTTTCTCCAGCTGTCGGTCGGGGGATCTGAGGGTATCGGTTGCCTTCTGACCAGGTGCATATGGAGAGGATTAGCATGATGAGGTCAACGGAGGCCGCAGGTGGCCGAAGACAGTTGATTTACTCGAGAGGGGCGTGGAAAAGACAAAGGACCGGATATAACTCTTCTTCTTTTCAGGTATCACAATGGTAAGTGGGTAGGGAAGCGCTATAGAATGAGTCACTAAGCCAGGGCCCACGAGGGAGGCCCTGCAATCGCCTAAAATTCTAAGAAAGCATGGTCGGGAGAGCTCAAGCAAGCATTTTATGAAACCAAAATGCTAATTATGTTTTCTATCTTATTCTTCACCAAATTACAAAAAAAAAATACAAAAAATCACAAAAATCAATACCAAAAAAGTATTTTTCAGATGCGCCGGACGTCTTGCGGTCGCGCGCCTCCGTTTGCAAAAAATACTTGGAAAAAGATGGTCTATGTAGCTCGCGCAATCATTTTAGGAAATTCTATTTTAGAAGCATGGAATCGAGTAAATCAGACAAAAAATAAATCAAATACGTTAAAATCCGGAATTTGAACGTTTTTTTTTAAGCTAGAAAACACTTTTTTTGACAATATTCACTCTTGGTTACACATCTATCGGTTACACATCAGCCACAAAAAAAGCCAAAAAAAAAAAAATTAGGCGAAGCGCATAAATTTCCCCTTTATAACGAAAAATCGGATCATTTTTTTTTGACTTTTATAGTTTTTTTTTCTATTATAAACAAATTCTGATTCCTGTGCATCCTATTCTTTACCAAAAATGTGAAATTTTACAAAAATTAATACCAAAAAAACTATTAATCAGAGGCGCCGGACGCCATAATTCTCACAAGAAGGGTCGGCCCGCGGGCCAAACCGATCCGGGCCGGGTCAAGATGGGGCGGGTCCGAGGTTATTTTTCAAGTCGGCCCGGCCCAGCCCAACCCGGCCCGGCCCGCGACAACTATACCGGACGCGTTGAGGTCGCGCGTTGCGGTCACGCGTTGCGGTAGCGCGTTGTGGTCCGCCGCTTTCTCGTATAAGGCGAAATGTGCTCCGCACATTGGAAAAGTTCAACTCTGCGAGCTGTTTAATATGTAAGACACGCCGCGCCCACATACGGGATTGAAAAGTTGACCATTGAATACGAATATCTCGATTGAACGTGAATAAAATTGAAACGAAGGGTAAGTAACAATTGCAATATAATCTACCTAAAAATGGTTCTTCTTGACGCAGGTAGCTCCTGTCTCTCCCTTCTTCTTCTCTTCTTTCCCGCCTTCCTGCTCGTGACGCGGCCTTCTCCTCTTTTTTCTCCTTGGGTTTTGGCTCTTGCATCTATTTTAGACGATGTCATTGCTGTCTAAAATGACGGTTCGTTTTAGGAACTAAAGTGTAACGTACGGCTCGGTAGCCGACCTTCCAAGACGAAGAGGTGAGGCGAGATGACCGAAGTGAGGACATTTGGGTAAGGGTAATTTTCACGTAGCGGGACGGAACCTTGATTTAGAAGTGTCTGTCAACTTTATGGCGGATTGGAGTATCTCACTTTCTATCTCCCATCTCTCTCTCTCTAACCTTTTCTCCCCATTTTCATTTCTTTCCATATACATTTTTGCCTATGTTTAGCATATCTCACATCTCTACCTTCCGCTCCTATTTCTTGCTGTCTCTCGGTTTCTGTATCTCTTTGTCTCTGAGTAGCCAGAATATTCCGGCCCGCCTGCGGCGGTCCTGAATATTCTGGCTACTCGCGGCCTCCGGCCGCTCGCCGGGGGCTGCGCCCCCCGAAACGAACGGTGGAAATAACCAAATTCCGTAATGTTTCCGTAACATTTACGTGGAGTTAGAACCCGTAAGAGAGAGTGCAGAGGAATTGGAGAGACACAGACACGTGACGGACTCTGCGCAATTTCACCCTGGGACACCACACACACACACACACACACACACACACACACACACACACACACACACACACACACACACACACACACACACACACACACACACACACACACACACACACACACACACACACACACACACACACACCATAAGCGCATTGTATCTCTGTTTATCTATGGCTCTTTGAATGCTGAGGAGATTTCCACCAAACTTTTTTTAGGAAACATTACATAACATATGAACTATTAACCAAGCTGAACATCTAATGCTGATTATATAAAGGCTCCCCCTCTTATTAAAAGGGACAGTCAGGGACCTTTTTCATTTCCATTTTCATCGGGTACGGTTAAAAAATATAGTTTATATATGCTAACTCGGGAAGGATTCCAGGGGTCATCCGGAGATTCAAGATGAGCTATACTTCATTCGATAGAGAATCATATCGGTATAATGGCAGGCACTTTGATTTTTGCTAAATGGCACGTATCGCCGAGAACGACGCATTTTTGTCTGTGCGAATCCGACCGCATATGCCACCTGCCACTACGAAAGTGGTCGGCGCGTATACGGAAACAAGCAACTGGGGTGCGCAGCGGTTAAGGGCTTCGGCTGCCAAAATAAAGCTTTGGGGTTCGCATCCGCACTTTTTTATTCTTTTTTGCTTTTTGTTTTGTTTTTTTTGTAGTTGAACGTTTGTAAATATGTGCAACAAGTTTAACATACAATTTATTTGAATAAGCATTTGAATACGATATTTTTTTGTGAAAGTCCATAGGTGTTGAATTTCCTATTCAAATAAATTTTTTGTTAAACTTGTTCAACAAAAAGCAAAAAGAATAAAAAAGTACGGATGCGAACCCCAAAGCTTCATTTTGGCAGCCGAAGCCCTTAACCGCTGCACCACCCAGTTGCTTGTTTCCGTATACGCGCCGACCACTTTCGTAGAGGCAGGTGCATATGCGGTCGGATTCGCACCGACAAAAATACGTCGTTCTCGGCGATGCGTGCCATTTAGCAAAAATCAAAGTGCCTGCCATTATACCGATATGATTCTCTATCGAATGAAGTATAGCTCATCTGGAATCTCCGGATGACCCCTGGGATCCTTCCCGAGTAAGTTGTCCGGAACACTCATTTTCCAAGTAATCTCGTCTAATTCGAATGACAACTTCGAAATCAGGCTGGCTTGTAAACATCGTGCATGAAGGCGTTGCGGCCATCCGCAGAATCTGCAGACGGTCGGCCGGTTTTCGGCACTTTGAAGCTATATATCTCGAAAACGGAGAATTTCGGATCCTATTTTGTATACAGTTTTTTGATCAGCTGATTTTTCTCTTTCACATGAGCTAAAGTTGCAAAAGGTCCTTGACGGTCCCTTTATGTAACATTTTTTGCGTTTTTGTGCGGCTTCTCCTTTTTTAGTTGGGCAAACTGCTCATTTTTCGGTTCTCTGCTGTAGTAAAATCAGTGTCAGTTCCTGATTCTTGATTATCTTGCTAATAGATCGGCAACAGCCGCCGACAACAAGAATGAGCTATGTTTTTTGCTCGGTTATTAATGAAAAACAACGGGGATCAATGTTTTGTAGCTGAATTTGTTCCCACTTTTGTATTCGTTATTTTCAAGGCGTCATGATCTTGGTTACTACATGCAACGAGGTTTGTCTTGATAATCTTGGTTTTTAAAAGCTGGCATGGTAATTTTCCGGGGGTTTCACAGAAACGTTCCCAGTGCGGCCGAGTTCAAGGTGCTCTGCACATACTATCCTCTTATCGTTCGCTGATAAAACACTTATTTCCTGTGGGCAGACGATTTTGACAAACTTTGAGCCGACTGATTGGAGCCTTCGATGCCAATGTCTTTCGAAACATCCAGTGCCCAGCAACCGTGGCTTCAGCCCATACTCCAACTACGTTTTTCGTATTTTGCAGTGTTTTATAGAAAGTCTGCTTTTGCAAATCCTACTTTAGCAAAAAGGGGCCTGGTCATTTTTGAGATAGAATTTAATTAAAAAACAAAAAAGCTTTGGGTCTCTTGGCATATATTTACCGCGTTACAGATTCGGCTTGGCTTTCATTTCCGAACCGTTTTTATAACCAAGAAACTTTTAGATCATTTGAACTGAATTTACGTTTTGTGGACTTTGAGCAATGTTTTCCTAAACTTTATGTCAACATCGCAAGATTATCACACCATTTGGTTTCGGCATTTTTTATTATTTCAGGATTCCTGACAGATTTAGAATTTTCGGAGAGATTCTAGGCTTCTCATAATTCTTAGTGCTCAAAAACTTCCAGCATTTTTAAAACCATATTCTTTCAATACGCTTCAATAGGAAAAAAATATTCTTTGTGGAAATCTCAGCTCATTTGAACCCATTTGAACCTATTTGCTTTGGCCAAAAAGCAGCCATAGCACACCATTCTGATGGTATAATGGGCAATTCGAACACCAAAATCAGAATTTCCAAATTTCCAAAATCATTTCTCTTTTCAAAATTTCAAATTTCAGAATCAATTTCAAAATTCAAGAATCAAATTTCAAAATCAGAAATCATCTCATTTCCAAAAACCACCTAAGTAGGGTTAACGCCGTTAACTTAACGGGCACAATAAATAACTCACAATGACTTAAACTTAAAGGGACAGTCAGGCGGGTTTTTACGATCATGAAAATTCATATGACAATGGGTCGAAAATTAACCGTTTTTGAGAAAATAAGCTCCAAAGTCGTCAAAACCCGCTCTCGGTCTACAGATTTGTAGACGGGCAGTACGCCCTGCGTGTCCGGCATTTACAACGCATGCTAATGAGCCAAATTTTATTTTAATTGGATTACATAGCTTTGGAAATGAGGGGTGCTTCTCCTAATCACTAGAATTCTGGAAAACTATGGACCCTAGCCTAGGCCTCCTTTGATTTCTGAACGCATGTTAGGATCACAAGCCGTTTCAAATCAGTTTGTAAAAGATAACCAGGAGCGTGTCCGGGACAGTGACGAGTGTGGCAACTGAGCTGATGCCATGGGGCTACCAAGAGACCGAACCCAATCTTCCATTGTTCAAAGGCCAGAGCTAGAATCTTCTCCAATCTTGTTTGTTTCACGCTCTTTTGACCTTTCCATTCTCTTCTGAACTTTACATTTTTCGAACGTTCGTAGTTATTTTCACACGGGTAAAGAATTAAAGGACTGGCGGCTTAGGGTCCCACCCCGATGACCAGCGATCCACCCGAGGGCGTAACGGAGGACATTCCGAAGAAATATTGACAGAAATAAACCTCCAAAAGTCGATATTATCGATTGATTTCCCATAGGCCATTGAAGAAAACCCCTTGGAGACTGGCATTTTTAGTCTCTTAAAGGGACAGGGCAGTACGCCCTGCGTGTCCAGTTTTTATAAAGCATGCTATTCTAATTGGATGAGATAGCTCTGAAAATAAGGAGGGTGCGAGACAATTTTTCATGATAGCTTTTCACAAGTTTTCATCGGCGTAATTTAGTATGGTTAATTCGCATAATTTCCGACCGTAGCCAATCCAAAATGAACTGTCCCTTTAATTATTGTCCCTTTTGATCTACCTTTAAGCTACGACACGAGACTAATTATATGCGAAATATGTAAGCAGATTCGAAATATCTGTTCTATAAACCTTTTTCTTACACAAAACCCATTTCATGATAGCTTTTCACAAGTTTTCATCGGCTTTTGAATGGCGCTTTTTCAGAAACTTCCGCGAAAATTGCGTTTTTCAGCGCCCCACGCAAATGTATTTCTGATTTCAAAAACTGTTTTTTTTTCTTATTGTTCCTTTAAACCCCTTGGCCCCTTGTCTCAAATGAAACGAAACCGGGTTTCCTGTTTTCGCTCCCGTGAATCAGATGTTTGTGCTCGTGGCTGGACGGAGCCTGTTCTTATCAGCAGCTTCTTCTCCAAACAATCGCCGTTTCATTTCGAGCCAATTTCCTGACGTTTCTTGATTCAGTCCATTGAAAAAACAATCCATTGTTGACAGAACACTTTCATTTCTTCACATAGACTCGTTCAGAAATACAGAAGCAGTGAAATTTGAAGCTTTCATCTCTGCGTATCTCCATTCAGCATGCTCAATCTTTTACGGGTAGACCACACGGCATCGCGGCGGGACCCAATGTTAAAATCTTAGAATCAAACGTAGACAAAGTGCTGTAGACTTGTTTTGCTGTATCCCTGAAATGAAAAGCCCCATTTCTCGTTCCTAGGAAATGATAAATCTCACTGGTCGTACGGCTTCCGATGTGCTGAACAACATGTCATCATTCCCGAAGACAACAACATCACGGGGCTTCCGGGGCTTCCGTCTGACTTGTCATCGTGTTAACGACAAGGCAGAGTAAAGCAGAGCCAATTATGGGCTGGGCCCTCTCCTTTTGGAAGTTGAAAGCCAGCTGCTGGGCAAAAGTTTGTGGCTTTTTGTACCTTTTCTCTGTTCCTCTAAATTGAGCGGCACACACACACATACACACACACGCACACACACACACACACACACACACACACACACACACACACACAAATACATACACAAATACCCCCACACACGCCTGTGCACTCCTCTGTTCCGTGCTTTTTCGCTTATTTTGTTTTTATTCACTTCTATGGGAAAAATAATCTTATCTTCGGTGGGTGAATACGAGCGAAATATGAAGTTCGCTAAAACGCCAACCTTTCGTAGAAATTAGACCATATAAATTTCTCATTCACATGGAACGTTGATGCCAGATTTCCGGGAAAACACACCGAAAAACACACGTCAATGTGTACTTTGGTAGGTTGTTTTTAAAAGCAAGCACCAGGTAATGTCAACATTTGAATCATCTTCCAGTTTGTGTTCGGGTTTTTTTTTGAGCCTTACAATCCCATTCCCTCTCACTTTAGCAATATTCGGTTGAGTTATTTTCCCGATTCCTTGAAAAAAACTGGACAGTCCTTTAATTTCTCTGCAATATGTTGGTACCAGACGTTGAAACATCAAAAAAACGAGAATCTGATCTGTGAAATTTGATTTTCAAAACATGACTGTTGAAATAGCAGTGTTTCAAATGAATCTCGGCGCATTTTAAAATTCGTTGTTATGGAAAACAGGTCAAAGTATATACTTTGTTCTGTTATTCACAACTGCAAAACCTCGGCGAACGGGCGAAATCCGATAGGACCTCACGTTGTCCGGCTGATCACGCAGTGTCCCGTGACCCTCGTTCTCACACGTGACAGAGACAAACAATTTGGTTGTCTGGCGTCTCATTTCTAAGAAATCTTCGATCTTGGGACTGTTCTCTCTCTCCCTCTACACACACATACACACATACACGCATACACACACATACATACGCATACACACACATACACACGCATACATACACACAGACACACACATACACCGCCACCCCCCCCCCTCCTCCCCGTTTGTCTCTCTCTCTGTCTCTCTGTTCCTCTTTCCCTCTTTGTTTTGAAGCCTCAAATCTGTCATTTCGGAAGCCTTTCCACCGGCACAGAATGTGTGTTTACACAGAAGTGACGCACCCAAACAAGTGATACAAGGTGATTCACCTAAATGCCAGAAGCCTTCCGCCGGAAAACTGAAGATTGGGCAGATTCACGTGCTGCCCCTCTTTCCGTTGCCCGGATAAAAGGGATTAGTCCTTCCGTAGCTCAGCCCTCCCGAGCCAAGCCACTGTATGTTTCTCCTCTCTCCTGCGTGAAAATCAGGTTTAGAATTTTCTTACCACAATGGGTTTTTTCAAAGCACCGAGATGTTCAAATAGCCTCTTTCTAACTTCTTAAAGATTGCTTGCCGTTGGGTCTCGCCGCGATGGCGAAATTGTCATACAAAGGGGTACAGTATTCATTTCGTCAATATAGCAGATTTCTCCTAATTTCATAAGCGTTAATTGGGGTAGACCGCTTAAAACGTTTTTCTCTGGAATTGGGCTAGATGAGTAGATCTCATTTTCTTTTCAGAAAAGTTTAAAAAGATTTGGAAACTCAATTTTACGAGATCCCCCCTTAAACGCATATTTTTCAAGCCGAATCGGCAACTGAGCTGTTCTGACGTCCTCCGAAAGACGCCTTATGACGGAAACGGTGTTTATCCGCCGTTGAGCCATATTTCTTTCCCCGGAAAACGTTTATAATTGACGCCGACGCGAGAGAAAGATTGACGTCAATCGGTGGAGAATAACAAGCGAGAATTTCATCTGACGTGGTTGCAGTTGAATGCCTCTGACGACGCCGATTTCCTTCTGTTGCTGCCAATTTCTGCAGAAAACAAGGAAAAACAAGCAATGCATACAAGGATATGACGCAGTTTAGCAGTAAACAGAGAGATTTCGCAAGTTTAGACAATGTTACGTTTGGTTTTCTCAGGAAAATGGTTTAAAAAGACATTTTTCATTAAAAAAACTTTTTCGACAGTGAATTTCATGGATCTCTCTCTCTCTAACTCTCTCTCTCTCTATCTCTATTTATATCGAACTTTCTATGCCTCTCTCTACCTCTAACCGTCTCTGTCTCTAACTAGCTCTATCTCACTCTCAGTTTCTCTCTCTCTTTCTCTCTCTCTCTCTGTCTATCTCTCTGTCTGTCTATCTATCTCTCTCTCTCTCTGTCTATCTCTGTCTGCCTCTCCCTATCTCTCTCTGTCTGCCTCTCTCTATCTCTCTCTGTCTATCTTTGTCTGCCTCTCTCTATCTCTCTGTCTGCCACACCCTCTCTCACTCTATTAAACTCTCTCTGCCTCTCTCTCTATCACTCTGCCTATCTCTGTCTGCATCTCTCTATCTCTCTCTATATTTCTCTGTCTGTCTATCTTTGTCTGCCTCATTCTCTCTCTCTACCTCTAACTGTCTCTGTCTCTAACTCGCTCTATCTCAGTCTCTCTCTCTCTCTCTCTCTCTCTCTCTCTCTCTCTCTCTTTCTTTCTTTCTTTCTTTCTCCTCTCTCCTCTCTCTCTCTCTCTCTCTCTCTCTCTCTCTCTTTCTTTCTTTCTTTCTCTCTCCTCTCTCTCTCTCTCTCTCTCTCTCTCTCTCTCTCTCTCTCTAACTTCCTCCTTCCCTCAACCCCTGTGCGTACAGTGTTTACCATCCCCTGTTCTTCCCCGTTCTGCCATCCTCCTTCTGTACTTTCAATGCGAATCGATTCCGGAAAGCTCGCCGGCTGCCCCTGCGTCTCTGCCCCGCCTCGGGCGCTCCCCGTCTGTTGAGCTATCTCGTGGCCAGCCGGCTGTCACCAGTCTGCTTCTTACCAGCCGGCGGCTATCACATTCCGCCCTTCCACACAGAGCTTCTACCCCTTTGAACCCACGTTGTTCCTATCACTTTTATGCGTTTTACAGAGCTTTCGCCGGCAAACCACCGAAATTCCACGGTATTTCAATATGAGTGTAAATATAGTGTAAAATATAGAAATAGAGCGATTTTGAAAGAGGAAATATCTCTCATCGCGGGAGAAACACGTCTTGATTTACGATAAAAACTGCGCGCTTGCAGAAACATACGATGTTTGGTCTGAAACAGGTTCCGATGACCTTCTCCCGATTTATCTTGCGGAAGTAAAATTTTTGCAAATTGATTTCGAAATAGCAAGAAAAAGAAGAAAAAACATTGTATTCATAGAACAAGGAATTGTGTTTATACCGTAACCCGTCTAGACGAAAAGTTCATTCGTGACACGTATGCCATTTTTATTTACACGAAGTACTGTACTTTTTAATTAAATTTGTGGGTTTTGGCTTCTTTTCGGGCGAATTCCTGTTTTCGCTACCGTCTTTTGCCCTTCGCGAGAATAAATCCCTGCCTAATCCTTTAATTGCTCACAATTACCACAGGGATTAGTTAGAATTACTTGATTTCCTGATGGAATTCACAGAATGTACTCTAGGGATTAGAGGGCGTACGTGTGTGTGTGGCGGAAATGTGGCCGCTTTATTTGTATCCGGTTGTCCCTAGCGACACGGAGGGTTCTCAGACGATCCCTGCTCTCCCACGCAGCCTACGGATTACTGTAATTCCTTTTTGTTCAGGTTACGGTATAGTTTTTTTCCATAAAAATTCTTGGTCCTGACACGGTCCCACGGTGTTTGTATACGTGCCCCATTGCTACAGTATTCGCTATCAAGTCAATGCAAGTTGTAGCTTGCCAAGTTGATTTTCGTGTCAAGACCCTGTCCGATTCTATGCCAAATTGTCTTTTCGTATCGAGACCCAAATATTTATGCTTCCCACTCGATCTTTACCCTTAATATGTAACCAACTATGGCAGCGGGCCGGCCCGCTGACAAAATTTTCACGGCCCGGCCGACTCGGCCCGAGCCGGCCCGGGCCAGACCAAAAATTTATGCCTTATTTCAATGTAAAAATCAAAAATAACAAAAAAAAATTTTTTTCGGGCCGGCCCGGGCCGGCCCGTTCCCAAATTTTTCTCGGCCCGGCCCGACCCGACCCGCGATTTTGCCATGGTTGTATGTAACTAATAGCTCGGAATCCGGACTGCGTGAGCGAGATTATTCATATTCCTTCTATCCCACCCCGTTTACCCCCTTTCTTGCTTCAATCCGTCACGCTCTTGTCAGAAACCACTTTATTTCTGTATTTTTCTTTGAATTTGTATATTTAGTCCTTTAAATTGTATTGAAATGTCTCGATTTCAGCTCTTCGTGTCTCGCCGCACCCCGAGAACGTCCAAAGTTTCTAAGCAGTGCTATGAGAATTGGCCCCACGTCGACCTGTGCACTTAGGTTCGTTTTAGACCTTTAAATTACAGAAATTTGGTAGAAAATGATTCTTCTCGTGGGAAAAGTGTAAGAAAATGCTCGTTTTGCTGAAAATGTGTAAGAATGGTAACAACTTGTCTGTTTACCTTCCCACCTGATATGGTCGTCCCTACAAAGGTCACCGATACGCCCCGTGCTAGCCGTCGCCGTTACTCTCAACTTCCATCGATTTCCCGCCCAAAACAGCTGTCCTTCCTTCTGATTTGAACGTTTGTTCTTCGATTTGTGTGACAGCTGGCTGGTTCCCGGAACGTGACAGCCGAGATATTCGCGATTAATTGCCCATTTATGGCTTTCCGACCGGGAAAATGGGATATTTTCCTGTTTTCCTTATGCCGTGATGTCGGTATTAAAAATTGGCGGCGCCTGATTCATGGAAGGTATTCCGCGTCGTTTTGAGATATTCTGGCATGAAACGGGGGAAGAAAACATAAACTTCGTAGCGGGACCCAGCGACTTTTAGTTTTCCAGGGTCGCTGTGGGACCCATTTTCGAGTCTAGCTGCTTTTTACAGCTCGTTTAAAATACCAATCGTGCCAATGTTTCCGTGTCGTAGCTAAAGTTTTGCATAAGATACTCAGTCTATGCTACACGATTTTGTTCAAAACAGTAATTAAACAGAGCAATTAGCAGTCCGTGTTTGTCTAATTCATGTAGTTCTTGTCGGCACACAAGGGATTTTGCCCTTTAATAAACATTTCTTTATTCTCCCACAATTAGGAGAAGAATTAAACTTTCCCGTCGTCGAACTTTGTCCTTTGGATGGCGTAAATGGCGTCTTGGCATCAATTATCCTCGGGGAGAGTCCATTCAAAAACGACGCCGACTGGCGAACTTTTTACTCTACGGAATGGCCGGAGGGTTGGAAAATAGAACTGACGTTATAATAAAGAATTGCCTGTGTGAACCAAATAAAAAGTTGTGAATACATTTAGAAAGGGTTGATTTAAAAGAATTTTTGCCGTGGGTCGGATGTTTTTCGCAATGGAGCGTGTTTGACCCCTCGATACCGAAACAAATAATTTTTCTCATTATATCAGAATGCGATTTCACAGCAAATAATGAATGTTTTTCTGAAAACTGTTGGATTAAGAATTGATCAAAGAAGAAAAATCGTTTTTCCCCATTTTCAGTACTGACGCTTGGAAAAGGGAAAATTCGTTCCAAACAAACGCTAAATGCGCAGTTTATGAAAAATTTATTATGTTTTTTTTTTTTTAAAATACGATTCACCTTCAAATTTTACGCAATTTTTGGCTCATTGTTGATCGTGAGTGCTTTTTAATGTATAAAAACAGTCATTAGCTATGCTGCCGAGCATAATATATATTTTTCGAGACTGTATTCGTTATTTTCCGGATTTAGCAGTGAAAAATTGAAGTTTATAATATAAGATATGTCGCTGGGCGGCCTTATGTTGTCACGTGCGCACCAGCCGCGGTCGCAGGCCGGCCGGTGGAACCCATGCGAAAAGTCGCGCATTTTGAGGTAAACTTTTCCGCGGAAGCCGGATAACAACCACCTCTCCCTGTGATCACGCGCTGTTACAAAGCCAAGGGAGCTGATGCGACAGCCAGCTGACCGGCCGAGCTGTTTTCTCACAGACACGCCGTCTGTTTGTCACTTTGGCCATGTTTCCTTGTGTTTTTATTTCCCAAAATCACTCATAAAGATGGTATCAGTGGTTTCAATGCCCTGGGGGTGATTAAAGTTCAAGTCAGAATTCCTATTTTGGCTCCACTCGGTGCCAGTTGGTATTCTCAGCATATTGAAGTCGTGGCATTACCCATATGGTACCCCGTGCTACTTGTTTGCCTCGTACACAAGTGACAGTCACAGAAATTTGCTGATAATGGAAATATTGAAAGAAGTCTGCCTCTCAAACTCAGAAACTTCTTTTTGTCTTCAAAAAGCCACTATCAATACCGCATATTGAAAATGCCTTATTGTATACTGTATCCTAGACTTCTAGTGTCGCATATATAGGGGGTTCGATCCCGGTCGACACTTTTCAGTTTCGCCACCGTGTTTGAGTTTTATGACGTCGTCAGGGGTAGGCCATAACTTTGTAGTTCGATTCTACGGCACCCCTCTTGATAAAATTCTGACAAATACTGTAATATTGATTGATTTTCATGTGAAATCGATCGATTTTGGTGTATCGGTTGACGTTTGGGACCGCCGGCACCCCCTATTGACAGTGAAATCTACCGCAGGGGTATATTTTACGACAGCCCCCCTCTATTAATAAAACTTTTCAAAATTTGCGACGACTCCCCTTACTATACAAAAATTGGATAAAAGTCAATTTGCGACACCCCCCCCCACCGCCGCGGCTCGCGGTGGCCAAGTATTAACCTATGGCAAGTTTCACAAAAAAAAATTTTTTCTACATCGAACAATTTTTGTAGGCCGACCCAAACAATTTCTCGGCTGAGCTCGTGATTTGCGAAAACCTCCGTGGAGCGGCCTTTTATTTGGGAACAAGAACACTTTGTTGATATTCGATGAATCATACACAAAGGAATGCAACGAAATGCCAATTTCAAAGAGGAATGTTGTAGTCGTATTGATTTTTCGGACACAGGCGAATGAAAATGTTTGCAGAGGTCAGTTCTGCCAGCCAGCTAGCCGCATTTTTGTAAAATAACATGAAATTGGATAATTTTTCAAACCACTGTCTGGTAATCATCTCGCTGTTCCACTCCCAAGAACCCTGGCAATATTGTATCACAAAAATTGAACACTCAAAATTCAAAATTGCATCACAAAAAATCTTGAACACTTTCAAAATTCCAAATTGCATCACAATAAATTGAACACTTTCAAAATTTAAAGAAAATTCGCAAACTCATCGTGACAGTAAAACAGAGGAATTTGGAGTGGGGCAGTCGGTCACAAAACTTTGAGTTCATTCCTGATGCAATGCAAAATTTCCCTTTGAGTAGAAAAATACTATCTCCTAAAAGAATTTAAATCAACAAACACAAATAAAAGATGTGAGTGATATTAACCCCACGTGGTGTCTCAGTTTACCAACTTTCTTTGCCGCGTGAGCCCAGCAACCGTTCGTTTTTCAGCCGGTTGGTGACTTGTGACTTGGCTCCGGCTGCCGAGTACTGCAGAGCACAGCACTGCTCTCGTTGACTAGCTAAGGGACTGCATCTGGCAACCCGCTTTGATTGCGTTTATCTACGTCCCCCCTGATTCGCTCATTCTTCTATTTACACTAATAAATGTGAGTTTTCCCTTTGATTTGCAAAAATACTATGGTTTTGGCAGTTCTAACCAAATTCCATTCAAAATGGGAAGCGCCACTCACCAGAAGAGGGTCGCTGCGGCCAACCCGGCCTACTTCAAGCCGGCTCCCTCTGAGATACAGTTTGGCAGGATGAAGTGAGTTAGAGAGAGAGAGAGAGAGAGAGAGAGAAAGAGGGAGACATTATAACTCTCCCTCTCTAGGTTCCTGATCACGGACCGTCCCACCGACAGTTCCATTAACAACTTCATCGAGGAGCTCGACAAGCACGCAGCCCGCGCGGTTGTACGTGTTTGCGAGCCCACCTACGAGACGAAGCCCCTGACGGAACACGGAATAGACGTGCTCGACTGGGAGTTCAAC
Source organism: Oscheius myriophilus (assembly GCA_964057215.1). NCBI lineage: Eukaryota > Metazoa > Nematoda > Chromadorea > Rhabditida > Rhabditidae > Oscheius > Oscheius myriophilus. The sequence continues at coordinate 18,981,112 of OZ059906.1, forward strand.
GACGGCAGCCCGCCCCCGCCGGAAGTCATAGAAAAGTGGCTGCAGCTGGTGCGAGCCTCCTTCAAGGAACACCCCGAACACTGCATTGCAGGTGGGAAAATGAAATATTTATTTTAGAATAAAGAGGATTTCAGTGCATTGTGTGGCTGGTTTGGGAAGGGCTCCCGTGTTGGTAGCCCTGGCACTGCTCGAGGCCGGCATGAAGTACGAGGACGCCGTTGACCTCATTCGACGGTTAGTGTTACAGTTTGTTTGGTAAAAATATGGAATAACTCCTTAGCAACCGAAGCTTTAGGCCAATAGGGACTTTTCGGTTACCCCACATTTATTATGCGTTTGCACTTTCCGGGGCGATCAGGGAGGGGGCACAGTCTGTAATTATAAACTTTTTAGGAAGAGGGAGTGGCGGCGGTCCAAAATATCGATCTATTTTACATGAAAATAAATCGATATTACAGTGTTTGTCGACATTATACAAATAGGGGGTGGAATTGAATCCAACTACAAACTTACAAAACGGGGCGATCCTCTCCTTTTTTTGGGATCGTAGAAAGTCCAAGAATCGATCGATACTCCCAAAATCGATGGGATAAATAAAACATCTGGAAATCATACGGAGGGACGTTTAAAAACCTGACGCTGTAAAGGATGAGGATCCTCTAATCAGTTGGGGGCCCCATTTTACAATCCCCTATCTCCACCAAGAAACACCAACTTCTCCGCAAACGCCACGCTTCGATGTATAATTTTTTATCAAAAAAATAATTATTATTTAAAAAACATACAATTAATCCAACTGTATTTTCAAAATTATGCCAAGAGTGGAATCCAACGGCAAATCGCCCTTATCCGTCTGTGAAAATGAGATGCTGAAATGGGTCAATCTTTAAAACCCGAGTCCATTTAGTTCCCACTTGCGCAACTTCTTGTTTGCTTTACGTGCAAACTGCCGTAAGATCGAATTCCCCGTGCTCGTTTTGTTTAGTTTGGCCAGATTCTAACGTGCTTTTTTACTTCTTTTCGTAGGGATGGGTCACGGTGTGTCCATAGGGGAATGGTTCTGGTCTTGGCATTACTCCAGACGCAAATTGTGATACCTTTAAAATTGGCATTCCTCCAAAGCTAAATAATTTGATTCCACCTTCTATTTGTGTTGTTTTTCAGCCAGCGTCGTGGCGCCCTGAACCAGAAGCAGCTGACGTTCCTGGAGAAGTACAAGCCGAGTGGAGAGCTGCGTAAACTGCGCTATTCGGTGGATGGGAAGCCGAAGGCGTGCTGTATGATGTAAACCCCTTCCATCTGTGTAATATTCTTGTTTTCCATCGTTGCCCGGTGAGATTCCCCTAACTAACTTCCCTTATTCTATTAATATGCAGCTATTCGGGGCACTGAAATCTTTCTCATTCAGCAGTTTTATCCGCATCCTCTGTCCTTCCTCCGATGCCTCTCCTTCTCACTTGTGCCCTCTTGTCCCATTGTAATCATTATCATGTTGTTCTTATCGAAATTTATGAAGCGTTTATTATGCGATGTGGCTGATTTTGGGGATACGAGGGCATGCGGACCGTATAAAAATGTTTTAACGACAACGACACTTTGCACGGTCTTTCCCTGCGTTATAGGTTGCCTTGGTCCCACCACGAATAGCATTGGCAAAGTGCCAAGGCAGCGAATTGCAATGAATACGCAGTTTTCGACAAGTCACCAGCGGTTAACGTAGCGGGCCTCTTTGTCCACATGGTGAAAAAGGCAAAATTCCAGTTTTGTTTTCAAAGTAACCCGGGTTACCAATTGGGAAAGCCGTGGTAAAAGATATAGTCGTACTAGGCCATCAATTGTGAGAAAATACTTGTTCAGGGCGAGAAAATTTACGCGCAAGTTCGTTTTATTTGCATTTTTCTCCACGTTTTCGAAAACTAGTTTCATATACAATACCAGAAAGCCGGAAAAAAATTGTTTTTGGGAGAAATGGGATCCCGTAGCGAATGCGATGTGGTTCGATCAGTACGGTACTTAACTGGAATATTTTAAAATACTGATATGCAACCATGGCAGCGGGCCGGTCCGCTCCCAAATTTTTCCGCCCCCAAATTTTGCCATGCTGGGTGAGAATTCCGTGCGCTTCTTACTTCGTTTTGTACGACTACGTGAGTGCAACGGGGAGCGAACTTGCCAGATTTATTAATAAACTCCATTAAGACGCGATGTCTAAGACAATCGACAATGCCAGGGGTGGACGGCCCTGGCCCCGGCCCTAGGGCCGGCCCTATAGGGCCTAGGGCCTTTAGGGCCCAGGCCCTATAGGGCCTAGGCCTCATAGGGCCCAGGCCCTATAGGGCCTGGGGCCGGCCCTAGGGCCCTATAGGGCCTGGCGGGAATTTAAATTTTTTGAATAATTCGTAATTTTTTGGCGGCAATTATGTATTTTCAAATTTATTTTTATTTTTAAACTTTATTTTTCGATAATGTTTACCACAATTATTTTTTTAAATTATTTTTTTATTATTTTCCTATCAATAAAAAGCAAAATCATCAGTAAACGTATATTACAAGTGAAATTATAGGGATAATATTTTTTTAAAATAGGCGGAAATAAAATAGTGGAAATTTTATTGAAAATTTCAATTTTAAAAAGTAAAATAAAATTCGAAATTGCATCATTACCGCTAAAAAATTTCGAATTATTCAAAAAATTTAAATTCCCGCCAGGCCCTATAGGGCCCTAGGGCCGGCCCCAGGCCCTATAGGGCCGGGGCCCTATGAGGCCTAGGCCCTATAGGGCCCGGGCCCTATGAAGGCCCTATAGGGCCGGCCCAAAGCCCTATAGGGCCGGCCCTCGTCCAATCCTGGACAATGCCCAATTTACTGTTGGACATAAAATTTCAACGTGGTCCCAGAGAGCTCAAATTTTGTCTTGAAAGTATCCAAGACTCACTAAAAAATTGGATAATTTCAAGACAAAATTTGAGCTCTCTGGGACCACGTTGAAATTTTATGTCCAATAGTGTGTCGACCCTCTCAGACATCGCGTCTTAACAGTTTTAAAGAACGAGGCGTTGCGTTTTGTTGCACCTACCGTATCTCATGACCCTATCGTAACTCTGTGCCAAATCAACCCAGTCAAAAAAGGAATGGGAGAGATAGAAGGAGAGAGCAGGTGAAAACAGAGCCAGCGAAAAGCCAGAAAGAGAAAATAGTACGTGATATATAAAAGAACCTGCGAAATAGGAAGATTTAAGAAGACTCAAATGGTTGAACCGCCAAATGGATTACCAATAATATTACCAAACTACATTTTTTGGTTTGTTTCCTTCAAACCTCAGCTCTATTTATTATTAGTGTGTACATTGAGTGAACATTTATAGTCGGTTTCTAAACAGGAGGACCGACAGAACGGCGGTGGCCTCTGAGGCATCGCCAAATGCAATTCAGAATCATCATGATGACGATGATAATCAGAAGGATGACGATTAAAGCCAGAAGGAAGAAAAGAATTCGACTGGGACGGCTTGGCTCAGGTGTTGTGGGAGGAACAGTTGTGGTTGTTGCATTGGGAGAGATTGTAGTTTCTTGGCCAGGTGAAGTCAGAGGAGAAAGGCTCTTTGCTGAAAAGTGAAATACTGGATGGTTTAATTAGGACACCTACCGATGCAGTAGAAGGTGTTGTTTAGAGGAGCATTAGCAGGTTCGGTAGCACCCCATCCGTCGGGGTACCAGCGAAGGGACTTCATCACAACCAGGTGCTGGGATCCATCTGCACTTGCATCCTCGGCATACTGAAACAAATGCATAAATAATCTACATTATTAACTAAATACCGGAATGATATTCTTTGACCCTGTAGTAGCCCTGGCGAAAAGTTGAGCGCTGACGTAACCATCACACCCAATTGTGATCCAGTCACAACCATCACCAGACTGCCATCTCATGAACGTTACATTTGGGTTGTAAGACATTCCGGGGACAGAAATAGGGGCGGTTCGAGGGAACACACTGTTGGTACAATTTTCTATAAAAAAAATTTTCAAAGAAGAAATTGACAAAAACAACCTGCGGAAGGAGAAGGAATTGTGGAGTAGACATCGGTTGTAACGGCTTCACTTGTAGTCTTCGTAGTGACAGCGTCAGTGGTTCCATCTGTGGTGGTGGTAGTGGCAGCCTCAGTTGTGGCAGCGTCAGTGGTTCCAGCTGTGGTGGTGGTAGTGGCAGCCTCAGTTGTTGCCGCGTCAGTGGTTCCAGCTGTGGTGGTCGTGGTGGCAGCCTCAGTGGTGGCAGCGTCAGTGGTTCCATCTGTGGTGGTGATAGTGGCAGCGTCGGTTGTGGCAGCGTCAGTGGTTCCAGCTGTGGTGGTCGTGGGGGCAGCCTCAGTAGTAGCAGCGTCAGTGGTTCCATCTGTGGTGGTGGTAGTGGCAGCCTCAGTGGTAGCAGCGTCAGTGGTTCCAGCTGTGGTGGTCGTGGTTGCAGCCTCAGTGGTGGCAGCGTCAGTGGTTCCATCTGTGGTAGTGGTAGTGGCAGCCTCAGTTGTGGCAGCGTCAGTGGTTCCAGCTGTGGTGGTAGTAGTGGCAGCCTCAGTTGTGGCAGCGTCAGTGGTTCCAGCTGTGGTGGCAGCGTCAGTGGTTCTATCTGTGGTGGTGGTAGTGGCAGCCTCAGTGGTAGCAGTGTCAGTGGTTCCAGCTGTGGTGGTGATAGTGGCAGCGTCGGTTGTGGCAGCGTCAGTGGTGGCAGCGTCAGTGGATCCAGCTGTGGTGGTGGTAGTGGCAGCGTCGGGTGTGGCAGCGTCAGTGGTTCCAGCTGTGGTGGTGGTAGTGGCAGCCTCAGTGGTGGCAGCGTCAGTGGTTCCAGCTGTGGTGGTCGTGGGGGCAGCCTCAGTGGTAGCATCGTCAGTGGTTCCATCTGTGGTGGTGGTAGTGGCAGCCTCAGTGGTAGCAGCGTCAGTGGTTCCAGCTGTGATTGTCGTGGTGGCAGCCTCAGTGGTGGCAGCGTTAGTGGTTCTATCTGTGATGGTGGTAGTGGCAGCGTCGGTTGTGGCAGCGTCAGTGGTTCCAGCTGTGGTGGTCGTGGGGGCAGCCTCAGTGGTAGCATCGTCAGTGGTTCCATCTGTGGTGGTGGTAGTGGCAGCCTCAGTGGTAGCAGCGTCAGTGGTTCCAGCTGTGATTGTCGTGGTGGCAGCCTCAGTGGTGGCAGCGTTAGTGGTTCTATCTGTGGTGGTGGTAGTGGCAGCGTCGGTTGTGGCAGCGTCAGTGGTTCCATCTGTGGTGGTGGTAGTGGCAGCGTCGGTTGTGGCAGCGTCAGTGGTTCCAGCTGTGGTGGTGGTAGTGGCAGCGTCGGTTGCGGCAGCGTCAGTGGTTCCAGCTGTGGTGGTGATAGTGACAGCGTCGGTTGTGGCAGCGTCAGTGGTTCCAGCTGTGGTGGTCGTGGGGGCAGCCTCAGTAGTAGCAGCGTCAGTGGTTCCATCTGTGGTGGTGGTAGTGGCAGCCTCAGTGGTAGCAGCGTCAGTGGTTTTAGCTGTGGTGGTCGTGGTGGCAGCCTCAGTGGTGGCAGCGTCAGTGGTTCCATCTGTGGTGGTCGTGGTGGCAGCCTCAGTGGTAGCAGCGTCAGTGGTTCCATCTGTGGTGGTGGTAGTGGCAGCCTCAGTGGTAGCAGCGTCAGTGGTTCCAGCTGTGATTGTCGTGGTGGCAGCCTCAGTGGTGGCAGCGTTAGTGGTTCTATCTGTGGTGGTGGTAGTGGCAGCGTCGGTTGTGGCAGCGTCAGTGGTTCCAGCTGTGGTGGTGGTAGTGGCAGCGTCGGTTGTGGCAGCGTCAGTGGTTCCAGCTGTGGTGATGGTAGTGGCAGCGTCGGTTGTGGCAGCGTCAGTGGTTCCAGCTGTGGTGGTGGTAGTGGCAGCCTCAGTGGTAGCAGCGTCAGTGGTTTTAGCTGTGATGGTCGTGGTGGCAGCCTCAGTGGTGGCAGCGTCTGTGGTTCCATCTGTGGTGGTGGTAGTGGCAGCCTCAGTGGTAGCAGCGTCAGTGGTTCCAGCTGTGGTTGTCGTGGTGGCAGCCTCAGTGGTAGCAGCGTCGGTGGTTCCAGCTGTGGTGGTCGTGGTGGCAGCCTCAGTGGTGGCAGCGTCAGTGGTTCCAGATGTGGTGGTGATAGTGGCAGCGTCGGTTGTGGCAGCGTCAGTGGTTCCAGCTGTGGTGGTCGTGGGGGCAGCCTTAGTGGTAGCAGCGTCAGTGGTTCCATCTGTGGTGGTGGTAGTGGCAGCCTCAGTGGTAGCAGCGTCAGTGGTTCCAGCTGTGGTGGTCGTGGTTGCAGCCTCAGTGGTAGCAGCCTCAGTGGTTCCAGCTGTTGTAGTCGTGGTGGCAGCTTCAGTGGTGGCAGCGTCAGTGGTTCCAGCTGTGGTGGTGGTAGTGGCAGCGTCGGTTGTGGCAGCGTCAGTGGTTCCAGCTGTGGTGGTGGTAGTGGCAGCGTCAGTGGTTCCAGATGTGGTGGTGATAGTGGCAGCGTCGGTTGTGGCAGCGTCAGTGGTTCCAGCTGTGGTGGTCGTGGTGGCAGCCTCAGTGGTAGCAGCGTCAGTGGTTCCAGCTGTGGTGGTGGTAGTGGCAGCCTCAGTGGTAGCAGCGTCAGTGGTTCCAGATGTGGTGGTGATAGTGGCAGCGTCGGTTGTGGCAGCGTCAGTGGTTCCAGCTGTGGTGGTCGTGGTGGCAGCCTCAGTGGTAGCAGCGTCAGTGGTTCCAGCTGTGGTGGTGGTAGTGGCAGCCTCAGTGGTAGCAGCGTCAGTGGTTCCAGATGTGGTGGTGATAGTGGCAGCGTCGGTTGTGGCAGCGTCAGTGGTTCCAGCTGTGGTGGTCGTGGTGGCAGCCTCAGTGGTGGCAGCGTCAGTGGTTCCATCTGTAGTGGTGGTAGTGGCAGCGTCGGTTGTGGCAGCGTCGGTGGTTCCATCTGTGGTGGTGGTAGTGGCAGCGTCGGTTGTGGCAGCGTCGGTGGTTCCATCTGTGGTGGTGGTAGTGGCAGCCTCAGTGGTAGCAGCGTCAGTGGTTCCAGCTGTGATGGTCGTGGTGGCAGCCTCAGTGGTGGCAGCGTCAGTGGTTCCATCTGTGGTGGTGGTAGTGGCAGCTTCAGTGGTGGCAGCGTCAGTGGTTTTAACTGTGGTGGTGGTAGTGGCAGCCTCAGTTGTGGCAGCGTCAGTGGTTCCAGCTGTGGTGGTGGTAGTGGCAGCGTCGGTTGTGGCAGCGTCAGTGGTTCCAGCTGTGGTGGTTGTAGTGGCAGCGTCAGTGGTTCCAGATGTGGTGGTGATAGTGGCAGCGTCGGTTGTGGCAGCGTCAGTGGTTCCAGCTGTGGTGGTGGTAGTGGCAGCCTCAGTGGTAGCAGCGTCAGTGGTTCCAGCTGTGGTGGTCGTGGGGGCAGCCTCATTGGTAGCAGCGTCAGTGGTTCCAGCTGTGGTGGTGGTAGTGGCAGCCTCAGTGGTAGCAGCGTCAGTGGTTCCAGCTGTGGTGGTGGTAGTGGCAGCCTCAGTGGTAGCAGCGTCAGTGGTTCCAGCTGTGGTGGTCGTGGGGGCAGCCTCATTGGTAGCAGCGTCAGTGGTTCCAGCTGTGATGGTCGTGGTGGCAGCCTCAGTGGTGGCAGCGTCAGTGGTTCCATCTGTGGTGGTGGTAGTGGCAGCGTCGGTTGTGGCAGCGTCAGTGGTTCCAGCTGTGGTGGTCGTGGTGGCAGCCTCAGTGGTAGCAGCGTCAGTGGTTCCAGCTGTGGTGGTGGTAGTGGCAGCCTCAGTGGTAGCAGCGTCAGTGGTTCCAGATGTGGTGGTGATAGTGGCAGCGTCGGTTGTGGCAGCGTCAGTGGTTCCAGCTGTGGTGGTCGTGGGGGCAGCCTCATTGGTAGCAGCGTCAGTGGTTCCAGCTGTGATGGTCGTGGTGGCAGCCTCAGTGGTGGCAGCGTCAGTGGTTCCATCTGTAGTGGTGGTAGTGGCAGCGTCGGTTGTGGCAGCGTCGGTGGTTCCATCTGTGGTGGTGGTAGTGGCAGCGTCGGTTGTGGCAGCGTCGGTGGTTCCATCTGTGGTGGTGGTAGTGGCAGCCTCAGTGGTAGCAGCGTCAGTGGTTCCAGCTGTGGTGGTCGTGGGGGCAGCCTCATTGGTAGCAGCGTCAGTGGTTCCAGCTGTGGTGGTGGTAGTGGCAGCCTCAGTGGTAGCAGCGTCAGTGGTTCCAGCTGTGGTGGTGGTAGTGGCAGCCTCAGTGGTAGCAGCGTCAGTGGTTTTAGCTGTGGTGGTCGTGGTGGCAGCCTCAGTGGTGGCAGCGTCAGTGGTTCCATCTGTGGTGGTCGTGGTGGCAGCCTCAGTGGTAGCAGCGTCAGTGGTTCCATCTGTGGTGGTGGTAGTGGCAGCCTCAGTGGTAGCAGCGTCAGTGGTTCCAGCTGTGATTGTCGTGGTGGCAGCCTCAGTGGTGGCAGCGTTAGTGGTTCTATCTGTGGTGGTGGTAGTGGCAGCGTCGGTTGTGGCAGCGTCAGTGGTTCCAGCTGTGGTGGTGGTAGTGGCAGCGTCGGTTGTGGCAGCGTCAGTGGTTCCAGCTGTGGTGATGGTAGTGGCAGCGTCGGTTGTGGCAGCGTCAGTGGTTCCAGCTGTGGTGGTGGTAGTGGCAGCCTCAGTGGTAGCAGCGTCAGTGGTTTTAGCTGTGATGGTCGTGGTGGCAGCCTCAGTGGTGGCAGCGTCTGTGGTTCCATCTGTGGTGGTGGTAGTGGCAGCCTCAGTGGTAGCAGCGTCAGTGGTTCCAGCTGTGGTTGTCGTGGTGGCAGCCTCAGTGGTAGCAGCGTCGGTGGTTCCAGCTGTGGTGGTCGTGGTGGCAGCCTCAGTGGTGGCAGCGTCAGTGGTTCCAGATGTGGTGGTGATAGTGGCAGCGTCGGTTGTGGCAGCGTCAGTGGTTCCAGCTGTGGTGGTCGTGGGGGCAGCCTTAGTGGTAGCAGCGTCAGTGGTTCCATCTGTGGTGGTGGTAGTGGCAGCCTCAGTGGTAGCAGCGTCAGTGGTTCCAGCTGTGGTGGTCGTGGTTGCAGCCTCAGTGGTAGCAGCCTCAGTGGTTCCAGCTGTTGTAGTCGTGGTGGCAGCTTCAGTGGTGGCAGCGTCAGTGGTTCCAGCTGTGGTGGTGGTAGTGGCAGCGTCGGTTGTGGCAGCGTCAGTGGTTCCAGCTGTGGTGGTGGTAGTGGCAGCGTCAGTGGTTCCAGATGTGGTGGTGATAGTGGCAGCGTCGGTTGTGGCAGCGTCAGTGGTTCCAGCTGTGGTGGTCGTGGTGGCAGCCTCAGTGGTAGCAGCGTCAGTGGTTCCAGCTGTGGTGGTGGTAGTGGCAGCCTCAGTGGTAGCAGCGTCAGTGGTTCCAGATGTGGTGGTGATAGTGGCAGCGTCGGTTGTGGCAGCGTCAGTGGTTCCAGCTGTGGTGGTCGTGGGGGCAGCCTCATTGGTAGCAGCGTCAGTGGTTCCAGCTGTGATGGTCGTGGTGGCAGCCTCAGTGGTGGCAGCGTCAGTGGTTCCATCTGTAGTGGTGGTAGTGGCAGCGTCGGTTGTGGCAGCGTCGGTGGTTCCATCTGTGGTGGTGGTAGTGGCAGCGTCGGTTGTGGCAGCGTCGGTGGTTCCATCTGTGGTGGTGGTAGTGGCAGCCTCAGTGGTAGCAGCGTCAGTGGTTCCAGCTGTGATGGTCGTGGTGGCAGCCTCAGTGGTGGCAGCGTCAGTGGTTCCATCTGTGGTGGTGGTAGTGGCAGCTTCAGTGGTGGCAGCGTCAGTGGTTTTAACTGTGGTGGTGGTAGTGGCAGCCTCAGTTGTGGCAGCGTCAGTGGTTCCAGCTGTGGTGGTGGTAGTGGCAGCGTCGGTTGTGGCAGCGTCAGTGGTTCCAGCTGTGGTGGTTGTAGTGGCAGCGTCAGTGGTTCCAGATGTGGTGGTGATAGTGGCAGCGTCGGTTGTGGCAGCGTCAGTGGTTCCAGCTGTGGTGGTGGTAGTGGCAGCCTCAGTGGTAGCAGCGTCAGTGGTTCCAGCTGTGGTGGTCGTGGGGGCAGCCTCATTGGTAGCAGCGTCAGTGGTTCCAGCTGTGGTGGTGGTAGTGGCAGCCTCAGTGGTAGCAGCGTCAGTGGTTCCAGCTGTGGTGGTGGTAGTGGCAGCCTCAGTGGTAGCAGCGTCAGTGGTTCCAGCTGTGGTGGTCGTGGGGGCAGCCTCATTGGTAGCAGCGTCAGTGGTTCCAGCTGTGATGGTCGTGGTGGCAGCCTCAGTGGTGGCAGCGTCAGTGGTTCCATCTGTGGTGGTGGTAGTGGCAGCGTCGGTTGTGGCAGCGTCAGTGGTTCCAGCTGTGGTGGTCGTGGTGGCAGCCTCAGTGGTAGCAGCGTCAGTGGTTCCAGCTGTGGTGGTGGTAGTGGCAGCCTCAGTGGTAGCAGCGTCAGTGGTTCCAGATGTGGTGGTGATAGTGGCAGCGTCGGTTGTGGCAGCGTCAGTGGTTCCAGCTGTGGTGGTCGTGGGGGCAGCCTCATTGGTAGCAGCGTCAGTGGTTCCAGCTGTGATGGTCGTGGTGGCAGCCTCAGTGGTGGCAGCGTCAGTGGTTCCATCTGTAGTGGTGGTAGTGGCAGCGTCGGTTGTGGCAGCGTCGGTGGTTCCATCTGTGGTGGTGGTAGTGGCAGCGTCGGTTGTGGCAGCGTCGGTGGTTCCATCTGTGGTGGTGGTAGTGGCAGCCTCAGTGGTAGCAGCGTCAGTGGTTCCAGCTGTGATGGTCGTGGTGGCAGCCTCAGTGGTGGCAGCGTCAGTGGTTCCATCTGTGGTGGTGGTAGTGGCAGCTTCAGTGGTGGCAGCGTCAGTGGTTTTAGCTGTGGTGGTGGTAGTGGCAGCCTCAGTTGTGGCAGCGTCAGTGGTTCCAGCTGTGGTGGTGGTAGTGGCAGCGTCGGTTGTGGCAGCGTCAGTGGTTCCAGCTGTGGTGGTTGTAGTGGCAGCGTCAGTGGTTCCAGATGTGGTGGTGATAGTGGCAGCGTCGGTTGTGGCAGCGTCAGTGGTTCCAGCTGTGGTGGTCGTGGTGGCAGCCTCAGTGGTAGCAGCGTCAGTGGTTCCGGCTGTGGTGGTCGTGGTGGCAGCCTCAGTGGTGGCAGCGTCAGTGGTTCCAGATGTGGTGGTGGTAGTGGCAGCGTCGGTTGTGGCAGCGTCGGTGGTTCCATCTGTGGTGGTGGTAGTGGCAGCGTCGGTTGTGGCAGCGTCGGTGGTTCCATCTGTGGTGGTGGTAGTGGCAGCGTCGGTTGTGGCAGCGTCAGTGGTTCCAGCTGTGGTGGTTGTAGTGGCAGCGTCAGTGGTTCCAGATGTGGTGGTGATAGTGGCAGCGTCAGTGGTTCCAGCTGTGGTGGTCGTGGTGGCAGCCTCAGTGGTAGCAGCGTCAGTGGTTCCGGCTGTGGTGGTCGTGGTGGCAGCCTCAGTGGTGGCAGCGTCAGTGGTTCCAGATGTGGTGGTGGTAGTGGCAGCGTCGGTTGTGGCAGCGTCAGTGGTTCCATCTGTGGTGGTGGTAGTGGCAGCGTCAGTGGTTCCAGCTGTGGTGGTGGTAGTGGCAGCCTCAGTGGTAGCAGCGTGAGTGGTTCCATCTGTGGTGGTGGTAGTGGCAGCCTCAGTGGTTCCATCTGTAGTGGTGGTAGTGGCAGCGTCGGTTGTGGCAGCGTCGGTGGTTCCATCTGTGGTGGTGGTAGTGGCAGCGTCGGTTGTGGCAGCGTCGGTGGTTCCATCTGTGGTGGTGGTAGTGGCAGCCTCAGTGGTAGCAGCGTCAGTGGTTCCGGCTGTGGTGGTCGTGGTGGCAGCCTCAGTGGTGGCAGCGTCAGTGGTTCCAGATGTGGTGGTGATAGTGGCAGCGTCGGTTGTGGCAGCATCAGTGGTTCCAGACGTGGTGGTGATAGTGGCAGCGTCGGTTGTGGCAGCGTCAGTGGTTCCAGCTGTGGTGGTCGTGGTGGCAGTTTCAGTGGTAGCAGTGTCAGTGGTTACATCTGTGGTGGTGGTAGTGGCAGCTTCAGTGGTGGCAGCGTCAGTGGTTCCAGCTGTGGTGGTGGTAGTGGCAGCCTCAGTTGTGGCAGCGTCGGTGGTTCCATCTGTGGTGGTGGTAGTGGCAGCGTCGGTTGTGGCAGCGTCGGTGGTTCCATCTGTGGTGGTGGTAGTGGCAGCGTCGGTTGTGGCAGCGTCAGTGGTTCCAGCTGTGGTGGTTGTAGTGGCAGCGTCAGTGGTTCCAGATGTGGTGGTGATAGTGGCAGCGTCAGTGGTTCCAGCTGTGGTGGTCGTGGTGGCAGCCTCAGTGGTAGCAGCGTCAGTGGTTCCGGCTGTGGTGGTCGTGGTGGCAGCCTCAGTGGTGGCAGCGTCAGTGGTTCCAGATGTGGTGGTGGTAGTGGCAGCGTCGGTTGTGGCAGCGTCAGTGGTTCCATCTGTGGTGGTGGTAGTGGCAGCGTCAGTGGTTCCAGCTGTGGTGGTGGTAGTGGCAGCCTCAGTGGTAGCAGCGTGAGTGGTTCCATCTGTGGTGGTGGTAGTGGCAGCCTCAGTGGTTCCATCTGTAGTGGTGGTAGTGGCAGCGTCGGTTGTGGCAGCGTCGGTGGTTCCATCTGTGGTGGTGGTAGTGGCAGCGTCGGTTGTGGCAGCGTCGGTGGTTCCATCTGTGGTGGTGGTAGTGGCAGCCTCAGTGGTAGCAGCGTCAGTGGTTCCGGCTGTGGTGGTCGTGGTGGCAGCCTCAGTGGTGGCAGCGTCAGTGGTTCCAGATGTGGTGGTGATAGTGGCAGCGTCGGTTGTGGCAGCATCAGTGGTTCCAGACGTGGTGGTGATAGTGGCAGCGTCGGTTGTGGCAGCGTCAGTGGTTCCAGCTGTGGTGGTCGTGGTGGCAGTTTCAGTGGTAGCAGTGTCAGTGGTTACATCTGTGGTGGTGGTAGTGGCAGCTTCAGTGGTGGCAGCGTCAGTGGTTCCAGCTGTGGTGGTGGTAGTGGCAGCCTCAGTGGTAGCAGCGTCAGTGGTTCCAGCTGTGGTGGTGGTAGTGGCAACCTCAGTGGTGGCAGCGTCAGTGGTTCCAAATGTGGTGGTGGTAGTGGCAGCCTCAGTGGTAGCAGCGTCAGTGGTTCCAGCTGTGGTGGTGGTAGTGGCAGCCTCAGTTGTGGCAGCGTCAGTGGTTCCAGCTGTGGTGGTGGTAGTGGCAGCGTCAGTGGTAGCAGCGTCAGTGGTTCCAGCTGTGGTGGTGGTAGTGGCAGCGTCGGTTGTGGCAGCGTCAGTGGTTCCATCTGTGGTGGTGGTAGTGGCAGCGTCAGTGGTAGCAGCGTCAGTGGTTCCAGCTGTGATAGTCGTGGTGGCAGCCTCAGTGGTGGCAGCGTCAGTGTTTCCATCTGTGGTGGTGGTAGTGGCAGCGTCAGTGGTTCCAGCTGTGGTGGAGGTAGTGGCAGCCTCAGTGGTAGCAGCGTCAGTGGTTCCATCTGTGGTGGTGGTAGTGGCAGCCTCAGTGGTAGCAGCGTCAGTGGTTCCAGCTGTGGTGGTCGTGGTGGCAGCCTCAGTGGTTCCAGCTGTGGTGGTAGTAGTGGCAGCCTCAGTTATGGCAGCGTCAGTGGTTCCATCTGTGGTGGTGGTAGTGGCAGCCTCAGTGGTAGCAGCGTCAGTGGTTCCAGCTGTGGTGGTCGTGGTGGCAGCCTCAGTGGTGGCAGCGTCAGTGGTTCCAGCTGTGGTGGTCGTGGTGGCAGCCTCGGTTGTGACAGCGTCAGTGGTTCCAGCTGTGGTGGTCGTGGTGGCAGCCTCAGTGGTGACAGCGTCAGTGGTTCCAGCTGTGGTGGTCGTGGTGGCAGCCTCGGTTGTGACAGCGTCAGTGGTTCCAGCTGTGGTGGTCGTGGTGGCAGCCTCTGTTGTGACAGCGTCAGTGGTTCCAGCTGTGGTGGTCGTGGTGGCAGCCTCAGTGGTGACAGCGTCAGTGGTTCCAGCTGTGGTGGTCGTGGTGGCAGCCTCAGTGGTGGCAGCGTCAGTGGTTCCAGCTGTGGTGGTGGTAGTGGCAGCGTCGGTTGTGGCAGCGTCAGTGGTTCCAGCTGTGGTGGTCGTGGGGGCAGCCTCAGTGGTAGCAGCGTCAGTGGTTCCATCTGTGGTGGTGGTAGTGGCAGCGTCAGTGGTAGCAGCGTCAGTGGTTCCAGCTGTGATAGTCGTGGTGGCAGCCTCAGTGGTGGCAGCGTCAGTGTTTCCATCTGTGGTGGTGGTAGTGGCAGCGTCAGTGGTTCCAGCTGTGGTGGAGGTAGTGGCAGCCTCAGTGGTAGCAGCGTCAGTGGTTCCATCTGTGGTGGTGGTAGTGGCAGCCTCAGTGGTAGCAGCGTCAGTGGTTCCATCTGTGGTGGTGGTAGTGGCAGCCTCAGTGGTAGCAGCGTCAGTGGTTCCAGCTGTGGTGGTCGTGGTGGCAGCCTCAGTGGTTCCAGCTGTGGTGGTAGTAGTGGCAGCCTCAGTTATGGCAGCGTCAGTGGTTCCATCTGTGGTGGTGGTAGTGGCAGCCTCAGTGGTAGCAGCGTCAGTGGTTCCAGCTGTGGTGGTCGTGGTGGCAGCCTCAGTGGTGGCAGCGTCAGTGGTTCCAGCTGTGGTGGTCGTGGTGGCAGCCTCGGTTGTGACAGCGTCAGTGGTTCCAGCTGTGGTGGTCGTGGTGGCAGCCTCAGTGGTGACAGCGTCAGTGGTTCCAGCTGTGGTGGTCGTGGTGGCAGCCTCGGTTGTGACAGCGTCAGTGGTTCCAGCTGTGGTGGTCGTGGTGGCAGCCTCTGTTGTGACAGCGTCAGTGGTTCCAGCTGTGATGGTCGTGGTGGCAGCCTCAGTGGTGACAGCGTCAGTGGTTCCAGCTGTGGTGGTCGTGGTGGCAGCCTCAGTGGTGGCAGCGTCAGTGGTTCCATCTGTGGTGGTGGTAGTGGCAGCGTCGGTTGTGGCAGCGTCAGTGGTCGCAGCAGTGGTGGTGTTTGTGGCAGCCTCAGTGGTGACAGCGTCAGTGGTTCCAGCTGTGGTGGTCGTGGTGGCAGCCTCGGTTGTGACAGCGTCAGTGGTTCCAGCTGTGGTGGTCGTGGTGGCAGCCTCAGTTGTGACAGCGTCAGTGGTTCCAGCTGTGGTGGTCGTGGTGGCAGCCTCAGTGGTGACAGCGTCAGTGGTTCCAGCTGTGGTGGTCGTGGTGGCAGCCTCAGTTTTGACAGCGTCAGTGGTTCCAGCTGTGGTGGTCGTGGTGGCAGCCTCAGTTGTGACAGCGTCAGTGGTTCCAGCTGTGGGGGTCGTGGTGGCAGCCTCAGTGGTGACAGCGTCAGTGGTTCCAGCTGTGGTGGTCGTGGTGGCAGCCTCAGTTGTGACAGCGTCAGTGGTTTCAGCTGTGGTGGTCGTGGTGGCAGCCTCAGTTGTGACAGCGTCAGTGGTTCCAGCTGTGGTGGTCGTGGTGGCAGCCTCAGTGGTGGCAGCGTCAGTGGTTCCATCTGTGGTGGTGGTAGTGGCAGCGTCGGTTGTGGCAGCGTCAGTGGTCGCAGCAGTGGTGGTATTTGTGGCAGCCTCAGTGGTGACAGCGTCAGTGGTTCCAGATGTGGTGGTCGTGGTGGCAGCCTCGGTTGTGACAGCGTCAGTGGTTCCAGCTGTGGTGGTCGTGGTGGCAGCCTCAGTGGTGACAGCGTCAGTGGTTCCAGCTGTGGTGGTCGTGGTGGCAGCCTCGGTTGTGACAGCGTCAGTGGTTCCAGCTGTGGTGGTCGTGGTGGCAGCCTCTGTTGTGACAGCGTCAGTGGTTCCAGCTGTGATGGTCGTGGTGGCAGCCTCAGTGGTGACAGCGTCAGTGGTTCCAGCTGTGGTGGTCGTGGTGGCAGCCTCAGTGGTGGCAGCGTCAGTGGTTCCATCTGTGGTGGTGGTAGTGGCAGCGTCGGTTGTGGCAGCGTCAGTGGTCGCAGCAGTGGTGGTGTTTGTGGCAGCCTCAGTGGTGACAGCGTCAGTGGTTCCAGCTGTGGTGGTCGTGGTGGCAGCCTCGGTTGTGACAGCGTCAGTGGTTCCAGCTGTGGTGGTCGTGGTGGCAGCCTCGGTTGTGACAGCGTCAGTGGTTCCAGCTGTGGTGGTCGTGGTGGCAGCCTCTGTTGTGACAGCGTCAGTGGTTCCAGCTGTGATGGTCGTGGTGGCAGCCTCAGTGGTGACAGCGTCAGTGGTTCCAGCTGTGGTGGTCGTGGTGGCAGCCTCAGTGGTGGCAGCGTCAGTGGTTCCATCTGTGGTGGTGGTAGTGGCAGCGTCGGTTGTGGCAGCGTCAGTGGTCGCAGCAGTGGTGGTGTTTGTGGCAGCCTCAGTGGTGACAGCGTCAGTGGTTCCAGCTGTGGTGGTCGTGGTGGCAGCCTCGGTTGTGACAGCGTCAGTGGTTCCAGCTGTGGTGGTCGTGGTGGCAGCCTCAGTTGTGACAGCGTCAGTGGTTCCAGCTGTGGTGGTCGTGGTGGCAGCCTCAGTGGTGACAGCGTCAGTGGTTCCAGCTGTGGTGGTCGTGGTGGCAGCCTCAGTTTTGACAGCGTCAGTGGTTCCAGCTGTGGTGGTCGTGGTGGCAGCCTCAGTTGTGACAGCGTCAGTGGTTCCAGCTGTGGGGGTCGTGGTGGCAGCCTCAGTGGTGACAGCGTCAGTGGTTCCAGCTGTGGTGGTCGTGGTGGCAGCCTCAGTTGTGACAGCGTCAGTGGTTTCAGCTGTGGTGGTCGTGGTGGCAGCCTCAGTTGTGACAGCGTCAGTGGTTCCAGCTGTGGTGGTCGTGGTGGCAGCCTCAGTGGTGGCAGCGTCAGTGGTTCCATCTGTGGTGGTGGTAGTGGCAGCGTCGGTTGTGGCAGCGTCAGTGGTCGCAGCAGTGGTGGTATTTGTGGCAGCCTCAGTGGTGACAGCGTCAGTGGTTCCAGATGTGGTGGTGGTAGTGGCAGCGTCGGTTGTGGCAGCGTCAGTGGTTCCATCTGTGGTGGTGGTAGTGGCAGCGTCAGTGGTTCCAGCTGTGGTGGTGGTAGTGGCAGCCTCAGTGGTAGCAGCGTGAGTGGTTCCATCTGTGGTGGTGGTAGTGGCAGCCTCAGTGGTTCCATCTGTAGTGGTGGTAGTGGCAGCCTCAGTGGTAGCAGCGTCAGTGGTTCCAGCTGTGATGGTCGTGGTGGCAGCCTCAGTGGTGGCAGCGTCAGTGGTTCCATCTGTGGTGGTGGTAGTGGCAGCTTCAGTGGTGGCAGCGTCAGTGGTTTTAGCTGTGGTGGTGGTAGTGGCAGCCTCAGTTGTGGCAGCGTCAGTGGTTCCAGCTGTGGTGGTGGTAGTGGCAGCGTCGGTTGTGGCAGCGTCAGTGGTTCCAGCTGTGGTGGTTGTAGTGGCAGCGTCAGTGGTTCCAGATGTGGTGGTGATAGTGGCAGCGTCGGTTGTGGCAGCGTCAGTGGTTCCAGCTGTGGTGGTCGTGGTGGCAGCCTCAGTGGTAGCAGCGTCAGTGGTTCCGGCTGTGGTGGTCGTGGTGGCAGCCTCAGTGGTGGCAGCGTCAGTGGTTCCAGATGTGGTGGTGGTAGTGGCAGCGTCGGTTGTGGCAGCGTCGGTGGTTCCATCTGTGGTGGTGGTAGTGGCAGCGTCGGTTGTGGCAGCGTCGGTGGTTCCATCTGTGGTGGTGGTAGTGGCAGCGTCGGTTGTGGCAGCGTCAGTGGTTCCAGCTGTGGTGGTTGTAGTGGCAGCGTCAGTGGTTCCAGATGTGGTGGTGATAGTGGCAGCGTCAGTGGTTCCAGCTGTGGTGGTCGTGGTGGCAGCCTCAGTGGTAGCAGCGTCAGTGGTTCCGGCTGTGGTGGTCGTGGTGGCAGCCTCAGTGGTGGCAGCGTCAGTGGTTCCAGATGTGGTGGTGGTAGTGGCAGCGTCGGTTGTGGCAGCGTCAGTGGTTCCATCTGTGGTGGTGGTAGTGGCAGCGTCAGTGGTTCCAGCTGTGGTGGTGGTAGTGGCAGCCTCAGTGGTAGCAGCGTGAGTGGTTCCATCTGTGGTGGTGGTAGTGGCAGCCTCAGTGGTTCCATCTGTAGTGGTGGTAGTGGCAGCGTCGGTTGTGGCAGCGTCGGTGGTTCCATCTGTGGTGGTGGTAGTGGCAGCGTCGGTTGTGGCAGCGTCGGTGGTTCCATCTGTGGTGGTGGTAGTGGCAGCCTCAGTGGTAGCAGCGTCAGTGGTTCCGGCTGTGGTGGTCGTGGTGGCAGCCTCAGTGGTGGCAGCGTCAGTGGTTCCAGATGTGGTGGTGATAGTGGCAGCGTCGGTTGTGGCAGCATCAGTGGTTCCAGACGTGGTGGTGATAGTGGCAGCGTCGGTTGTGGCAGCGTCAGTGGTTCCAGCTGTGGTGGTCGTGGTGGCAGTTTCAGTGGTAGCAGTGTCAGTGGTTACATCTGTGGTGGTGGTAGTGGCAGCTTCAGTGGTGGCAGCGTCAGTGGTTCCAGCTGTGGTGGTGGTAGTGGCAGCCTCAGTTGTGGCAGCGTCGGTGGTTCCATCTGTGGTGGTGGTAGTGGCAGCGTCGGTTGTGGCAGCGTCGGTGGTTCCATCTGTGGTGGTGGTAGTGGCAGCGTCGGTTGTGGCAGCGTCAGTGGTTCCAGCTGTGGTGGTTGTAGTGGCAGCGTCAGTGGTTCCAGATGTGGTGGTGATAGTGGCAGCGTCAGTGGTTCCAGCTGTGGTGGTCGTGGTGGCAGCCTCAGTGGTAGCAGCGTCAGTGGTTCCGGCTGTGGTGGTCGTGGTGGCAGCCTCAGTGGTGGCAGCGTCAGTGGTTCCAGATGTGGTGGTGGTAGTGGCAGCGTCGGTTGTGGCAGCGTCAGTGGTTCCATCTGTGGTGGTGGTAGTGGCAGCGTCAGTGGTTCCAGCTGTGGTGGTGGTAGTGGCAGCCTCAGTGGTAGCAGCGTGAGTGGTTCCATCTGTGGTGGTGGTAGTGGCAGCCTCAGTGGTTCCATCTGTAGTGGTGGTAGTGGCAGCGTCGGTTGTGGCAGCGTCGGTGGTTCCATCTGTGGTGGTGGTAGTGGCAGCGTCGGTTGTGGCAGCGTCGGTGGTTCCATCTGTGGTGGTGGTAGTGGCAGCCTCAGTGGTAGCAGCGTCAGTGGTTCCGGCTGTGGTGGTCGTGGTGGCAGCCTCAGTGGTGGCAGCGTCAGTGGTTCCAGATGTGGTGGTGATAGTGGCAGCGTCGGTTGTGGCAGCATCAGTGGTTCCAGACGTGGTGGTGATAGTGGCAGCGTCGGTTGTGGCAGCGTCAGTGGTTCCAGCTGTGGTGGTCGTGGTGGCAGTTTCAGTGGTAGCAGTGTCAGTGGTTACATCTGTGGTGGTGGTAGTGGCAGCTTCAGTGGTGGCAGCGTCAGTGGTTCCAGCTGTGGTGGTGGTAGTGGCAGCCTCAGTGGTAGCAGCGTCAGTGGTTCCAGCTGTGGTGGTGGTAGTGGCAACCTCAGTGGTGGCAGCGTCAGTGGTTCCAAATGTGGTGGTGGTAGTGGCAGCCTCAGTGGTAGCAGCGTCAGTGGTTCCAGCTGTGGTGGTGGTAGTGGCAGCCTCAGTTGTGGCAGCGTCAGTGGTTCCAGCTGTGGTGGTGGTAGTGGCAGCGTCAGTGGTAGCAGCGTCAGTGGTTCCAGCTGTGGTGGTGGTAGTGGCAGCGTCGGTTGTGGCAGCGTCAGTGGTTCCATCTGTGGTGGTGGTAGTGGCAGCGTCAGTGGTAGCAGCGTCAGTGGTTCCAGCTGTGATAGTCGTGGTGGCAGCCTCAGTGGTGGCAGCGTCAGTGTTTCCATCTGTGGTGGTGGTAGTGGCAGCGTCAGTGGTTCCAGCTGTGGTGGAGGTAGTGGCAGCCTCAGTGGTAGCAGCGTCAGTGGTTCCATCTGTGGTGGTGGTAGTGGCAGCCTCAGTGGTAGCAGCGTCAGTGGTTCCAGCTGTGGTGGTCGTGGTGGCAGCCTCAGTGGTTCCAGCTGTGGTGGTAGTAGTGGCAGCCTCAGTTATGGCAGCGTCAGTGGTTCCATCTGTGGTGGTGGTAGTGGCAGCCTCAGTGGTAGCAGCGTCAGTGGTTCCAGCTGTGGTGGTCGTGGTGGCAGCCTCAGTGGTGGCAGCGTCAGTGGTTCCAGCTGTGGTGGTCGTGGTGGCAGCCTCGGTTGTGACAGCGTCAGTGGTTCCAGCTGTGGTGGTCGTGGTGGCAGCCTCAGTGGTGACAGCGTCAGTGGTTCCAGCTGTGGTGGTCGTGGTGGCAGCCTCGGTTGTGACAGCGTCAGTGGTTCCAGCTGTGGTGGTCGTGGTGGCAGCCTCTGTTGTGACAGCGTCAGTGGTTCCAGCTGTGGTGGTCGTGGTGGCAGCCTCAGTGGTGACAGCGTCAGTGGTTCCAGCTGTGGTGGTCGTGGTGGCAGCCTCAGTGGTGGCAGCGTCAGTGGTTCCAGCTGTGGTGGTGGTAGTGGCAGCGTCGGTTGTGGCAGCGTCAGTGGTTCCAGCTGTGGTGGTCGTGGGGGCAGCCTCAGTGGTAGCAGCGTCAGTGGTTCCATCTGTGGTGGTGGTAGTGGCAGCGTCAGTGGTAGCAGCGTCAGTGGTTCCAGCTGTGATAGTCGTGGTGGCAGCCTCAGTGGTGGCAGCGTCAGTGTTTCCATCTGTGGTGGTGGTAGTGGCAGCGTCAGTGGTTCCAGCTGTGGTGGAGGTAGTGGCAGCCTCAGTGGTAGCAGCGTCAGTGGTTCCATCTGTGGTGGTGGTAGTGGCAGCCTCAGTGGTAGCAGCGTCAGTGGTTCCATCTGTGGTGGTGGTAGTGGCAGCCTCAGTGGTAGCAGCGTCAGTGGTTCCAGCTGTGGTGGTCGTGGTGGCAGCCTCAGTGGTTCCAGCTGTGGTGGTAGTAGTGGCAGCCTCAGTTATGGCAGCGTCAGTGGTTCCATCTGTGGTGGTGGTAGTGGCAGCCTCAGTGGTAGCAGCGTCAGTGGTTCCAGCTGTGGTGGTCGTGGTGGCAGCCTCAGTGGTGGCAGCGTCAGTGGTTCCAGCTGTGGTGGTCGTGGTGGCAGCCTCGGTTGTGACAGCGTCAGTGGTTCCAGCTGTGGTGGTCGTGGTGGCAGCCTCAGTGGTGACAGCGTCAGTGGTTCCAGCTGTGGTGGTCGTGGTGGCAGCCTCGGTTGTGACAGCGTCAGTGGTTCCAGCTGTGGTGGTCGTGGTGGCAGCCTCTGTTGTGACAGCGTCAGTGGTTCCAGCTGTGATGGTCGTGGTGGCAGCCTCAGTGGTGACAGCGTCAGTGGTTCCAGCTGTGGTGGTCGTGGTGGCAGCCTCAGTGGTGGCAGCGTCAGTGGTTCCATCTGTGGTGGTGGTAGTGGCAGCGTCGGTTGTGGCAGCGTCAGTGGTCGCAGCAGTGGTGGTGTTTGTGGCAGCCTCAGTGGTGACAGCGTCAGTGGTTCCAGCTGTGGTGGTCGTGGTGGCAGCCTCGGTTGTGACAGCGTCAGTGGTTCCAGCTGTGGTGGTCGTGGTGGCAGCCTCAGTTGTGACAGCGTCAGTGGTTCCAGCTGTGGTGGTCGTGGTGGCAGCCTCAGTGGTGACAGCGTCAGTGGTTCCAGCTGTGGTGGTCGTGGTGGCAGCCTCAGTTTTGACAGCGTCAGTGGTTCCAGCTGTGGTGGTCGTGGTGGCAGCCTCAGTTGTGACAGCGTCAGTGGTTCCAGCTGTGGGGGTCGTGGTGGCAGCCTCAGTGGTGACAGCGTCAGTGGTTCCAGCTGTGGTGGTCGTGGTGGCAGCCTCAGTTGTGACAGCGTCAGTGGTTTCAGCTGTGGTGGTCGTGGTGGCAGCCTCAGTTGTGACAGCGTCAGTGGTTCCAGCTGTGGTGGTCGTGGTGGCAGCCTCAGTGGTGGCAGCGTCAGTGGTTCCATCTGTGGTGGTGGTAGTGGCAGCGTCGGTTGTGGCAGCGTCAGTGGTCGCAGCAGTGGTGGTATTTGTGGCAGCCTCAGTGGTGACAGCGTCAGTGGTTCCAGCTGTGGTGGTCGTGGTGGCAGCCTCAGTGGTAGCAGCGTCAGTGGTTCCAGCTGTGGTGGTCGTGGTGGCAGCCTCAGTTGTGACAGCGTCAGTGGTTCCAGCTGTGGTGGTCGTGGTGGCAGCCTCAGTGGTGACAGCGTCAGTGGTTCCAGCTGTGGTGGTCGTGGTGGCAGCCTCAGTTTTGACAGCGTCAGTGGTTCCAGCTGTGGTGGTCGTGGTGGCAGCCTCAGTTGTGACAGCGTCAGTGGTTCCAGCTGTGGGGGTCGTGGTGGCAGCCTCAGTGGTGACAGCGTCAGTGGTTCCAGCTGTGGTGGTCGTGGTGGCAGCCTCAGTTGTGACAGCGTCAGTGGTTTCAGCTGTGGTGGTCGTGGTGGCAGCCTCAGTTGTGACAGCGTCAGTGGTTCCAGCTGTGGTGGTCGTGGTGGCAGCCTCAGTGGTGGCAGCGTCAGTGGTTCCATCTGTGGTGGTGGTAGTGGCAGCGTCGGTTGTGGCAGCGTCAGTGGTCGCAGCAGTGGTGGTATTTGTGGCAGCCTCAGTGGTGACAGCGTCAGTGGTTCCAGCTGTGGTGGTCGTGGTGGCAGCCTCGGTTGTGACAGCGTCAGTGGTTCCAGCTGTGGTGGTCGTGGTGGCAGCCTCTGTTGTGACAGCGTCAGTGGTTCCAGCTGTGGTGGTCGTGGTGGCAGCCTCAGTGGTGGCAGCGTCAGTGGTTTCATCTGTGGTGGTGGTAGTGGCAGCGTCGGTTGTGGCAGCGTCAGTGGTCGCAGCAGTGGTGGTATTTGTGGCAGCCTCAAAGGTGACAGCGTCAGTGGTTCCAGCTGTGGTGGTCGTGGTGGCAGCCTCGGTTGTGACAGCGTCAGTGGTTCCAGCTGTGGTGGTCGTGGTGGCAGCCTCTGTTGTGACAGCGTCAGTGGTTCCAGCTGTGGTGGTCGTGGTGGCAGCCTCAGTGGTGATAGCGTCAGTGGTTCCAGCTGTGGTGGTCGTGGTGGCAGCCTCAGTTGTGACAGCGTCAGTGGTTCCAGCTGTGGTGGTCGTGGTGGCAGCCTCAGTGGTAGCAGCGTCAGTGGTTCCAGCTGTGGTGGTCGTGGTGGCAGCCTCAGTGGTGGCAGCGTCAGTGGTTTCAGCTGTGGTGGTCGTGGTGGCAGCCTCGGTTGTGACAGCGTCAGTGGTTCCAGCTGTGGTGGTCGTGGTGGCAGCCTCAGTGGTGGCAGCGTCAGTGGTTCCAGCTGTGGTGGTCGTGGTGGCAGCCTCGGTTGTGACAGCGTCAGTGGTTCCAGCTGTGGTGGTCGTGGTGGCAGCCTCAGTGGTAGCAGCGTCAGTGGTTCCAGCTGTGGTGGTCGTGGTGGCAGCCTCAGTGGTGGCAGCGTCAGTGGTTCCAGCTGTGGTGGTCGTGGTGGCAGCCTGGGTTGTGACAGCGTCAGTGGTTCCAGCTGTGGTGGTCGTGGTGGCAGCCTCTGTTGTGACAGCGTCAGTGGTTCCAGCTGTGGTGGTCGTGGTGGCAGCCTCAGTGGTGACAGCGTCAGTGGTTCCAGCTGTGGTGGTCGTGGTGGCAGCCTCAGTGGTGGCAGCGTCAGTGGTTCCATCTGTGGTGGGGGTAGTGGCAGCGTCGGTTGTGGCAGCGTCAGTGGTCGCAGCAGTGGTGGTGTTTGTGGCAGCCTCAGTGGTGACAGCGTCAGTGGTTCCAGCTGTGGTGGTCGTGGTGGCAGCCTCGGTTGTGACAGCGTCAGTGGTTCCAGCTGTGGTGGTCGTGGTGGCAGCCTCAGTTGTGACAGCGTCAGTGGTTCCAGCTGTGGTGGTCGTGGTGGCAGCCTCAGTGGTGACAGCGTCAGTGGTTCCAGCTGTGGTGGTCGTGGTGGCAGCCTCAGTTTTGACAGCGTCAGTGGTTCCAGCTGTGGTGGTCGTGGTGGCAGCCTCAGTTGTGACAGCGTCAGTGGTTCCAGCTGTGGTGGTCGTGGTGGCAGCCTCAGTGGTGACAGCGTCAGTGGTTCCAGCTGTGGTGGTCGTGGTGGCAGCCTCAGTTGTGACAGCGTCAGTGGTTCCAGCTGTGGTGGTCGTGGTGGCAGCCTCAGTGGTGGCAGCGTCAGTGGTTCCATCTGTGGTGGTGGTAGTGGCAGCGTCGGTTGTGGCAGCGTCAGTGGTCGCAGCAGTGGTGGTATTTGTGGCAGCCTCAGTGGTGACAGCGTCAGTGGTTCCAGCTGTGGTGGTCGTGGTGGCAGCCTCAGTGGTGGCAGCGTCAGTGGTTCCATCTGTGGTGGTGGTAGTGGCAGCGTCGGTTGTGGCAGCGTCAGTGGTCGCAGCAGTGGTGGTATTTGTGGCAGCCTCAGTGGTGACAGCGTCAGTGGTTCCAGCTGTGGTGGTCGTGGTGGCAGCCTCGGTTGTGACAGCGTCAGTGGTTCCAGCTGTGGTGGTCGTGGTGGCAGCCTCTGTTGTGACAGCGTCAGTGGTTCCAGCTGTGGTGGTCGTGGTGGCAGCCTCAGTGGTGACAGCGTCAGTGGTTCCAGCTGTGGTGGTCGTGGTGGCAGCCTCAGTTGTGACAGCGTCTGTGGTTCCAGCTGTGGTGGTCGTGGTGGCAGCCTCAGTGGTAGCAGCGTCAGTGGTTCCAGCTGTGGTGGTCGTGGTGGCAGCCTCAGTGGTGGCAGCGTCAGTGGTTCCCGCTGTGGTGGTCGTGGTGGCAGCCTCGGTTGTGACAGCGTCAGTGGTTCCAGCTGTGGTGGTCGTGGTGGCAGCCTCAGTGGTGGCAGCGTCAGTGGTTCCAGCTGTGGTGGTCGTGGTGGCAGCCTCGGTTGTGACAGCGTCAGTGGTTCCAGCTGTGGTGGTCGTGGTGGCAGCCTCAGTGGTAGCAGCGTCAGTGGTTCCAGCTGTGGTGGTCGTGGTGGCAGCCTCAGTGGTGGCAGCGTCAGTGGTTCCAGCTGTGGTGGTCGTGGTGGCAGCCTCGGTTGTGACAGCGTCAGTGGTTCCAGCTGTGGTGGTCGTGGTGGCAGCCTCTGTTGTGACAGCGTCAGTGATTCCAGCTGTGGTGGTCGTGGTGGCAGCCTCAGTGGTGACAGCGTCAGTGGTTCCAGCTGTGGTGGTCGTGGTGGCAGCCTCAGTGGTGGCAGCGTCAGTGGTTCCATCTGTGGTGGTGGTAGTGGCAGCGTCGGTTGTGGCAGCGTCAGTGGTCGCAGCAGTGGTGGTGTTTGTGGCAGCCTCAGTGGTGACAGCGTCAGTGGTTCCAGCTGTGGTGGTCGTGGTGGCAGCCTCGGTGGTGGCAGCGTCAGTGGTTCCAGCTGTGGTGGTCGTGGTGGCAGCCTCGGTTGTGACAGCGTCAGTGGTTCCAGCTGTGGTGGTCGTGGTGGCAGCCTCTGTTGTGACAGCGTCAGTGATTCCAGCTGTGGTGGTCGTGGTGGCAGCCTCAGTGGTGACAGCGTCAGTGGTTCCAGCTGTGGTGGTCGTGGTGGCAGCCTCAGTGGTGGCAGCGTCAGTGGTTCCATCTGTGGTGGTGGTAGTGGCAGCGTCGGTTGTGGCAGCGTCAGTGGTCGCAGCAGTGGTGGTGTTTGTGGCAGCCTCAGTGGTGACAGCGTCAGTGGTTCCAGCTGTGGTGGTCGTGGTGGCAGCCTCGGTTGTGACAGCGTCAGTGGTTCCAGCTGTGGTGGTCGTGGTGGCAGCCTCAGTTGTGACAGCGTCAGTGGTTCCAGCTGTGGTGGTCGTGGTGGCAGCCTCAGTGGTGACAGCGTCAGTGGTTCCAGCTGTGGTGGTCGTGGTGGCAGCCTCAGTTGTGACAGCGTCAGTGGTTCCAGCTGTGGTGGTCGTGGTGGCAGCCTCAGTTGTGACAGCGTCAGTGGTTCCAGCTGTGGTGGTCGTGGTGGCAGCCTCAGTGGTGGCAGCGTCAGTGGTTCCATCTGTGGTGGTGGTAGTGGCAGCGTCGGTTGTGGCAGCGTCAGTGGTCGCAGCAGTGGTGGTATTTGTGGCAGCCTCAGTGGTGACAGCGTCAGTGGTTCCAGCTGTGGTGGTCGTGGTGGCAGCCTCGGTTGTGACAGCGTCAGTGGTTCCAGCTGTGGTGGTCGTGGTGGCAGCCTCAGTTGTGACAGCGTCAGTGGTTCCAGCTGTGGTGGTCGTGGTGGCAGCCTCAGTGGTGACAGCGTCAGTGGTTCCAGCTGTGGTGGTCGTGGTGGCAGCCTCAGTTGTGACAGCGTCAGTGGTTCCAGCTGTGGTGGTCGTGGTGGCAGCCTCAGTTGTGACAGCGTCAGTGGTTCCAGCTGTGGTGGTCGTGGTGGCAGCCTCAGTGGTGGCAGCGTCAGTGGTTCCATCTGTGGTGGTGGTAGTGGCAGCGTCGGTTGTGGCAGCGTCAGTGGTCGCAGCAGTGGTGGTATTTGTGGCAGCCTCAGTGGTGACAGCGTCAGTGGTTCCAGCTGTGGTGGTCGTGGTGGCAGCCTCGGTTGTGACAGCGTCAGTGGTTCCAGCTGTGGTGGGCGTGGTGGCAGCCTCTGTTGTGACAGCGTCAGTGGTTCCAGCTGTGGTGGTCGTGGTGGCAGCCTCAGTGGTGACAGCGTCAGTGGTTCCAGCTGTGGTGGTCGTGGTGGCAGCCTCAGTTGTGACAGCGTCAGTGGTTCCAGCTGTGGTGGTCGTGGTGGCAGCCTCAGTGGTGACATCGTCAGTGGTTCCAGCTGTGGTGGTCGTGGTGGCAGCCTCAGTTGTGACAGCGTCAGTGGTTCCAGCTGTGGTGGTCGTGGTGGCAGCCTCAGTGGTAGCAGCGTCAGTTGTGATAGCTTCTGTTGTCGGCCCCTCCGTCGTGGTCGTGTAAGGCGGAGCCAATGCAGCCACCTCACAGAAGAACACGTCCTCCGGTGCCTCCATGGCTGGTGATCTAGCCGCCCACCCATACTTCTCACACCGCAAGGTAACCGTAAGGTTCATCTTTTCAAACGGGTTGTCACTGGCAGCATAGTTGTACTAAACTCGCAATGTTAATGCTTGACAGGACAACTTACAATCATTCCAATCTCGTTTGTAATGGTAACCATTTTGTAGCCAACACAGCTGATAATCAAGTATTTGCAGTTGTCTCTCATTTCATAAGCAAACTGAATCTTCGGGTTCACCGTCATTCCATCGGGCAGCCAAGGGTCATCCTCTTTCGTTGTTGCTTCTTCAGGGCAGCTAACACATGTTGGTGCTATATTTCAATTTTACCGAGTTACCGCACACTCACACCTGGTGTGGTGGTTGAAGGCGCAGTCGTAGTTGTCGTGGTCGTTGTTGTTGTGGTCGGTTTCTTTGTCGTCGTAGTGGTCTTTTTGCCCCAAGGCCACCAAGAGTTACTTGTCACTAAATTACTGTATAGACCTTTAAAAGCAAATCAAACCAATGCAAGAGAAGGAATTATCTGCTGGAGGGTTTTGTCCCCATCCATTTCCAGTCCAAGGGAGGGAGACTGTAGTCCCGCCTGGTTTAGTGTCATCCGAATACTAAACAGCGTTACCCTCTTAGCGTTTTCTTACCACAATATCTTCAGAATCAGCTGACGTTCCCTGGATGGAGTAACTATTGTCAGGGCATGTGATGTTCAACCAGTCGCAACCATGTCTGTCTGTCCACATAGTGTATTTAGGGTCCACGAAGCCAGCTTGCTGGGTCGGGACTGGAATAACTCCTCCGGAGCAGGGTTTATCGATAGCAACTGCTTTTGAGAAGTGATTCAGTGAAACGGCGGATCGGCAGTAGAAGTCATCTTGTTTTAGGGAAGGGGTGCATGGTACCCTTGCGGTCGCTTCCACCCATTCTCCAGAAGAGGAATGGTTTGAAGCCAACTGAAAGTAAAACTGAAGTGACAGTCAGGCGGCTTTTCAACATTGGCCCAATTAAGAGAGAACAAATCGCACATCATGGAAAAATATATGACTGTGCGTCGAAATTTTACCGTTTTCGAGAAAATACGCTTCAATGTCGTCGAGTTTCTGTCTACAGATTTGTAGACGGGCAGTACGCCCTGTGTGCCCGACATTTACAAGGCATGCTAATGAGCCCAATATCAATCAATTTGGATGAGATAGTTCTGGAAATGAGGAGTGTGCGAGACAATTTAGTCCAAAACGAAATGAAAAGCCCCCTATCTGTCCTTTTAACCTAGACTTAGCCGCTGGAATGAACTCCAAACTTTTGCAAAGAAAAACCCCCTTGTTTTTGCCGAGTCTCCTCCCGTTCACAATTTGGGCGTCGACAGAGTGCAACAGTTTAGCGCTTATCTAGATCCACTTACTCTCAGTCTACCCTCCTCTTATCATCCAAATGCGCTTATAGAAACAGGAAACGTGTGGAGAAAAAACTAATCCTGTTCAAGAGACTATCTGCAGAGGAGCAGACGCACGTGGGGGTGTCAATTACGGCTGCACGAACGTTTGGAGATTTCGAAATTGTTCAAAACGAATTTTAGGACAGACAAAATCTGTTCGACTGACTAGAGAGGGTAACGCCGGGTATAATACGAATGATGTAGCGTTAAAGGAATAGTGACTTTGGGTCCTGACGCGATGCTTAGAAAAAACAGAACACGCGGTTAATGAGATAAAATATGCAAAAGGCAGCAATTTTCCGTAATTTTCCGGTTTGACTATTGTAGCGGTCGCCAAACGAGCATCGGCTCTTAAAAGTCGCTTTTTCTCTGCGTCTTCGTTTTTTGAACACTATTGCCGCCTGAGTATCGCACGGCTGCTGCATTAAAGATATTTTTGGCTGAATGCCAGTATAAAGAGAGATCTCTCATGTATTTTAGCAGATTTTCACCTCACCATCTATTTGTGTTACCGTTTGCAATCACCGAAACAACCAAATCTTGGAATGTTTAGTCATTTCCGGCAATCCAACGGGAGCCGCTGACAATTTCACCAGACACACCCTCGCATTTCAAGCGTTCTTATCGTTTTCCGACTGACTTTGATTTTTCTTTCAACGTCAGCAATTTATCTTATGCTTGCAAACTGAAAAATTGTGATTCAGTGAGGCCTTTCCTACTTCGCCAATTCATTTTTGATTACTTTCTGTTTGCCAATTTATCTGGTCAATTTGGTCACAGAAGCATTTCAGGGTGATTTATGTTTAAAACATAAATTAAATTTTACGGTTTGGTTTGGAACCCAAACGAAGTTCAGTTCCCGACTGATGGATGCACTATGCCCCTTAACCCCCCCTCCCTAAGTTTCCGAAGGGCAGTTACTAAATTTTAAACTACTTTCTCAAAATGTTAAAATATGCAGGTGTTTTCTTAAAGTATTTCTATTATTGCCATAAAACATAGCGTTTTCCCAACGCGCAGCACTAGTTTCGATTTTTTTTTGTATATGGAATGCAAACTGTGAATTTTCAATTTTGTTCAGAAATTTGTCTTGTTTCAGACAATGAAAGCCAAAAACGTATGTCTTCACGTGATTTGAAGAAAAAGTTAAATTCAGAGACATCGCGCTCATAATCCGATCAAATCATGTGCTTCAATTTTGTGAAGTCGTGATTGCAGATTACAGTAACCGAAAGTCTCCATTGTGATCAAAGTTCGTCGGAAGACAAAAATTAATGAAAAGACAGAAGTTGCATTACTATTATTTGATTTTCTTTTAAATAATAGATTTATCTGTTTAAAATAAAGCTTAAGTTTTTGATTTTAAATCAATCACAAGTTTCGAAATTTAGGTTTTTCATCAAAAACTATCTAGGTTGTCAGAGTTCCTTTGACTCTTTTATTCTTTTTGCCACTTCTAGTTGTTGGAAATATGCTAATTTATGGACAAGTCATATTTCGGGGAAATTTTAAGAGCACAAAATATAGCTGTCTCCAAATGGGAATCCTGCCGCATTCGTGAGATACGCAGACGAAAATAGCGTGCAAAAAGCGTAGATGCAGAGAAAAAGCGCCTTTTTCTCGCCGATTTCCGTTTAGCGACGGCTAAAATCCTATTTCTAGCACTTGGTGAGAATTATAATATAATCCGTTCAAAATAAAAAGGTATTTGTAGTACCCGTAAAATAACAAAGCCGTAATACAAAGCATTTACAGTCTTTGCTAATTTTACTTCTTGGTCGATTCGCAAATGTAACCCTGACGCAGTATTGCGTACATATCCTAAAACACAGGATTTCCGTACGCAAATTCGCGTCTGGTGTCATTTGCAAAGAGCTAAGAGCGAAATTGGGCGAAGTAGCATTGGCGACGACAATAAACGGAATTTTTTGTAACGCATGTAGTGTGAAAATGCTTAAATCGCAAAACTTTCTAAAGAAAACGAAAAACAGCCTTTTTTGGTTCTTTATAAATACTCAGGTCATAAAAATGAAATTCTGTTTTGGTTCAGAATGGAAAAGCAGACTGAAACTAAGCCTCCTAATGCCGATAGCAAAGACTGTTTGCCTGGTTTAAAAACCAAAAATGTAACGAACCACAGAATAATTTGGTAAATTCTAATGAACTCACCCTGCCTTCAGTTCTAGACCACAGGACTACATTTGATCGTCTTCTGCAGCTAATTTCAGCTACTTCGCAGTCTCCTTCTTTCACGAGACGAAGGGAAACGTCGCCGAGGAACGGCGAAGCCTTAGAATTGCTGAAGTCTAAGGGGCATCTACCACAACCAAGGGCTAAAGTGACTTAAAGTTAAATTCAGAATTAGTAAAAACCGTGGTAGACCAGAAGGAGAAGCAGTAGAGCCTCCTTCATTGGAGAATGAAGCTTAGCCGACTGGCGATAAGGAGTACGGTAGGAAGGGTCTTTTTAGACTGCAGGGAATCCGTGTGACTGTTAGATTTAGGGAACACCTCTTATCTTAGCCGGATTTTAACGAAACCATGACCGGAAGGACGGTAGAACCCCACCCTTCCTGGCCGGAAATCATTTTTTTGCTAAGCATTTGGTGACAAATGTTGAAGTATCCGAAATTGCTCCTTTAACAGTGAATGTTTTGAATCAAACGGTAACATCTTCCGTTAAAATCTATCTAATGCCTGCACTTTCTGAGTATCTACGGTTGTGCAAATCCCGTTCATTCATTCTCATCAGTTCGCTATACGTACTTCCAACCGTATAACCTATATTTAAATTGCAAATATTTCTGTTTCATTTTGTCACACCGACTGACAAAAAACACACGCGCACACGCACACGCACACGCACACGCATTTCCGGCAGACAATGAAACATGTTTGCATTGCGTCTCACAAGGGCAAAGATTTGTCACGAAACTGAACAATTTGCTAAAGAAAACATACTTAAACGGATTTTATAGATAAAACCTAATCGATTCCCACAATGTCAAATGTTTTAGTGGCGTTTGTCTCCCGTGTTGGAAACAGTGTATGTATTCCTTTCCTTTCAATTTTTTTGCTCTGTTGATATGGACAGTTTCATTTGCCAACAACCCATTAGCTTTTTTCTACCTTAGCAGGGACGAGTAAAACACAACTGTGGAAAATAGAATCCCTAGAAAAATGAGCTACTTTAAACTGCGGAATAGAATGTTACGTTGGGAGGTTTAGCATACCTTAGTTCTATCCTCTGGCAATACTATTTTTTCCTGTTATATTTCCTTAGCGTAATATTTTGATTTAAGGACAGCTATATTTTTTAATCCTTCGAATAGTGTGTTTTCTCTTTACTTTCTGCTAAAATCTTTGATTTTCAAAGCGTAAAAGTACAGTGCGAGTCTGAACGGCTTATGTTTTGAACTCTTTAATTCGTTTCTGTCCAGGTCGAAAAGTGGCTTTGTGATATTCAGTGTTGTCGTTGCAACTGGACTAATATCGAATCAAAAAAAGTTAATAGGAGATTAAGGAGCCGTCCGTCGTTTTAATCGTCTTAGTCCTCAGTGATGTCATTGCTTTCGTGGGCACTTTGGAACCTCCCGGGACTGCATTTCTACTGTACGGTGGGCATAATTGAGATATATTCGAAATTTTTTTATAAAAGAGCAAGCTGTTTTCCTCTGCGGTATCTAAACAGCCAACGGGTGAATTCCTAGGTCCCTCTAATGATTCAAAACTCAGCTGCAGGTCGCAGGCCGCTTAACTGAGCGGCCGAAGGCCGCGGGTCGTTGCGGCTGTTCACAGCTCGCCGAGGCTGGCGTGTCTTTTGAAAATCGCGCTCCATCACAAACGCCTAAACTGTAGTAGTAACACTTTAAAATGCTTATTTCTATTCATTCTAACATGTGATTTACTGTTTTCTTGTTAAAGGAACGGTCAGGGATCTTTTCATTTCCACTTTCATCGGGTACGGTCAAAAAGTATACTAATTATATATGCTAAAATGTCTGGAACACTCCTCATTTTCCCAATAATCTCGTCCTAATAGAATGACAACTTCGAAATTAGATTAGCTTGTAAACATCGCGCATGCAGGCGTTGCGGCCATCCGCAGAATCTGCAGACGGTCGGCCGGTTTTGGGCACGTATCTCCAGATATCTCGAAAACTGAGAATTTTGAACCCAATGTTGTATGGAGTTTTTTGATCAGCTGACTTTCCTCTTTCACATAAGCCAAAGTTGCAAAAGGTTCCTGACGGTCCCTTTAAAATATTAAAGAAAACATTGATTTTCCCTAATTATTTAAAGACATCGGCCCAAAGATATCGAATTCGCGACAAGCAGTTGGCTGGCAAAACACACACTGGCCGCCGCAAATCTGGACGTTTCAGCCATTTTCGGTCCCGAAGCGAATCAATCCTGCAGTTCAGACTGCAGGCTTTAAAACATGATTTTTGTGGTTAATTTAGCACTCTAAGCGTTCACTTATTGCAAATACATGTCTCCTTTGGGGTGAGTTTTGGCACCAGAATATTCTCAGTGTAAATGACCGAAAAACACGAAAAACTGTGCTTCTCAGGTCGCAATGAATTTGGTGCCGGCAAGAAACTCACCCCAAAGGGTACAAGCCTTTTTAACCGGTCTGTAAAAAAAACCTTTTAAAAATAAGCAAGTATTCTCAGGCTCGATGCATTAGTATTTCGTTAATTCCATTAGAAATGGGCCTCTGGTCCCGCAACGAAAAGCGACTGAACTCGCGTGCGCCGTTGCATGGCTATTTTGTGTGTTGGTTGCCAAATTGAGCGGCCAAAGGCCGTGTATAGAAAAATTACAAAAAATAGAGTTTTTCAGAAGCCTTTCTCGCCTTTCCCTTCAAGCCGATCACAACGGGGGTCCCGCATAGTACCCATTCGGTCGTTCTCGCTGCTCGTCTTCAATAGGAGCTGCCAAGTATCCCGGAACTCTCCGTACAATGGGATCCTCCTCTAAAGGTGATTTATCCTTTTACTGCCCTTTCACCGAAGCGTTTCGCTCCTCTCACTTTCTAGTCAGCTCAACTACACTCCTCCCTTTAAACAAAATACAGACAACGAATCTCATCTGGTTTAAAAATTAGATTTTTTCATTAATCAAACACAGATTTTTCGGTAGCCGGGCTGTGTATACATAATCAAAGCCTTTCCCATTGGTAAAGGAATTTTACCAATGTTTACCTATTCTGAAAACGCGGAAAATTCCGGGTTTTGGCAAAGAGCCTGTTTTCATGGACCATTATAAAATCGACCGCATTTCTTCATAGTTATTTTTTTTTACATAATATTCTTTTTTTACATTGTAAAAATATATATTTACATTTTTAAAAAACAAGTTTTACAAGTTTTCACAGAAATCCGCACAGAGCCTTCGAAAGAAAGCAAAAATAGTTCAAGATGTTGTAGCGTTGCTTCAGAAATTTCCTAAGCCGACAGGCAAGAAAAATAGAAAAAGTATGAAAAATTAAAGTTATAAGAGAATGAAAAATTCACTCACTCTTGGATTTTTTATTATTCAGTGTTAATTATTTTTTCGAACAAAAAACAACGGTCTTTGGCAAGTTTATGCTACTTGAACCTAGAAAAATACCCTTTGGGCCATTTAGGAATTTTGTCTGTTTTTATTATATTTATTTTTCCTTCCAGAAAGAGAATTTGTTAAAAGTAGGTGTTGAATAGATAAACATTTGTTTAAAAATCAAACTGAACTAATCGTAAAAAAATCATGGTATTCTCACGTACTACTTATTTCTTGGATTCATCCCGCGAAAATTTTCAAATCTTACTTTCCCCGCTCAAAACATTTACTCGAGAAACCGCCTAAGTAGGGACAGTCAGGTGGTTTTTACAACATTGGCTCAATTAAGGGAACAAAATTCGCTGATTATGAAAATATATATGACTAAGGGTCGAAAATTTACCAGTTTCGACAAAATTCGCTTCAAAGTCGTCAAAAACGGGTCTCCGTCTGCAGATTTGTAGAGGGGCAGTACGCCCTGCGTGTCATGCTAATGAGCCGAAATTCATTCTAATTGGCTGAGAGAGTGCTGAAAACGAGGAAGGTGCGAGACAAATTTGCATAGTTAAGTCGCTTAATTTCCGACCGTAGCCGATCGAAAATGAAAAGAAAAGCCCCTTTACTGCCCCTTTAAAGATGCAGTCTTCCGTTTCACCCGTCTGCTACGCAAATTACCCGTATGCTTAGTTGCATTTGCACTTGTCGGGACATAATGGTGTGGACAGGATCGTCTCTGCCGCCGCCGAGTTATTGCTTCTCAGTTCGGGCGGCAGCCGCCGTCCAGCCGAGACCAGTTCATCCGCCGCCAGCCTCCTCGCAGCTTATCCGCTACTCTGCCCACCGGTCATCGATCCCAAAAACACAGTTCCAGCAGTTTTCTCGTTATCGCATTGTCTTCCATCACACTTGTTTCTTTTTCTTTTCACGTTTTTATTTCTCTCGTTTCCGAATCGGCAGTTAGTCTGCTAGATAACCGGATTCTTGGCGATTTCATCCAAGAACTGGTAGCCAATCGGGATTTCTCCCCTATTTTCTAGAATCACATTAATCTCTTATACTTTCATTTTAAAATTTTTTGAATGTTCTTGGTTTCTCTGGATCTCTAGAGACTAACAGTGCACGCAAAATCAAATGAAGAGAATTATACTCCTCCCAATTCTACTTTGGCCAAAAATGGGCCACGCCCTATTTGTAGCCAAATATTTTGGTGTAATAAGTAGACATTTAAATAGCAACGTCAGAATAATCTTACTCACTTCCAAAAATAGCGCCGAAATAAGCTTGGCGGGCACTATACAACATTTTTGCATAATTTAACATTTGATTTCTTAAAAATTATTCACACATCTTGTTTATATCTCCACAAAAATTCATTTGTTTAACATACAATATCACAAAATCGTTGTTGAATCTGTAACTCAACGATTTTGATCCAAAAGGTTTTACATTATAGTTGTCGCCAAACGGGCATCCTGCCAAAAACGGCCTTAATGCAGCAGCCGTGCGATACTCAGGCGGAAATAGTGTGCGAGAAACGAAAACGCAGAGAAAAAGCGACTTTTAATCGCCGAATTTTAGTGTGCCGAATTTTAGTCCAATTTTAGTGTAGAAACGGCCCGAGATTGTTCACAACTACACCTTCAGACGGTTACAAACAAATTCCAGTTAGTGCTAGATCTGCAGATGTCTGGTGCGGCCTAGGAAAAGGGGAAAACTTGATTGACTTTTCAAATAACTTTGGATTCATCAAAATATAATTCATTTTGCAATCAGTTGCAAGTCGGAATCCTGTTTGATTGAACTTTGAAGAAATTTCTGCTTATAGCACAAAATTTTACAGCACCTCTTACATTTTATGCGCGCCCGGGTATATCACGGGGAATCTCAACCCACCTTAAAGGGAAAGTCAGGTGGTTTGCAACTTTGACGATGAGGTGAAAGGTAAAATCAGCTGATCAGAAAACTCAAATTAACATTGCGCCCAGAATACCACATTTTTAAAAGACATGGCTTCAAAGAGGCCGTGCAACCGCAAACTCTGCTTTTTCAGTATGTCCTGCGTTTACGGCGTTTAGAATGCGTTCAAATTTCGAAATTAATCCGTTGCATACTTTGCAACCATTCCATTCCATTCTAATTTAAAATTCCAACTTTTAATTCAGTATGCTCTTAGTTTAGCGATTCAGAGTAGATCGCGGGGTCATCGCGGCGGGACCCACCTTAAAATGAACCGATTTTACCAATGTCTTGAGTTTTTCACTAGTTTTGCTTAATTCCCTTCCTGTGGTTATCACTCTTTTCATTCATCCAATTACTAATGCCCATATGTGTGAAAAACTCTTTTGATTAACGCTACCCAATTCTTTTCAGTTTTTGGATGCTACTCCTCCTAGTGCTGCTCTGTTTGAGCGGCGGCACAAATGCCCAATTCGCTGAAATCGCCTCCCTAGCTACTTCTCTAATTGGACCAGCCCTATCCGGTAGATTTCAGCCTTCTCCTTAATTTATTTGTTTTTTTTTTTAGGGGCTGGAATAGCAGGAACCGCTGGACAAGCGGCTGGAGGAGCGGTGGGAGCCCTGGGACAGATCGGACAATGTGGGTCGTTACGACTTTTTCGTAACCTCCAGTTTTACAGTGTACCAGTTAGCTCAAGGAGCTTTACAATTGACGGGAACAGGAGTAGGTGTTCTGAACCAGGCAACCGAAGGCAACTGGTTCCCAGCCGCTTTGGAAGCAGCCGCCAAGAACCAAGGTAGGCCGTCGCGGCAGATTTAGCGGCATTCCTTGCATAATTTAGCATAGTAAATGAGACTTTTAGAAAGTATTCGCAAGAATGGTGGTGGTCTCGGCGGCGGTGGTCTTGGAGGCGGTGGTCTTGGGGGTGGTCTGGGAGGTCTGGGTGGTCTCATGCCATTGGGCCCTCTAGGACCAGCAGGAGGCAAAACGGGCGGAAGCGCCGGCGTTGGACCGGAGTTTGGAACAAGTTTGTTTTGAAGTTGAACGCAAATAACACGGAGGAATTAAGGCTTCCCTGCACCGGATATAGATGACTACAATGAGGAAATAGATTTAACCAGTACTACGACAACCACCGCTAAGGTAAAGAGACAAACAGAGGGAGACAGAGAAACAGAGGAACAGAGAGACAGAGAGACTGAGAGACAGATAGATAAAGAGACAGAGGAACAGAAAGACAGAGAGACTGAGAGACAGAGGGACAGAGAGACTGAGAGACAGAGAGACTGAGAGACTGAGAGACTGAGAGACTGAGAGACTGAAAGACTGAGAGACTGAGAGACAGAGGGACAGAGAGACTGAGAGACAGAGAGACAGAGAGAGACAGAGACAAAGAGACAGAGGGACAGAGGGACAGAGAGAGAGAGAGAAACCATCCATGCTTCAGCCTAAGTCGCCGTTTGGATCCGAGGAAATCGAAGACAAGGACCTTCAGTCAAAAACCACTACAACTGCCAAACCAACTACGGAGGCTTCCACAGTCCCAGTTACTCTGTTCCCAGATGAGGTAAGAAGCTAGAAGAAACACTGAGAAGTGGAGAAAAAGATAAAAGCGAGATACCCAGAAACGTGGATGTTTAGGAAGAAGAGACTTCTCCTACAACCTTAACTCCCAAAAAGCAGATCCGCATTGAGCTACCAAAAGAAGAGGAGGACTACATCGACCAAGTTACAAAAGAAGGAGCGACGGAAGTCGAAGTGACCAACAGGGAAAAGCAGACCGAAGAAGACACTTTGGTATGGTTTTGCATTAAAATTTCTACTCTTAGAGGGACAGTCAGGCGGGTTTTACAATATTGGCTAAATTAAGAGAGAAAACGTCGCTGGTCATGAAAATGTATATGACTACGGGTCGCAAATTTTCCGTTTTCGATAATATACACTCTTAAGTCGCCAAAAACGGCCGACCATCCGCAGATTGTGCGGATGGCCAGTACGCCCTGCATGTCCGACATTTACAAGGCATGCTAATGAGCCGAATTTCATTCTAATTGGATGAGACAGCCCTGGAAATGAGGAGTGTGAGAGACAATTTAGCATAGTTAAAGGGACAGACAGGCGGGTTTTACAACATTGGCTCATCTAAGAGAGAAAAATTCGCTGATCAAGAAAATGTATATTATTATGGGTCGGAAATGTACCGTTTTCGATAGACCTGGCTTCAAAGTGTACAAAACGGCCGACCATCCGCAGATTGTGCGGATGGCCAATACGCCCTGCATGTCCGGTATTTACAAGGGATGCTAATGAGCCGAATTTCATTCAAATTGGATGAGAGAGTTGTGGAAATGAGGAGGGAGCAAGACAATTTAGCATAGTTGATTCGCATAATTTCCGACCGTATCCTATCGAAAATGAAACGAAAAGCCTCCTTACTGCCCCTTTAAGTCGCATAATTTTCGACCGTATCCGATCGAAAATGAAAAGAAAACCCTTACTGTCCCTTTAAGTTTGCAATTGTTGCGTGTAGAGCACTGCTCATCGCGGCGGGGCCCGTTGCCAAAAATGCATTAACGCTAGTAAAGGGTTTTTTGGCAATGGGTCACGCCGCGAAAAGTAGAAAACAATATTTTCATGTTTTTAGGAACCTTCTCCGGCTCCTGTAGTGCTTTCGCCTAAGAAGACCGAGCGAGGTACCGAGGGAGTACCAAACCTTGAAAAGCTGGTGACTGCGTTAAAACAGAAAAGTAGCCTCACCGAAGAAGAGATTCGAGAGATCATTGGACAGGTGGAGACTAACTTCAACCACGACAAACCGCCCAAGATTGACTTTGGATCAGGGGTTCAGAATATCAATGAGAAGGTAGGAGGAAATACATAAAACTTCTATATTTGGATTCAGAAGGCATCCAATCGCAAGCGAATCATTGAAGCTTCGAGGAGAATCGACGCCTCGAACTACCATGGCCAGAGCCATCGCAAACTGTCTTCTGTCACTCTGCCACCAACTACTGCCCCCACTCCGGCTCCCTTCGTTCATAGCAATACCCCTACTCCGGATGAGATCTTGAACAACCGGCTGCAGAGGGAGATCCTGGCCGTCGGGGCGGGAGACAAGGACCTGCTGTCCTCCAGGCCGGTCGTCCAACAGAAGGTCGGATGCGTTCCAAGGTCGCCGCCTCGCTCAGACAATCGCGAAGCGCGCAGAAACGGGAATACGTGCATTATGCAATCGGAAATTCAGGGGGAGGAATTGAACTTTGGAATGGGTCGGAATTGGGCTTTGAAAACGCTGATTTTGTAAAAATTGCCGCAAAACAAGCTTTCTCGCTACGTTTTGGCGTAAGCAGATGTTTTCTAAAGCGCTATCCAAGTCATTTCTAGCCACGCTTACCTATTCTAATAAACATTAAAGGGACAGTTAGGTGGGTTTTACAACATCGGCTCAATTAAGGAGGGAAAATTCGCTAATAATGAAAATCTATATGACTATGGGTCGAAAACTTACCGTTTTCGAGAAAATACGCATAATCAGCCAAAAACGGTTCTCCGTCTACAGATTTGTAGACGGGCAGTACGCCCTGCGTGTCCGGTTTTTACAAGGCATGGTAATAAGACAATTTTCATTCTAATTGGATGATACAGCTATCAAAAAGAAGAGGGTGCCCGACAATTCAGCATAGTTTTTTTGCATAATTTTGGAACGTATCCGATCGCCCCCTTACTTAAAATTACTGTCTGTCCCTTTTTAAAAACGTGTAGGTTTGTCTAAAATTGATTTAGCCAGACATCAATTTTCATTATTAGGTCTACTTTGTTTTTAACATTCGGGAAAATATAGCATTATTGATTCGATTAAAACATAATACTAGGAAAAAACAGTTTTTGAAATCAGAAATACATTTGCTTGCGGCGCTGAAAAGCGCTTTTTTCGCGGAAGTTTCTGAAAGAGCTTTTCACTTCAGTTTCGATCGGCTTGTTTGGACGGGTGTCCAATACGAGGGGACCTCTCACACTCTACCATACTCTTCCATTCCTACTCATAAGACTTTTAGGTTTATATATGTTTATTTGGGGATACACATGATACTAAGATAGAGTTAAGAGATCAAGAGAGAGAGAGAGACCGCATAGCGCGGATGGATAGATTTATACTGACTCATCCCCATGCGGGGCGGATAGATTCTTGTATCATGACATGAGTCATGACACTCCGGGCCAATAGATGGTATTCTCTAATTCCGCTCACTGCTGCTACAGTTCTGGAACAAGAGAAGGCTAATCTTCCCATTTGCAACTTGAACGTTGCTCACAGGTTTTCGCCTAGATGGAAAAATGTATTGATAATTGACCGTTCCTAATCCGGAACCCGCTCGCAGCTGGTACTGCTCTGGGCGACGGATGACTACTCTTCCCAGTACAATCGCAATTGTACATAGGTTTTCGCCGAAACATAGGTCGGATTACTACAACCTCGGCCGTCGCCTACTGTGAGTTGTTTTTACTGCTAAAATCCATAAAATCCAATCTAATAGTAAGGCCCTAGAATTAAGGGGTTCATCCAAAAAAACGTTTGATCTGCGATGCGGAATGTGATCGGCAGATGACAATTTAAGGGGGATGAGCAAATTGATCGGACGAACAAATTCCTTACCGTCTGACGTGGACACAGCCACTGATCTTATGACTTTATCCTCACTTTCAATAAGTTTGATGATTTTTGCTAATTTCCAATCCATTCTGTCAGTTCTGTCGTCCACCATAAGTACAATATCACCCATAGCAGGCACAATGTTTGTAAACGACTTTTGATTGATTCTTGACGAATGATGACTACGTAATTCTTTTAGTTAATTTTCGGACCAAGTTTTCCACAAATTGTGAATAATGGAATTCAGTCTTTTGATATAGTCTGTAGCTTGTTCCTTGGTATTGATAGAAATATGGAAATCTGGGTCCAATTGGTAATCACCATCGTTTTCATTTGACAATAGTGTCAAAGTAACATTGGGAGTGATAAAATCAATAGGTCTTAGGACAATAGAGTCGTTCAGATCACTGCGTACGTAAGTAAGCGGCCTATTGTTTATAAATCATTCTGCCTCAGTAACTGCAGTGTGAAATTGATCATCACTGATATTTTTGTACTTTCTCATCTTTTTGAGGCAAATTTTTACACTGCGCACTAATCTTTCATAGAAGCCACCCTTCCATGGGCTGATAGGTGTAATGAATTTCCATGAAATGGCATGTGTAGCGCAGAATGATATGACAGTAGGATCTTGTACAATATTCAAAAAATCAGTTTGGAATTCATCAATGATTTGTTTTCCTAGTTTAAATTGTGATGCATTATCGCATCGGATACTGTTAGGAGCCCCTCGACGAGCAGAAAAACGCCTGAGGGCATTTATGAACTGTGTTGTGGATAATCCTTCAACAATTTCAAGATGAATAGCACGTGTAGTTGTGCAAGTGATAAGGCAAATCCACCTTTTTTCTTTACTTACTGAACCATCCTCGGATGTATTTAGAATTTCAAATGGTCCAGCATAATCCAATCCAATATGCTGAAAAGGACGTGTAGATGCGTGAATTCTATCTGGTGGCAAATCTGGTGATTTTGGATACTTGTATGGTTTGTTGTTAAACCTCTGGCAAATAGGACATTTTCGTACCACACAATTAACTGAAGCACGACCTTTTGGTACCCAGTATTTTTGCCTGAGATTTGCTAAAGTGCCATTTGTTGCTTGATGTCCGAATTGCTCATGATAATGTTGAATAATGGCGTTGGTTAGATGATGATTGGGGATCAACAAAATTGGGTTTTTTGTGTCCATTGGAAGAACAGAACGGCCATAACGTCCGTTGCAGCGTATAATTTTGTTTTCGTCTGTATAGAGCTGCAGATTTTTGTATTGATCGAAATTAGTTAGTTCGGACTGCATTTCCATTATCAAGGCATTTAGAGATGTTTCTCTTTTCTCAAATGTAAACGGACTATTAGTGTCAGCGTTTTCAATATTACGTGTTTCCCTAGCTTTCTTTTCAATAATGTCATTAAGATTATCGTTTCCATATGCGAACGTTGTGTTTACATATGTCCGTCCATCGGTTGCCCTTTGATCCGCCGATAAATCAGCTGATGATGGGAGATGGCTCCCGTCGGCGCATTCTTCGATTATCGGGGACGGACAATTGGGGGAAAACGTAAATGTTTGAGCGATTTTCCGATTAACGTTTGGATTTTCAAGGAATTTTGGTCCTTTCCACCAAAGTGTATTAGCTAATTCGAGAGATGTGACCCCTCTGGTAGCTAAATCAGCGGGGTTTACGTCGGTAGCAACGTATTCGAATGAACAATTTATGTTTTTCTCTTTAAACGTATCGACAATTTCGCGAATAGCTCGCACTCGATTGTCAACATACACTCCATTTGAAGTGTTTGAATGAAGCCAGTTTAGAGCAATGAGGCTATCTCCATAAACTTTAATGGCATCAATTTTGATGTCTATTTCACTTTGAACAAAACGGGATAACCTTGTTCCAATTTGCAAAGCCGTAAGCTCTAATTTTGGGATAGATATTGGTTTTCCTGATTTGAGTTCTTTAACAGGTGTCAATTTAAATCGTGCCATTGCAAGATTACTGGTGATTTTGCCGTCGGTGGCTGTCACAACCACATATACACATGCGGCGAAGGCTCGCTTAGATGCGTCTACAAAAGTGTGTAATTCAACTTTTTGAGCCGTTGTTGAGTCATAGATCATTCTTGGGATTTCAATGTTTGCTCTATCAATAGAGTCACAAATGTTTTTCCATCGATCTGATAATTCGGGAGTTAATGGAGATTTCCAAACGTATTTTTCCAACCAAAGATCTTGTAGAAAAATTTTTGAAGGAAGTAAGGCTGGAATAAGATAACCAAGCGGTGTAAATGTTTTGTGAGATGCGCTCAACACTGCTTGTTTAGAAATAGGTTTCGAAAAAGGCATGCTAATGTTATAGCAATATGTGTCCTTTTTGGTGTCCCATTTAATTCCCAAAACTTTTTGTTTTGTAGATTTAGATAAATCCGATGTAGGAATAGATGAATTACATTCAGGCGAATTTGTCATATACTCGCGCAAATTCATTTTCATAGATGAGAAAATTTCTTTGCTAATTTTGCATTTATCCAATGCTTCTTCAACCGTAGCTGCTGATAAAATTGCATTATCAACATACAAACTACGTTCAATTTCTTTGCAAAGCTCAGTTTCAGGTCTTTGCTGTAATGCGTATTTGATAGAAATGCCCAATAAATAAGGACTGGCATTTATGCCAAACGGTAATCTCCGGAATCGTAGGATGCGCAAGTTCCCATTTTCGGGACCTTTATCAACATCATGCAACCATAGAAAGCGAGTTGAGTCTCTTTCGGATTCTTGGAGATAAATTTGGTGAAATGCTTTCTCCACATCTGCTATAATCAGAATTTTTTCTTTGCGTGAGCGCAAAAGAGTACCCATCAAGCTGGGAAGAATCACAGGTCCTTGATGAATAACGTCATTTAGGGATAATTGGCCTTTTCCTTTTGAACTGCCATCAAGTACAATACGTACCTTAGTGGTGGCAGAACCTGGTTTAATTACCGCTTGATGAGGAATGTAATATTTAGGATTGTTCCCAGAGAGAGATTCAGTCTCATTCACCTCTTCAATAATTCCAGTTTCCAATTGTTGCGAGATAATGTCGCAATATTGTTTCCATAATTCGGAATTTTTGGATTTCAACTGAAATTGTTGATGCAATCTGCTGAGTGCAATATTAAAATTATCTGCCAACTGATGTTTGTTGTCTTTCCAGGGTAATTGTACATAAATGTGACCCTCCCTGGTTTGCACAGTATCGTAAAAAGATTGAACAACCTTTTCTTGTATGGCTTCTTCGGACGGATTATCCGTAATTCCGATTGTTTCCATATTCCAGGTTGTACTATAATCATCAGGTTTAGTAAGAGTTGTGTAAAGCCTGACTGTATGTGAACCAACATTTCCACGCTGTCCGGAATCAATATCAAAAGGGATTCTGGATTTTCCAGAAACTACGTAGCCAAAGAATGTAGCCTTGGCATATAGGCCGGATGGAAGTTTAAATGATGGTTTATTCAAAGTAGTTAGTTCATCATAGTGATTCATACCAATGAGAATTTCAGGTGTAATATCTGCTTCATTAAAATCATAGTCAGAAACCCTAATGCCTTGTTTTTCTAAGAATATAGCGTCCTGATGACTAATCGATTCATACGGAATCGAATCAGTGATTTGTTTGCTAGTAAGTAAGCGTAATTCTTTCTTTAGTCCATGTCTATTGCGAATGTTAGCAACAGTACGATGACAAATGTTGTTGCTGTGATTACCACCAAATGCAACGATCGTAATGCTAGTTTCATGAATTTTGCGAAGTCCTAAGCGATTAGCTGCTTCAATTGTGATAAAAGAATCTTCGCTACCTGAATCTAACAGTGCAAATGTATTTTCCCAGTTTTGGGTGTTTTCATTGTAAATGGATACTTGCGCAATTTGTAGTTTGGCGCGTGTAAATTGATGGGAATTTGTAGATGCAGTCATAGTAATAACCTCTTTTTTCGGATTAGCCGTTACAGCAGTAGATGCAGAATCGGTTCTGGCATCTGTGGATACGGTAAAAACTCGCTGTTCGCGGTTACTTCGACTGTCATCCCGAGATCGGCTGTAATTTCTGCGATTCTCGCTATGTTTATGTTCTCTGCTCTGATTTCTGCGTTTTCCGCTGTGTGATCGCTCTTTGCTATGATAAGAGCGGCTCTTACTTCTATGATTACTGTA
Source organism: Oscheius myriophilus (assembly GCA_964057215.1). Taxonomy (NCBI): domain Eukaryota; kingdom Metazoa; phylum Nematoda; class Chromadorea; order Rhabditida; family Rhabditidae; genus Oscheius; species Oscheius myriophilus. Next base: position 19,025,585 of record OZ059906.1, read on the forward strand.
TGAGCGAGAGGGAGGCCGTGAATAGTGTGAGCGAGAATGAGACCTATCATAATGTCGTGTATGGCGTGAATTGCTGCGCGCGCGATTGTGATAAACGTCGGGTTTTCTGGAATAACTGCGATTTTGCCGGTAATGAGATCTACCGCGCGAATATTCCCTATTGTCTCGACGATGTCCAGAATTCCCTCTGGATTGAGATTTGTCTCTTCTATCGTAATACCTACTGGATGATCTGTGGTGTCGCGATGAACTTCTGTCACGATATTTAGAGCGACTGTCGTGTGTATCTCTGCGCGATTGACGCGAGTTATGTCGTTTTCGACACAAAAGATAGTGATGTTTTGCGCCATGGCAGCGATTACAACCTTCAATTTTACAATTATTTGCAGAATGATTTGTACTAAAGCAATTTTCACACATTTCCAGTGATCTCACGCGATTTAGTCTTTCATATGGATTCGAATATTTATCACAATGACGGAAAAAATGGCTTTCCGAATTGCATCCTGTGCACCCTCTATTACTTTGAGATGAGACTTTTACCCTGCTGTGTAGAACAGTTTTGTTCGGATCCTGTTCCATAGCAATAAGGGTAGTTATCTCTTTCCTGGCTGAGATTTCTAATTTTTCCATATATTTAGTAAGAGTGAAATCTTCACCCTTTTCAGCCAATTGAAATTCCTCAAATTTAATGTCAGCTCGGATGCGAGTAGTAAATTTATCTGTAATCATTTCCATTTTGCTATCTTCAATGGTAATTTTTTGAGATTTCATTCTCTCTACAATGGTTTGAATAGAATGTAAAGTAGATTGAATTGATGAAGATGTTTTCTGTGCAGAAGGCAGTGATTTCAACTGCTCAAGTAGATGGTGACGCTGGTGAGCGCTATTACCGTAGGTTTTTTCAAGTTGTGTGAGTGCTAATGCAAAGCAGTTACCTTTACGGGGAATCATTTTCAATGCTGACTCTGCCTTTCCTTTACAACAACCCAATAAAATAGAAAGTTTTTGTAAATCCGAAAAAGCATTGTTATTTCCAACCATTTCGTTATAAATTTCAATAAAGGATGGATATTTGGTAACTTCCCCATAAAATTCGGGTATTTTCAGCTCTTTAGCAAAAAATCGTGAATCTGTAACTTGTATTTGATTATTAGTTCCAGATGTGTTCAAGTTACTAGACGAGGCATGATTAGCTTGCCTTTGTAGAACTCGTTCATTTTCGGCGATGTCCACCTTAACTGTATTACGTTGTATTTCCAATTCAAGATGCCTTTCAGTGAGTTGATCGAGTTTATCAGTCAACAAATCAAGTTTGGTTTCAATATTACGCTCTTTTAATGCGGTTTCCCATTCATATACAATTTGTTGAGTATTTTCATCGCTATGTGCGATATCATAACCGTTTTGGCGTAGAGCATTCAATGTTTCCTCGAGTCTTTCAAGCGTTGACATAAGATATTTGATTTTGGTTTCATGTTGAACAATGTATACCAGAATGTTTCTGTTAGAATCTGTAGGAAAAGCAAAACCATCTAAGCCATAAACGGCTGTATCGTCAATCACTTTGTCAAGTTCTTTCAACTTGCGAGTGACAGCGCCTTTAAGCAATGTCAGTTTCCCAGATATGTTTGGGTTTGGGTTTGGGGGTTCATCAACCCTATCCCCCATGGTTGAAAGCAAAAAGCACTAACGTAGAGAACGTTTGAAAGAGCAATCACTCAAAAAAGAGAAGCTTGCTCCGACGACAAAAGCCGAATGAAGCTCCAGGGTGATCCTAAAAGCTCCTCCCCTTGTGCTGAGTCATATTGATCGAGGCTTTTAATGATGGAATTTGATGACACATAAGGCTAGAATCTATTGCGTGGGATATAGGATATGCTTTCCTAAGTGAAAAAATAGATGGTATTTTATGAGTTCATAGATCAACTCTTCAAACATGATAATGAATGAACTTTTTGCTATTTGAACACAAAAAATACGGCTGTGGCCACAAACCTCTATTTTGTCACAAAGCAAAGCAATATGTTGTTTTAAAAAAAATAAAGGTGTTTGATAATGTATATAAATGAAGACAAATAGTAAAGAGAAGGAAAAAGGAAGAAGAAGAAAAAACGAACGTTACAGAAAAGAAGAACACATACACACGAAACAAACGTCATAAAAGAAATTAAACACACTTTTACATAAAAAATATTGTGAGATCAGTTATTGGAGATCGAATAATGAGAATACCATAGTACTTCTGGTAGTGCGCGCTCTCCGGCAGTTTTCCGTACGGGCCCAGTCCCAATTCTGGGTCTTTATTCAGTGCACCTCACCGGCAGTTTCCGTACGGGCCCAGTCCCAATTCTGGGTCTTTATTCAGTGCACCTCACCGGCAGTTTCCGTACGGGCCCAGTCCCAATTCTGGGTCTTTTCAGTGCACCTCACCGGCATGCCTGCAAAGCAGGACTTTCCATGGGCCCGGTCCCAATTCCGGGTCTTTGTTAAACTATCTTTCTGAGAGAAGAAAAAGAAAACTACTTACTAATAGAAAATAGTAGGAGAGGTTTCCTAGTTAAGAGCAAAGGCAAATATAAAAAAAAATTAAACTTTATGTAATTCGCTAAAGGAATGATGGATTTTTATAATTTGTGGATAATAAGATAATTTTGGGTATTTAATAATTATAGGCATTATATGAGGTGGTTCTATAAGGATAGAATAAAATGGGTTCGTGAAATCGGTCCGATGCACCATGTTTGGACGGGTGTCCAATACGAGGGGACCTCTCACACTCTACCATACTCTTCCATTCCTACTCATAAGACTTTTAGGTTTATACATGTTTATTTGGGGATACACATGATACTAAGATAGAGTTAAGAGATCAAGAGAGAGAGAGAGACCGCATAGCGCGGATGGATAGATTTATACTGACTCATCCCCATGCGGGGCGGATAGATTCTTGTATCATGACATGAGTCATGACACGGCTACGGTCGGAAATTATGCAACTAACTCTGGAAATTGTCTCGCACACTCCTCATTTCCAGCGCTCTCTTAGCAATTAGAATGAAATTCGGCTCGCTCATTACCACGCATTGTAAATGCCGGACACGCAGGGCGTACTGCCCGTCTACAAATCTGTAGACGTATATCCGTTTTTGAAGCGCATTTTCTCTAAAACGGTAAATTTTCGACCCATAGTCATATGCATTTTCATGATTAGCGTATTTTTCTCTCTTATTTGAGACAATGCTGTACAACCCGCCTGGTTATCCCTTTAAGTGTTTCAAAAGCATAAATCTTTTTTAAAAAAAGCCAAAGTATGTGATTGAACTACCTGAGAGAATTTGTCATTTAAACAGACAGTGTTCGAAATCCTACGAAAAGTTATCTTGAAAATTACCACGCATTGTAAATTTTGTCCAAATCACGAAAAACTCAAAAATTCCGAATCTGATTATATTTTTCGCCAAACCTACTTCGGCCGATTTGGCTGCGTACGCGGCCTCAGTATCCTGTATTTTATAAAAAATTTTATACAACAACATCAAAACATTGGCACGTCGTTTCGAAGTAGTTTTGGCATTAAGTATACTGATTTCCAAATAACTGTCGCCAAATCGGTATACTACAAAAATATAGAGTTTTCCTATCGCAGACGGGGAGAAAAGCGAGCTTCGTTGACGATGTTCGCTTGGCTACAGCTGTACATTGTCGCGCACTGTCGCGCACTGTCGCGCAAGAATTAGGTGAAAAGAATGCTACAATTAAATTATGGAAAAATTGGGAAAATGTAATGCATTTAACCATGAAATTTATATATTTCAGCCCTTCGTTCCTCCTACTACAGTGGCCACTTCTCCTCCTGTTGTCACTTTCGTCTACCCTCCTCATCCTCAAGTTCAGCCTCAGCCTCAACCCCAACTTCAGCCTGTTCAGCCCCAGCCTCACCTCCAGCCTCAGCTCCCTACTCAGCCCCAACCTCAGCAATACTACTATCAACACCCTACCTCGTTCCCTATTCAACAGCAAACTCAACAACCACATGTGCAACAACCCTATTACCAACAGTACCAACAGCAGTACTACCCACAGTACTATCAACAGTACCAGCAACAACAGTACGGACAACAGTATCAGCAACAATATGGACAACAACAAAGGCAGCAGGCGGTGGTTCAGCCGCAGCAGCAAGTGATCCAGCCGCAGTACCACACACAACAACAGATTGTTATGAGTGGTACGGCACAAGCCAATAGGCCTGTGGTACAGCACCAGCAACAGATTCAACAGGTTCAGCAGGTTCATAAGGTGCAAGGAACAAGACAGATGAGGGAAGGAGATGTTCGCCCACAAAGGTAGGCAACCTGCATACTGTCAAAAACGGTCTTAATGCAGCAGTCGTGCGAAACTCAGTTGGAAATAGTGTGTCATTTGCGCAGACGCAGAGAAAAAGCGGCTTTTCCTTGCCGACTTCCGTTTGGCGACGACCATATAGTGCGTTTCCAAAAAAGAGTCGAGGAAAAAGGGATTTTCCTAAAGGACTAGGTACATTTGGTCCCGCCGCGATTTCTTAATTGTCTGCGCACTCCTCTTTTACAGTGCTCTTTCGCTTGTTAAATTTCTTTTCACTTCAATGTTTCAAACTGGCAGTGGTTAAAAAAGGGTAGACATCAAGGTCGTTGAAAAGTCGTCGATTCTTTGTTGGAAATGGACTATACATCTCTCATTCTAGGCATGTCCACACCGTCAGTGGCCAGTCCACTCGAATCTACACAAATCAGCCTGCAGGGGCTGCCTTCTTCGTCGCCTCCAACGGTTCTCCTGTCATTCGTCGTCAGTCGCCCTCTCCTGTCCGGGCTCAGGTTGCTTCTTCTCCCTTTTTCCTTTAATCCCCTCCTAAGGCTGCCAGGACGATCCGTCGTGCCACTCCGTCTCCAAGCCAGCGTCGTCCCTTCGCCCGAACGGCCCGAACCCAGCCGTTGACGACGCCGTCGCCGGTCCGTCGTGTGCCGGCGCGGTCTAACCCCGCTAACCAACACTAACGGGAATTGAGGTGAGCAGGGAGATAACTGCTTCCCATAGCATGTAGGGTTGAATTGATGTGAAAAGGGCTAATGGGCTTAAATTTCAGCAACTCCTTCTTCCCGACGGCATTGAGGCCGAGGGCGGACTCCTCCTCAACAGGGACCCAGAGCGACCGTCCTGGGCTCAGTTCAACTACGTGTATCCTCCTGCTCGCAGCATATATTACTAACTTATAATTGCACCTCATTTACAGGAAATAAAGTCTTTCACAACACTAAAACATTTCTCATTTTTAGTCATTTCACTGCACTTTCCGTCTCTGGCTACGTGCGTGTGCGTGTGCGTGTGCGTGTGCGTGTGCGTGTGCGTGTGCGTGTGCGTGTGCGTGTGCGTGTGCGTGTGCGTGTGCGTGTGCGTGTGCGTGTGCGTGTGCGTGTGCGTGTGCGTGTGCGTGTGCGTGTGCGTGTGCGTGTGCGTGTGCGTGTGCGTGTGCGTGTGCGTGTGCGTGTGCGTGTGCGTGTGCGTGTGCGTGTGCGTGTGCGTGTGCGTGTGCGTGTGCGTGTGCGTGTGCGTGTGCGTGTGCGCGTGTGTGTGCGTGTGCGTGTGCGCGTGTGTGTGCGTGTGCGCCTCTCTCCCTATCTCTCTCTGTTTAGAATAACTGCACATTGTCAGAATCAAACCACAACAGAGTGGGAGTCATTGTTGTTTTTCCGCCTATTTAATCACAACGCAAATATGTATTTACATAAACAAATCTGCAAGTCATTTCCGAAAATAGCTGTTTTAGTCCATAACAAACTATGCTGCTTTCGGACTGGATTCCGCTACTGTGTTTTTTCATATGCATTCTTTGCCCGCTTTCTTTTGGTAAGTAAACGTATATTCTTTTTATTCACAGTGATAGGAGAGGAAGCGTGAAACCATACAGTTTTCTTCATTTTCCGAATTTCGCTGCCTTTCACATTTATAACGAGAAGTCAATGCCCCATATCGCAGCTCTCGGGCCTTCTGGATTTGGAAACATTTGGCCGTCTCAAGGTCGCTTCGCGGCCTTTGGCCGGCTTTTGGACTTACATATAGCTTTCGCCAATATGTAACAGGCCTTAATGCAGCATTTGTGTCGCAAGCGCAAGCGAAAATGGCGTGCAAAAAGCGAAGATGCAGAGAAAAAGCGGTTTTTCCCGCCGATTTTCCGTGTGGCGGCTATTGTGTGTGAACGCTCAGGTTGTGTACCAAAGTGCGGCCAATCGCGCGAGAGCGGTTTCCGGCCGCACTTTGGTACCCTCCCTTCGCTTTCCCACCCCACTGTCCTCTCTCCCTAAGGATGTGCCCAAAAAAGTAGCTCGCTAAAGTGAGAGTGAGAAAATCGCCTATTCCTCTAAACTACATTTCCTTCTAAGAAAACATCGCTTTTAGCTTCAATGTGTCCTGGTACAATTTTAACGGACATTGATCGAAATGAATTCCTCGAGGTACTTCTCAACATCTCTTCACTAAAAGAATAATCATTTGCAGGCCCACAATTCAGCCAGATCTGAAGTAGCCCTTGGTCAGTATTACGTCAACGGCATGTTAAAACCACCGGCAGCTAATATGATGGAAATGGTAAATTTAAATAAAATAGAAGTCGATAAATTCATCAGAATTGGGACTGCTCCCTTGAAACATCTGCTCAAATTTATGCGGACATTTGTATCTCAGAAAGATCCAGGAGAGGGGAGAATATTAATGTTTTCTCTCCTTCGAATAAGGTTACAGAATCAAATATTTATTAACTAGTCGATTTGAGCCGTTGGTTAAATACAGTGCAAGAGCTGCCACAACGGAATGGGCGGCGGAATTTAGAAAGATAGGGTGGAATTCTAACATTTTCCAGATGATAAAGGATACTGCTGAGGCTTCACAGGTTACTATATACTTTCTCTCTATCACACGCACACACACACACACTCACACACACTCACACACTCACACACTCACACACACACACACAAACATCGTGTGTGTGTGTGTATGTGTATGTGTGAGAGAGAGTGTGTCTATGTGTATGAGTGCGCGCGCGTGTGTGTGTGCATGTGTGTGTTTGCATGGTGTGTGTGTGTGCGTGTGTGTGTGTGTGTTGCAATAGTAGTTCAGATGTTTTGGGCCACCACAACTAATGTTGGCTGTGGTCTGAAATCCTGCCCGGATTCTAAAAATCCCTATAAAACTCTCGTTGTTTGCCACTACTACCCACCGTAGGAAAACCATTAAAAAATATAAAAACTACTCCGTTTTTCAGTGGAAATGCGCCTGGAGCCAATATTTACAAAGAAGGAACCCCGTGTTCTCAATGTCGGCATGGATGCAACCAGGTAAACGCCTGCCTTCGATAGTTTTCACTTCTTTTTCTAAAGAACACCGGTTTATGTTTATTGACCGGAGAGAATATTACTACGACAACAAGTACTCCTAAACCGGATGAAGGCGATGGAAGAGGGAAGAGAAGAGGCGAAGGCGGGAAATGGTTCCCGGATTGGATGCCCGAGTGGTTCAGGAGCTTCTTGCTTTGGTTCACAGATAACTAGATGAACGCTATTCTAACGCTAAAAATTAAAACGCTATTCTCTCTCCCTCTCTCTTTCTGTGTATGTGTATGTGTGTGTGTGTGTATGTGTGTGTGTGTGTGTGTGTGTGTGTGTGTGTGTGTGTGTGTGTGTGTGTGTGTGTGTTTATGGTCTATCAGCGTAAAAAATATGTTCACTTCCGCGTTCACTTCCCCCAGATGGAGAGAGTAACCGCGGTCGGTTAATGATTTCTTTTCCCCTTCCGTTACGTGAGTGCTACGTGAACTGCCATTCTCTTTCACTGTTCCTATCCTTCTCTCTCCGTCCGGTCAGTTCAAATTCCGCTACTATCCCTCCTGTCTCTGTCTCTATGTCTGTCACTCTGTCTTTCTGCTCATTTTCTACCACTACTTCTTTTCAACAATGTCTAAAAGAAAACCTAACAAAGAAACAAAAGAGGAATCTTTTCTAGCCACGTGGGACGTTAGCAGAGCTCTTCGCCGTGACTGAGCAGCAGCTATTAGAGTTGCGGAACCACAAACCGAATACTATTAACTAACCCGCATGGGTAAACCCTCCGGCCATCCGGAGTGTTCACTGATTCCATGAGAGCATGTGCCCACCTGATTAAAAGGACAGAAAAAGCAACGTTGTGGCTCGGATTATAGCGACTTGCGACTTATGACAGGCTGAACGCTGACCTTTTCAATCACCGATAAGTGTTTATGTGGCTGTGATATTCAGTCGCTTATATAACCCCTATCCCAGCGGGTACCTTTTTGGTACGGGTTTCGACGGAGTTCTCGCGGTGTCCTGGCCACTTCCGGTCGGCGGCTGCCGTGTGACGTTCCTTTGTTCATATGCAATATTTCGGTTCAATTACCCAAGTAATTGGTACTAGTTGAAAATCCCACTCTGCTAAGGCAAAATTTTTGGAGCCTTCTTTTGAGAAGGCAAAAATGAGACTGAGACTCGACTCCTTCATTTGATTTCTCTCCGTCCAGCCTGTTCTTCTTCCCCCTCCCCCTCTTTTTTCTCTCTCTGCATCTATCTGTCTTTCTCTCTCCCTCTCCCTCTCTCTCTCTCTCTCTCTCTCTCTCTCTCTATCTCTCTCTGTCTATCCCTGTCTCTGTGGATTTCTCTCTCTCTCTCTCCCTCTGACTATTCCAGTTTGTGTCTGTCTCCATCTCTCACTTTGTCTGCTTTTACCTCTCTCAAGGTGTTCCTCAGTCTGTCATTTGTATCTTTCTCTCTCTTTGTCTTTTTGTCTCTTTCTACACTGACTTTCTCTTTGTGACCAAATGAGGAGACGTGATCAAGGTCTTTGGCTGCAGAGGCATCCATATTTTGAAGTTTACATGTGTAAACTTTAAAAATGAGCCTAGAAGGGCGTTCACATTGTTGGTGATTTATTTGTGTTGTCATTACTACTGATTGGAACTGCAATTCTATAGGTAAGAAACTTCCATTTTATGACAATGCATGGGCACAAAACAATGACAAAGCAGTTGAGTTGGGTCTCGAAGAGAAACTCAGTGCAAAGCCTGCGGCAGCATGCACATCGGTTGTTTTGTTTATTTATTTTTTAATGGAACACGACTTTTCTGCTTTACGCAATTTGGGAAGTTCACCGTCATTGCGTACCGGCCACGGACCATTGGCGGGAATTCAAAATTTTCCCCTGCGGGGATCACGGTCGCTCACTATGATGCTGTCGACATGGGAAAGTTGATTGTTGTAAATTGTGTATTTTTTTCATATTTTCGCCACATTTTTTGGTATTTCATTAAGAAAATTAAATTAGAGTCGTAATTTTAACGAAATATACCACAAAAAAGCGAAAAAAATGGATAAATAAGGTCTTTTTCTTACCCAAAGGATCCTATTTAGGTTATAATGGCATTGATCCTTGTGTTTACGTTTTCTTTGGTATGTATTAGCACTTTTAAAGCATGTGGGCTCTTTTGAAGGCAAAAGCAAGGGTAGAACTCTTCAAACTCTACAAATATCGTGATTTCGTTCTATTTTTCTCATAAAATGAATTTATTACTTGGGTTTTCATCTTATGCCACTTTCATTTGCTGTATTAGACTTGTTTTAACCGTGAAATAAAGAAAGATCCCTCCATTTCTGCGATTTCAATTGTTTTTGAGCCGCGCGACGGCTGCGTCGCGGCTCGGCCGACGTTTCCATTGCCGCCTACTTCCCGTCCAGATAAGCCGTGGGAAGGGACCTTCAAGACTTGAGTTTTTTTTATTTGTAATCAGTTTTCTTTTTAAATTAATATTTTTGTTTTGCAATGTAATTAATTATTAGTATGAACCCGCCATTATTAATTATTAGTGTGAACCAGCCATTACGTTTGGTGGGTCCGACCCGATATTTTATTTGATTTCTGTTGTAGAAACCCTGCCCGCCATTACATTTTATCGTGGTATCGTCTTTTTTATGTAATTCGTTCACTACAATCCCAACTGATGATCTCACGGCTACATAAAATTCCCCGTGGACCCGGCCCGAATATTCGAGCCGCGGGGATTCGAATCTTCGTTGTTGTTGGAATTCTTATATTTTGAAGATTTTTACATTTATAATCTACAGATCCCCAGATCGCGATGGGATCTCACATGCTAGTAGACCAAGGTCCAGCTTTCGTGGACTACCACAATCTGGACGATTGCTTTGCGGGGCTGTCCCTGCAACAGAAGCCTCCGAAGGACAAGCAGTGGCTGGAGGTAGGGACGCATAGGGCTCATCGCCAGAAGTGGATTTAGATTCACGAGTACAGACGGCCATGCCACGGGAGCCTGGGGACGGAGATCGACCTCATCTTGAACCACTTCCGCACGAGGTTCCTCGGCGATAAACTTGGGGTAGGTCTTTTTTCAAAATCTATTGAATTCACGGTGGTATATCCCGGGGTTCTCAACGGGCCGGCCCGTGAAAACAGGGTTTCAGGGTCTATCTTTGTTCAGACTCAACTTTTTTTGGTTGAAAATTTTGGTCGGCCCGCCCCGAGTCGGCCCGTTCGGCCCGTTTACCTTGGACCACCCAGTCAGATTGCCACCCACACGACCAGGGTTCGATCCCGGCTCGGGACATTCTTTTTGGTACGACTAATATTGACTTATATGTTAGTAAAAACATTATTAAGTAATTTAAAACAGTTTAAAAAAATATTGTAGCGATTTATACAAAATTTAATTTTTCAAACCCGGGCCGACCGGGGTCGGGCCGTCCAAAAAAAACCCCCCCTCCTCCCGGCCCGTTATTTGAGAACCTCGGAACAAAGTTACATCCGAAAAAACCTGATTTCACGGGCCGGCCCGTTGAGAACCCCCATATCCAGTTATCATGAAATTATCGATAATTTGAGCTGCTATTTTGCAACTTTTTTTGCGGCAGGAGTGATTTTTTGCCGCTATAAACAATGTTTCCTGTTTCTATAACGATTAAAATAATACTATTCGATTCTCTTATTTCAGGTGTACCACTACCGCGTAGAAATCTTGGAAATACCGAAACCCGTGCCTCCTGGAAGAGGCAGAGGCCGTGGTGGTCGAGGAGGCAGAGGAGGGGGCCGTCCCGGAGGAGGAGGAGGGCCGCAGAAGGTCAAAATCAAGTACTGCCTTCCGTTTTTTGTAAATATATTTTCCTTCTAGGGAATTTGAACTGACGGCCTTCTGGAACGTGATGCGGCTCCTCCGCGAAGAAAGAGTCATCGGAGACGTGGACCAAGTGATCTTCGACAGTTACAACAGCGCCTGGCTCCCGTACATGTTGGAAAAGCCGATTAGAAAGATCGTCCCACATCCAGACGAAAAGGTAAGCCTCAAAGTGAAACTTAAAAATATTTTTTCTCTTTTTCCTGTCTCATTTTCCAATTCGGAAGCAAATTGAACGAACCTTAGGTGGACGTGCGGTGCGTGGTGTACTTACGTAATTCGGTATTTTGGTTGAAAATGGTAACAAAAACTGAAAGGGGCTACTTTGCCGCCGAGGCACCATTTTGGGGGGCTTACGCTTCGAACCCCCCAAACGCTCACTGTCCAACTATGGAACGAGCCCCTGCATTTTGGCGAAATCGACGATTGTACAGCGCGCGACTCTGCCGTCTCTCGATTTCCCACGCTCTCTCGCCGGGGTTCTTAAATGGCAGGCCGGAACGATGGATTTTTTGGGACGGCCCGGGTATGAAAAATCCAATTATAAATTTTGTTTAAATCTTAGCTGGACGTGAGATCCTTGCGGTACCTACGTAATTCGGCGTTTGGTTGAAAATGGCAACAACGAATTAAAAGGGGGCTTACGTTGCCTCCGAGGCACCATTTGGGGGACTTGTGTACAAAGCCCCCCAAACGCTCCTAGTCCAGCCATGGGTTAAATCGGTACAATAATGATTTTAAACTGCTTTTATTAACTTAATATTGTTTGTTACTGACATATAATTCAATATTAGTTGTACAAAAAGCATGTCACCGACCGGGATCGAACCCTGGTCGTGTGGGTGGCAAACTAACTGGGTGGTCCAGGGCGGGGTTCTCACGTGCTGGGCCTTTTGGAAAATTTTGGTCAGCCCTGCCCAAGTCGGCCCGGTCCGTTTGGCCCGTTTACCCTGGACCACCCAGTCAGATTGCCACCCACACAACCAGGGTTCGATCCCGGTCGGTGACATTCTTTTTTGTACGACTTATATTTACTTATATGTTAATAACAAACATTATTAAGTAATTTAAAACAGTTTAAAAAATTATTATACCGATTTATACAAATTTTATTTTTTCTACCCGGGCCGGCCCGTCATTTGAGAACCCCTGAGTTCAAAAAATAAGTTCAAAAAAGAGGAATCGAATGATTGGAAAATTAAATTTTCGGAGACCCTTCGCCTTTATGTGACGTTAACTTTCAATTTCAGTTGACGCGAAAGTGGGAGGTTCGGGTTGAGATGAGCTTCAACTGCCACTACGCCATCAACCTGAACCACCCCCGGCTGGAGACTCGCAAGATGTCGGAACACTTCCTCAAGTACCTGGTTAACCAGAGGGTCAAGTACATTCCCAGCGATGGAAGCGACCAATGGTACGTTTACGAGCGTTGAAATCATAGGTGGACGTTGAGTTTTTGAGGGACTTACGTAATTCGGCGTTTGGTTGAAAATGTTACAAAAATTAGAAGGGTGGGCTTACTTTGCTGCCCTCTGAATTGGGGGATTACGCTTTCGATCTCCCAAACGCGCCCTATCCGGTCATGTTTATCGGGGGGGGGGGGGGGGGGGGGGGGGGGTCATACGTTGTCCAGCTTCGGTATAGGGGTCAGTATGGGCGTAAGTTTTTGTTAAAAAGGTGCGTCGCAATTTTTTTTTTCGAGTTTTTTGATAATAGAGGACTGTCGCAAAACTAACACCCACGCTGGGTTCGGGGTTCTTACGGGCCGGGCCATTTTCAAAATGTTGGTCGGCTCGGCCCGTTTACCCTGGACCCAGTCAGATTACCACCCACACGACCAGGGTTCGATCCCGGTCGGTGACATTTTTTTGTACAACTAATATTGACGTATGTGTTAGTAACAAACAATATAAAGTCATTTAATATAGTTTAAAAAATTAATGTACCTATTTATACAAAATTTAAAATTTTGATTTTCAAAAACGGGCTGCCCAAAAAATCCCCCCGGCCCGACCCTGCCCGTCATTTGAGAACCCCTCGATGACCAGGTGTGAGGTGGATACTTGAACCAGCTACTGTGGGGTCCGTTTTTTGCTAACCCCCTTCTACATTCGATGTGCGGCCAAAGTCCCCCAACTTATAAATCTAACATGGCGCGACTCTCTCAACCGAAAATCGCGGTCAATGTTTTCTTTGGGACGATCCGCTATTTCAGAACCCAACGCTCAGTTTCCTTATTTCGAGGTTTTCAGGGAGTTCGCGAGGAGATGGTTCTTCCAGTCCGGATCCATGTTCAAGGTTCACACCATGCTACTTCACAACACACTGGAGGACGAGAGGGTTACCTCTTTTCATTTATTAGCACTCTTATCTTCTTCAGAGAAGGGTGTTTCCCGGCGTCCGTGCATGGATCGGGTTGTTCGCCGGAGCCAAGCAAGGCGAAGACGCCCTCTACATGAACCTCGGCCGTTGGTTTCTTTCGCCTCACTTTATATACAGTTTCAGTTTCCAATCGAATGTTTTACATGCCGGACATGGATCTCATCACTTTTTACGTGGAGATTATGCAGGATGTGACTAAATTTTGGAGAAATGGGTTGATTTGTTTGTTTCAGGCCAGTCCCACGATGACAGCAGCCGTTGCTAAGGAGGAGATCAGAGAGTCGGGCATGAACTGGGTGCAGAGGAACCGCATGGCCGACGCCGTCGTCGGACTGAAGGTCAAGAGCACGGAGGCCCTCGTCATCGATATGGGGTGGGAAAAAATATCCTTATGTGGTTTTCGGAACAATGTTTGCAAAAATTCTCCCGAAACTTAAAAACAGTCGTATCTAGGTTTTTTCGAGTTTAAGATAAAACCCGCAGGTTTTTTCGAGTTTAAGATAAAACCCGCATAGTTGGACAGCTTCTATTATTGGTTTCGCAGCGAGCGTACGTGGGCGGAGCTCCGTTGCTGGGTATTGGCGACGCTCCGCCCTTTAAAAATACCTTATGAGGACTTAATATCATGCGAAATCCTGCTGGGCGAGACCCCCCAAGCCGTCTTAGTGGGGCTAACGCCCGTATGCCTGTTCACGGTGAGTTCTCGCCATACATGAACAAGCTACCTGTGGGGTGCATTTTGCGCGACCCCCACAATACAAATGGGACGTGTGGCGCGAGTCCCCCAAATAGGAAACTAGGCTCGGTGCTACCCCCACTACCGGAACTACGGGTGCTTGTTCATCTATGGTACTCGCCCAAGTGAGGGTGGACCTCGTACTCGCCCAAAAAAAAAAACCGCACTTACTACGGTAATTCTTTCAAAATACAAAAACTCAGAAGCCGCGCTCACGAGTTGCACACGCTGAGTCATACACCCAGGGTGCACCTAACTTGTCAATGGCGCGATTTTTGAATTTGAATGTTTTTTTTTTAAACGAGTTAACGTAACCAGTACAGATTCCTTGGACGAGTGCCAAGTCCGCCTTGACTTGGGTGCCTGGTATCGCTGGTCTTGCCGTGTGTTGGACCGAAGCTCTGTTAAAAAAAGCGGAACAGAAGAACGGTTCTGGAAAATTTTCTAAATAAAAATACCTAAGTTTTTACAATTAAACACGCTGCGGTAAATTAAATATAAATATTTTACCGTGTTTTTTTTGGAAATCGCCTTTCATGTTTTATTTACCGTATTTCGTGTCAATGGGGCCCACAATACGTCATTTTTATCTTTTATGCACCCTCCCTTTCATAGAACGTTATAAAGGCAAGCTATGGCTTACGAAATACAAAAAAAATTGTTTCGTATTAGACTGTTCTAAAAGTTCGCTTCATTGCTAATCTAAACGTTTTGCTTTCTCGATTGTCGCCATAAGGGTTTTAATACATTTTCATGGGAAACGTACATCGGGAGCGAACAGTCAGCTTACCCCAGGTTAAGGAGGAGGGGGTGGTAGAGCCATACATTAACAAGCTACCTGTGGGGCAGTTTTGCGCGACCCCCACAATACAAATGAGACGTGTGGCGCGATTCCCCCAAATAGGAAATTAGGCTCGACGCGACCCCTTAACCGAAACTACGGGTCGATGTTTTTCTATGGTAGAGCCTCCAAAACGCAGAAGTTAATGGGGACACTATTTTTGTAAAATTAAGCTCGGAAGGCCAAGAGTTAAGGGGGCCATCCCGTTTGTGGCCCCAAAAGTTACGGGTGGGTCCGGCTAAATGTTTCCTAATTTTTTACGGCCCATGTTTTTCGTTTTCAGCGATCCCAAGAAGAGGAAGCCTGCCCAGCCGCCGTTTCTGGGAGAACGAAATTTTCGGATCATGGGAATCGGTCAGTCGCTAAAGTCCTCTCTATAATTCCTTTACTTTAGCCAATGTCTGCGCCACTGCGCATTTCCCCGTTCTACCTCGAGATTTCCGTCACCTGAACCACAGCGTAGCCGAAATTTACTACAACCTCGGCCGTCGCCTACTGTGAGTTGTTTTTACTGCTAAAATCCATAAAATCCAATCTAATAGTAAGGCCCTAGAATTAAGGGGTTCATCCAATTTTTAGGCCTTTTTTCCCGAGAATAATCCTATTATTATGGGGTCACTGCGAATTAGGGAGGTTTTCCGAAGTGAAAGCTCCAAGGCCAAAGCCTAACACATAAAGTTTAATGTTTGATCAATTTTAAGGCCCTGAACGGGTTAAGGATGGGTCGGGGTTCTTACGGGCCGGGCCACTTGAAAAATTTTGGTCGGCCAAGCCCGTGTACCTTGGACCACCCAGTCAGATTGCCACCCACACGACCAGGGTTCGATCCCGGTCGGTGACATTTTTTTGTACGACTATTATTGACTTATATGTTAGTAACAAACATTATTTAGTAATTTTTAACCTGTTAAAAAAATATTGTACCGATTTATACAGATTTTTTTTTTTTAAATTTATACCCGGGCCGACCGGGTCGGGCCGTCCCAAAAAATCTCTCGGCCCGGCCCGTCATTTGAGAACCCCGGGGTAAATGAACCCTCGCCGTGTGGCTTTCATTTTCCTGTTTTTAGGTACCCCAATCTGCCCCTGGTCGAGGTGAAATCTGGCGCCAGCGATGAATTACAGCCCATGGAGGTTATTTTGATGGCATTTACCGGAATGGTGGATTTTCAGGTACTTTTTGTGCACGATCGGCCGCAGAAATACGCAAAGATGCTGGACATGAGAGACAAACGGCGAATGATCCAGAAGCTTTGTAAGACTCCGGACGAGTACAAGGACGAAACGGACACACTGCTCGCGATGACCCAGGTTCTGGGACCCGGTGTGCCTTTTCTCAGCCACTACGGAGTTAGTTTTAATGATAAAAGCGCGTTCATTTTATTAATTTAGGTGGAAATAGATCACAATTGGACTGATGTGAAGGGCAGGGTGCTCATGGCCCCCACTTTGCGAGACTCGGAAGGGAAATCGGCGAAAATGACGAAGGAACGCATCTACCAGGTCAAGGAACTCACAGGTATGCACGGATTCAGTGCCGTTCGGATAAAATTTGAGTGAAACCCCTTGTTTCTGTGTTCACGAATAGGGTGATTCAGGGGTGGACGGCCCATGGGCCCATACATGGGCGCTACTCCGACTATAACGGCGTGGGAGGTCTCGCCGTGAAGAATTTTATATACGAGGCGGTTCCGCTACGGCCGTTTTTTCAAATAGGGGGATCTCGCTGCCAACCAAGCGACGGGGATATGCCATGTATGCATGGGCCTGCCCCATAGATGAACAAGCGCCCGCAGATTCGGTAGATGGGGTCGCGCCGAGCCTAATTTCCTATTTGGGGGACTCGCGCCACACGTTTCTTTTCTATTGTGGGGGTCGCGCAAAACGGACCCCACAGGCAGCTTGTTCATGTATGACGTGCCCTATTGGGCCTAGGCCCCGTTGGGCCGAGGTCCTATAGGGCCTAGGGCCTGGTGGAAATCTTTTTTTTTTTTTTTTTTTTTGAGTAATTCGGCATTTTCTTGGCGGCAATGATGGACTTTCACATTTAGTTCTCTCTTAAATTTGAGTTTCTTGTCAATTTAAAAAAATTAATTGTTTTCCTAGCAATAAAAAAATAGAATTGCCGGAAAAGAATATTATATGTAAATCAAAGTAGGAGACAAACCACCGCGGGG
Organism: Oscheius myriophilus; assembly: GCA_964057215.1. Classification (NCBI taxonomy): domain Eukaryota; kingdom Metazoa; phylum Nematoda; class Chromadorea; order Rhabditida; family Rhabditidae; genus Oscheius; species Oscheius myriophilus. Next base: position 19,042,951 of record OZ059906.1, read on the forward strand.
GGCAATATCGCAACAGCCAATCTCTGGTAATGAAAGTTGCAAAAATTTGCGCCGGGCCTCTTTTTTTTAAACAAATATTGGCGAAATTTAAAATTACGACGGCCCTACCGCCCATACATGAACAAGCTACCTGTGGGGTCCGTTTTGCGCGACCCCCTCTACCGAATCTACGGGCGCTTGTTCATCTATGCTACCGCCGCAAACAGCGCAGCTTGATAATGTATGGTAGGAGAAAATTATATTCTGGAGAAAATTCGTGAACATTTCAATTTAAAAAGTAAAACAAAATTCGAAAATGTATCGTTTCCGCCGAAAAATACCGAATTATTCAACAACAAAAAAAGGCATATAGGGCCTCGGCCGGCCCTAAGTCCTAATGGGGCCCGGGCCCTATCAAGGTCCAATAGGGCCGGCCCTCGTCCACCCCCTGGGGTAATTTCTTCTCTTTTCGGTCTTCAAATTGTTTTAGGACTTCAGTATGTAATTCCTTTGCTTAGGGATTTTGTTTAAAGTGCCCTTGATTTCTGGGTCCTTCAAAATAGAGTGTTAATTTTGGGGTTACAATAGGGTAATCTCTTGGGATTACAAAAGGGTAATTTGAAACCAGGTAATAAGACTTTCAATTACGGCAATCCTTTTACTATTTGGTGAAAAGTAATGTGTAATTACAAACGTTAGAATGTCAATAGGGGTGGCGGTAGCCTTAAAAGTCTATCGACAATGGCCACATATCAAAATGCCATTATGCCGGTATTTGTAAACATTTTATCAGAGGGGTTAAGCCAAGCCTTGTTCTATCACTAGATCATGGCTTAAATTCTAATTTGGTTGTTTTTCAGACGCTGTGACCGAGGTTTGCGTCGATTTGGTGATCACCCACGACTCAACTTCAGGAGACGAGGTGCTGGAAAACGACAAAGCGGAGTTGGCTATTTTTTGTGTGACCCTTACCTCTTCATTTTTAGACTATTCTACCGACATTTCATCGACAAATTGAAGGACCGGGGGCTGAAAATGGCCGACAGAAAGCCCCAAGTATACAACGTGCGTATATTTATTTATTTATTTTTTTAATATTGATGTTTCAGGCGCAGTACTACACCCCCGATCCGCAGTTCCACCACCCGGAGTTTGACAGAGGACCCACTCGGCCGAATGGGAACGTTATCCCCAAAATGCCCACGATTGCCGCGGTACTATTTTTTTGTAATTTGCGTAATATTTGGGAATTTCAGGCTATGGCACATGCGAAGAACAGATTCAAACATCTGCCAGATTCGAAGAATAAGCGCCATATCATCCTCTTTTTCACAGTATGGGGATCCGATTTTTACGGTTCGTTTTTTTCCTGGTTAAGCCCATTTGAAAATATCGCTTGGAATTTTTCCGTTTAAGAAAATCGAAATTTTAATTTTTGTATAAATCGGTACAATAATTTTTTAAACTGTTTTAAATAACATAATAGTGTTTGTTACTAACATATAAGTCAATATTAGTCGTACAAAAAAAATGGCACCGACCGGGATCGAACCCTGGTCGTGTGGGTGGCAATCTGACTGGGTGGTCCAAGGTAAACAGGCCGACCAAACTTTTCCAAATAACCCGGCCTGTGAGAACCCCGAACCGTTGGTGAGCGATAAGTTTGTAGTTCGATTCTGCTGCACCCTCTTGGTATAATTTTTACAAAAACTGTAATATCGATTAATTTTCGTGTAAAAACGATCGATTTTTGGACCGCCGGCACCTCTCTTCGACATAAAATGTTTGTAATTACAAACTATGGCTCACCCCTGCATGAAACAAACCACTTTCTTAAAAGCTGATTTTTAACATGAGGATTCCCCTTGTGCAAAATTCAAATTTTTAATTCGTTAAAGTTCATTTAATTTACATTTAAGCTTTACTTATACGACAGATTTTAATGTGCATTGTTGATGCCAAACTAATTCGTCTAAACGTGCCAATTTCGTGAAGTGGTTACAAGAGTTATGTGCGCATCATAGGATACTCAGGCCTTGTACGCAGCCAAAACGGTGAAGTAGCACTGTCGAGAAGTATAAACCAAGGCACTCGGTTACTCATCGCCTTATTGAGCCTTAAACTTTAATTTTTAGTTAACTCATAGTATACATTGTGGAGAATGATTTGGAGGGCCGCGTAGTTTAGGTTTTTTCGTCAAGGGTTATCTATGTTGGCTATCAAACAGGTCATTTTAATGGGTGGAGGTATCGCCGAGACGCCAGTGGTAGAAATTCGCTCATGCTTGTCTCAAAATCGGGTAATTTGGTGATGGTAGTTCCCTTAGCTTTGGGGGTCTTAAAGCTTTGTTCATTTCTACAACGATTTTTTCAGGTTGGATCAAGTATCTGGGGAATGCGAAGATCGGAGTGGCCACCCAGGTCGTCGACAGAACCACCGTCGACAAGGCATTCAACGAAGCGGGGGAGGGCAAGTTGTAAGCCACTGAGAAGCCTTCAATTTACTTTTTTGTTTTAGCGCCATTTTCTACAATCTCGCCCTCAAAGTGAACGCGAAGCTGGGCGGAATGAACATGAAGTGCGACATTCCGGCGCAACTGAATCCAGCCGAGTAAGTGCAGGAATTTTTCGATTTTCCCTGTTTATGTGAAAACCCGAATCACCCGAATATCAAGCCCTCGTTAAGACGCCATGTCTGAAAGCAGTGTGCAGTCTCAGACAGAGTGATTTGTTTGTCTCCAATTTGTTTGAAACGTTAACGTTGGTTCACCTAAGACCTATTTAGTCAAAAAATCACTCTGGTTTCGAGCGTTTTAATTCCACAGCGAAATAATCGAACAGTGGCCTGACCTGTCATGACTCCCTTCGAAGTTCGGGATGGCTAATTTTGTTGAAAATTTGGTGCTAGTTTTTTCGTCACCACCTTTACGGGGCGAGAATTTTTGGCGATTTCACACATTTGAAGTGGGAAATTTTTCTTACAGTCAATCGCACTTTTTTCAGTACATAATTATCAACAAAATTAGTCATACCACATTTTGATTGGACCATTTTGAAGGGAGTTCTGACAGGTCAAGTGATCGTTCCATGATTTCGCTGTGAAATTAAAACGTTCAAAACAAAATCATAGCTGTACGGGCAGGGTTGGGGGTTCGATGCGCAAGCCCCCACCCCTCCAAATAGTGCCACGCGGGCAATGCAGGCTCCCTTTGAATTTTTTTTGTTACTATTTTCAACCCAACACCGAATTACGTAGGTACCCCAAGCACCTCACATCCAGCTATGAACCAAAGTAATTTTTTGACTAAATGGGTCTTAGATAATCCAATGTTAACGTTTCAGCCCAATCGGAGACAAAAGATTTCATTCCCCCGCTTCTTAAATTGTTCGAAATGGTTATGGAAGACGTCTTTCCTAGACACTATTGCTTTTATTTGGGATGGCCCAGTCGGCCCACTGTATTAAAAATTAAATTGTATATTTTGTATTTGTATAAATCGGTACAATAATTTTTAAACTGTTTTAAATTACTTAATAATGTTTGTTACTAACATATAAGTCAACATTAGTCGTACAAAAAAGAATGTCACCGACCGAGATCGAACCCTGGTCCTGTGAGTCTGACTGGGTAGTCCAAGGTACACGGGCCGTGCTGGGCCGACCAAAATTTTCCAAATGGCCCGTGAGAACGCCGATTAATCACGTACTTTCGACTTTTTCAGTGACGTCTCCGAAAGAGCGACTGTGATGTACGTGGGAATTGATGTCACCCATCCCGGCTCAGAGACTCGAGCCTGCGCAGCCCCCATCGACATTTCCCTGGCTGCGATGGTCGGAAGCTACGATTATTGGGGAACCAAGTGGGTTTATCCTCTAATCCTTATGTTTATGTGCTTTTCAGATACAAGGTGGAGTTGTACGCCCAGATGAAGGCCAAGGAGGTGGTCGAGTGCTTTAACTCCCAATTCAAGCAGCTCATGTGGCACTTTTACAAGGTTTCCACGGCTGTTTTTCCTTTTCTACCGTTTTTTCCAGCATAATGGCCAGACCTTCCCCAAACACGTGGTTGTGTACCGCGACGGAGTCTCCGATTCTCAGATGATCACCGTGGCCGCCTGCGAGCTCACTTGGATGAAGTGGGGTTTCTTTTTTTAGTCCCCATCAAGGGTGGCTGGGGACCGGCCCGCTTTTCAAAAAAATCTCGGCCTGGCCCGGCCCGCGGCCCGAGGTCAACATTTCTAAAAGTTTGAAGAAAAAAAAGTTTTACACTTTTTATGCACTTTAAATGTGTCTCTAACATTAAATCAATTACATAAAACAATAATGGCAAAAAAAATTTGTCGAGGGGGTTTCGAACTGGGGCAACTTCGGATTACTAGTACGGTCTCTTAGCCACTCGGCCATGAAAACATACAAAATTTATATAGGGTAGTTCGAATCCTCCTTCACACAGTATGTTTTGCACAATTAGAACTATGTTTTGCAACAAACAGAACTTAAAAATATTCACTTTGAGATGAGTTACATTTAAAAAAAAGGTTTTTGGACACACCGGGGCCGGCCCCCCTTCCATGAATCCATAGTTCTCAAATGACGGGCTGGTCCGGTTTTTAAACTTGTCACATTAAAAATTCTTTAAATCGTTATTTTAACACGTCAATTTTCTTAAACTTTCATTGTACTTCTATTACACATTTAAACAAATTTTAAGTTAGCAAAAATAAAGTGTCCCGACCGGGATCGAACCTTGGTCATTTGGTTGACAGTTTCACTGGGTGGTTCTAGCGGACGGGCCGAAGCGGGCCGGGCCGAGGATTTTTTTCAAGTCGGCCCGGCCCGGCCCGTGAGAACTATGCAAGAATCCGCGGCCCGGGCCGGCCCCAGTTTCAGCCACCCTTGGTCCCCATAATGTTTATTTTTTCAGGGAGACGTGGAACCACACGCTGTCCATGCAGGTGGAAGGCGCCGATCGCCTCATTGCCCCCACTTTCACCTACATTGTCGTTCAGAAGAGACACGTCACCCGATTCCTCCGTCCCGTGGAGAACAAGAAGCAAAAGTGGGTTTTTCAATCACGAATTCCATAAATTCTTGATTTTGAGGTACGATAATCCGCCTTCCGGCACTGTCGTCGACAGCAAAGTGGTCTCGACGCGGTTGTTTGACTTCTGGATGGCCAGCCACCACGGCGTCATTGTTAGTGGGATACCGTAATTCGTTTGGCTTTTTGACCAGCTACTCGTTTCCGGCTGAAAAAAATGCTCAAATTGTGTTGGGGGCAGCAAGTGGGGCCGCAAACTTTTGGGAGGGGGCCGGGCCGACCCCGTTATTTAATAATGTTACTCTTTTCAAATTAAATAGTGTTTGTCGGGGTTCTCACGGACCGGGCCATTTGGAAAATTTTGGTTGGTCCATCCAGTCAGATTGCCACCTACACGACCAGGGTTCGATCCCGGTCGGTGACATTTTTTTAGTACGACTAATATTGACTTATATGTTAGTAGCAAACATTATTGAGTAATTTAAAACGGTTTAAAAATTATTGTACCGATTTATACAAAATTTTATATATTTTTTGCCAGGGCCGTCCCAATGAATCCCTTGGCCCGGCCCCACCCGTTTGAGAACCCCGCTTTTCCGGTTTTAACATAGTCCTAATTGTGCAAAACAAACTGAACTACCCTATATAAATGTTCTTTTCATTCCCGAGTGGCTAATTGGTCGGACTTGCAATCCTTAGCATAGCTCGATCCCCGTCAAATTGCACCCTAAAGCACTCCAGCAATTCATTGTTATTGTACCATAACATACCCCCCCCCCCTCAGCGCGATCCTTCCTCTAGCTAATCTGGGGGGGGGGGCTTTTTCTTCAATACTCTTGCCCAACGACCGTCTGAAAACGCTGCTGGGCAAGGGGAAATATGTCAATCGGATTTTTCGATACCATCCTAACCCAAAAACTTTCGTTGAGGTACCCTCCGGGGTTTCCGTGGGTAAACCCTTCTTGGGGATTTCTTAGTAGAACGGGCCCTTTGTGTACTGGTATGGATTAGGTCCTACTCGTACCGACCAGACGTTCCCATCAGAGTACTTTCGAAATACAGATAATTTTTGAAAACAAGCAATCCTTTTTAATACTTTTTATTTTAGGGTACCTCCCGAATGGCCCACTATACGGTCGTCTACGACGAGTGGAGGCTCTCTCCCGATGACGTCTACGTAGGTTCCTTTCTTTTGGAGACCTATATTCGCCCTTCAGACGATGAGCTACCGCCTGGCCTTCCTCAACGCGCGTTGTCGCAAGCCGTGTTCCCTGCCCACTCCCGTCTTCTACGCAGATTTGGCCTGCACCCAGGCGAAGGAGATGTACCGCGTTTACTCAAGGCACGTACACACTTTTCTTTATTAAAGGGGAAAGAAAAGTGTTAATGAACCGAAATTCGCCTGAGGTTTTGACGAAACTATAGTTTGAAACGCGCGCCACTCTGGCGTCTCTCGGTTTTACCCACTGTTTCCGACGTGAACCTGCACACTTTGCATTATTAACCTTCTTAAGACCAATATACAACATTTTGAAACTTTTAGACCGATATCGATTTTTTGACCTGTGTTACGGTAGGGTACTGTAATTTTACCAAAGCGGTAGAAACAAGTAAAAGTGGGGTTATTCTGAAAGATTGTGGCATAGATACTTCAAATATAACACTGAAATAACGAAATTTTTGAGTACTTCGGCAAAGGAGTCCGAAAACCACGAAAAAGTGAAAATTTACGTTTGAAATTGCAGTTTTTCGAATTTTTCGACCCTTGACGTAAAGGTGTCACAAAAAGCCCTTATGTTCGAAAGATGCACAAAAGTGGCTTTGCCGAAGTACAAAAATTTTTCGTTATGTCAGTGTTATATTTGAAGTATCCATGCCACAATTTTTCAGATTAACCCCACTTTGGTTGTTCCGACCACTTTTGTAAAATTACCCTACCCTACGATAACCCATGTCGAAATTCGATATCGGTCTAAAAGTTTCAAAATGTTGTATATTGGTCCTAAGCAAGGGTAGCTACGGGCCGGGCCGGCCCTCTCTAACAAAAAGTCACAGCCCGGCCCGAGGTCAAAAATTCCAAAAGTTGAAAAAGAAAGTTTTTTCACGATATATGTGCAGGAATTACGTTTCTATTGTACCTAATGTATAAAACAACTTTGGCAAAAAAATTTTGTCGGCGGGGATCGAACTGGGGCAACTTCGAATTACTAGTCCGGCCTACAAAATTTATATAGGATAGTTCGAATCCTCCTTCACACAGTATGTTTTGCACAATTAGAACTATGTTCTGCAACAAACAGAACTTAAAAATAATGACGTTTAAAAGAGTTACATTTAAAAATAGATGTTCAAAAAATGGGGGGGGGGTCGGCCCCTTCCTCAGATTTTCTCGGCCCGGCCCGCTGATCAGCCACCCTTGGTCCTAAAAAGGTTATGGACCAATTCTGAGACGTTCAAGTTTTTCCTAAGACCTCGTGTTTTCCAGAGCCGGCGGCTCAATAATAAATATTTACAGAGAGAATCCCGACAGATACCAAGACGTAGACCCGACCACGATGGACGCGGAGCACAGACGACAGATGGATAGCTACCTTTTGGATAGGAAAACGAAGATCGAGGAGGCCCTCGCCACGCACATGGACATTCCCGGCATGCACTTTGTTTAACGGAGGGAATACTCGTTTAAAGCGCAGAGTACTGTACATTTTGTCATTGTTATGTTCTTTCTGTTGATCTCGGGTGATCTACGGCTATTTTCACTTACTTTTTGCTTTCCCTTTGTGATATGTTCAAATGAATATTTGCGACATTTTTGTTTTGGGATATGTGCTTAGGGATGCAACTGACAGAAAATATAGTCGTCGCCAATGCTACTTCGGTCAATTTCGCTCTCAGCTTTGTGCAAATGACACCAGACTCAAATTTGCGTACGAAAATCCTGTGTTTCAGGATGCGTACGCAACACTGCGTCAGAGTTACATTTGCGAATCGGCGAAGAAGTAAAGTTGGTGAAGACTATATGTACTTAACTTGGCGCAAAGCAGACCATTTGGGACGTGTGTTCTCTGTCTCTCTCAATTTGGAATCATCAAAAATGGCCTTGTTGCAGCAAGCTTACGATACCCAGGCGAAAGATAGTGCAAACGGCAAAAATGCACAGAAAAAGCAGTTTTTAGGGCTGACAATGACCGATTTCCGGATTGCGACAGCTATAGCTCTATCCGCGTAAAATGTAGAATACTTCGTGCACGCAGCCAAATCGATCCAGTTATTTTTGGCGAGAACTGTAAAGGCTTGCGTTTGCTCTTTTCTATAGTCCATTTCCAACAAAGAATCGGCGACTTTCCACCGACCTTGATTCCCACTCGTATTTAACCACTAGCAGCTTGAAACATTGAAGTGAATCGAACTTTTTCAAGCGAAAGAGCACAGTAAAAGAGGAGTACGCAGACAATCAGGAAATCGCGGTGGGACCAAATGTACCTAGTCCTTTAAGATAATCCCTTTTTCCTTGACTCTTTTTTAGAAACGCACTATATTTCATAAAAATTGGAGAAACAAATGAAAATATCATTAAAATATACCACGTCGAATCCCGCTTTTGGGTGCCTTGTCGGGCTAGAACGCCTTCCCCGTATTGGTACTTTGTCGCGACGCCGCGTTCCAGTGGCATTAGCGGCACTTGTCCAGTGTGGTGATAGGCCTTTCCGTACTTCGATGGAATTGACAGTGCCTCTCCCGCACTGTTCCTGAATAAAAAATAACGGATATACACTTTATTCATGAACAAAAACCGACAACAAGTACAGGGAGACAACATTTGGTATTACAAGAAGGGCGCGTAACACTGACAAAAGTCAACCCTGGTGCATTTTCTTGATGTGGGTGACAAGGTGGCACTTCTGGGTGAATTTGCCGGAGCACTGCTTGCACTCGAACGGCCTCTCGCCGGTGTGGATGCGAGAGTGCTGGAGAATGGTCGAAGGGTATATGAACTTGTGCTTGCAGACGCGGCAGATCAGGGGCCTCTTGTGTTCCTTCTTCATATGATCGTTGAGCTCCTCGCCGGTGGGGAAATCGTATCCGCACTTGAAAACAGGGCAGGTGATAGACGAATTGGCAGTCTGCAAGAATAACTTCACCAAGGAACAACAAAATAAACTAATAGCGGTGTTATAACAAAAAATAGACTTTCGATTATATTCGATACACTCAGTTGTCACAAGCTAGGAAGGCAAATAGTAATTAGTGTATTCTACTAACCGTGGGAGTCTTCACAAACTCCGCCAGGGTCATATCCTCGTCCGAGTCATCGGAATCAATGCACTTCTGTTCTTTCTTGCTGCCCGAGGCCTGGCCGTTTCTGATCTGCAATATAAAGCATTATTTAGAATAATAGTTTTGCCCTAACCTTAATTTTGGGGAGGTGAGGCGTGTCCTCCAGGACATTGGCCAAAGGAGACTCGTCGTCGTTCTGTCCATCGGAATGGCTCCTCCTGTTCACCTGAAATTGCGCCAGTGTTCCATCTCTCTTTCAATATCAGATTGTCTCTATTTGGGAATTTCAGGCTATGGCACATGCGAAGAACAGATTCAAACACCTGCCAGATTCGAAGAATAAGCGCCATATCATCCTCTTTTTCACAGTATGGGGATCCGATTTTTACGGTTCGTTTTTTTCCTGGTTAAGCCCATTTGAAAATATCCCTTGGAATTTTTCCGTTTAAGAAAATCGAAATTTTAATTTTTGTATAAATCGGTACAATAATTTTTTAAACTGTTTTAAATAACATAATAGTGTTTGTTACTAACATATAAGTCATTTCGTACAAAAAAAATGTCACCGACCGGGATCGAACCCTGGTCGTGTGGGTGGCAATCTGACTGGGTGGTCCAAGGAGAACGGGCCGAACAGGCCAAGCCCGGACAAAGGGTGGCTACGGGCCGGGCCGGCCCGCTCTCCAAAAATTCACGGCACGGCCCAGCCCGGCCCCGAGGTCAAAAATTCCAAAAGTTGAAAAAAAAGTTTTTCACGATTTATGTGCAGGAATTACGTTTCTATTGTACTTAATGTATAAAACAACTTTGGCAAAAAAAATTTGTCGGCGGGGGTTCGAACTGGGGTAACTTCGGATTACCAGTCAGACCTCTCAGCCACTCGGCCATGAAAACATACAAAATTCATATATACCCAACTACCTTTCTCGCAAATCTTTGGCATTAGCATAACTTTGAGCAAAAAATAATGGAAAATTATGCAAAAATGTGAATGTGTAGCTATGTCATTACTCATTCTAATTAGCTTAGATTCGCAGGTAATCGAAATTTCCAAAAAGGTCGGTGGGCGAGGAGTATAGGGTTGTTCGAATCCTCCTTCACACCGTATGTTTTGCACAATTAGAGCTATGTTTTGCAACAAACAGAACTTAAAAACAATGACTTTGGAAAGACTTACATTCAAAAATATATTTTCAAAAAAAAAAGTAGGGCCGGCCCGTGCCTCAGATTTTCCCGGGCCAAGGATGGCTAATCAGCGGGCCGGGCCGGGCCGACCAAATTTTTCCAACTGGCCCGGCCCGTGAGAACCCCGTCTCCCCCTTACCTCATTGGCACCGATGATGAGGCTTCCGTCCTCAGAGGGTTCATCGCTCTCCTCCCTCCAATCCGCGGGTTCCTCCTTCATCATCGATCGCTTCTTCTTCAGGCTCACGCTTTCCTCCTCCTCTTCGTCGTCGCCGTTTTCAACGAGCGTTCTCTTGCGAATCGCCGGCTCAACATCCACAATCACTTTTCAACCAAAAACCCAACGAACCTTCTCCGGAATGCGGCAGCCACTATCGATAACTTCAAACTCCTCCTCATCTCCGTAGTCCTCCTCCTTCACACGAATAATATAAAACAAAATCGATTATGAAACATAACTTTTTAATAATAATAGTAAATATAACATACCTTTTTAATAAATGTAATTAGCTGGGGTTCCAGCCCTGCCATTGTGAATAACTAACCTTCGCGCCTTCCTCTTCCAGTTGGCGACGGGCATCCGTCCACAGCTTCAGTTCTTCGGCGGTAGAGCACGTGGCGTAGGAAATGCCTTCCTTGGCCTGAAGATACGAGTTGAGCAAAACAAATGACAAACCAAAACTTACAAGGAAATTGGCCAATTTGGCCATCTTCGGTTTCTTCGGGGCGACCAGCATCATATACGACATTGTGCGTTTAAAACTGACATTTTTACAAGTAAAACGAAGAGAGGGCAAAGCAATGAAAGTAAAAATGAATAAAAAGAAGAGCACGACACTAAAGTCGACTGGTTATTGCAGTCATTGCATGCGCGGCTTCCCTTTTCTTGGCGGAATACATCAAACTATGAACTACGTTCAAACAAACAAATTTTTAGCGCAATTTAATTCAAATTTGATTAGCCAACGTGCAAAATTCTTCTTCTCTTATCGTTGGAAACATATGAATGGATGAAACATGTCACAAAGTGAGAAAAATAATAAAAAGACAACTCAGGGTTTTTCATGGGGACCCGTGCGCGGGTTTGACCGTTTTCCGGATACGCTCGCAGGTTCCTGCGCGGGTTCGGAAACTACAGTTTTTGGCGTTCCCCTTTACTTTTTCGTTTACATTTTTTTAGTATCATGCTTCCATTAGCATAGGAAAATTAACTTAGATGACAAAACAGCTCCCGGGGTTTTAGACAACGGGGAAAACTACGGTTTTGTGCCCAAATACGTTAGCTCAACTGTTTTTTTCAAAACCATGCAAATTCGACGTACCTCTATACTTTTTGCGGGAAGTGCGCATGTTAAACGTTTGGAAGGTTGTGTGACGCCAAAATGTGAACAGAGAACGTCAAAAGTGAAGAAAAACACTAAGAAAGCGAAATCGGCCTAAGTGAGCAATCTTTGAGGCTGAAAACGGGCAATTTAAGGATTCTAAAATTTTTTGTCAAAGAAGAAAAAAGTTTTTCACTTCAAAAATGCACTGGTAATAGACTCCGGAGCGATTTTGCCGTTGTCGTCGGGTATACTGAAAAAATCCGAAAAATACCTTTCTATTTAATGATTTTCAATTTTTTGACTATTTCAGAGGTACTTTTCTCAGTTTCAGTCAATTACATTGTTTTTAATAGTAAAATAAGCTATCGATTGATGTTTTTAAAAACAAATTTGGTTAAGTTTGAAGTGAGATACGGAGGCTATCGTAACCTCAGCTAAAATAACTTGAATGACCCAAAAACAATTTTTTCCGAAAAATATGTCGTTCTAACTATTTTTTTCAAATGTCAACCGATTCCGAAGGAAAAAATAATTCTGTGTCATTAACAACTCAATTACTATATAAAAGACGTCTTAAATTATTTCCCATGTGTTCGTGGTCACTGTGTAAACTTTGTAATGTTCATGCAAAATACCAAGAAATCCTTCACGTGAGTTGTTTTTTTTTCACAAAACACGAAAACAACAACAATCGTGCAAATTTATTCAATCTGCTTATATATTATCCTTTGACTTCAGAATTTACACTATAAAAGTTGGTAGGTTCAAAAATTTCACATTCTCACATAATGCTACTATTCTTCTGCTTTGCATTTTCCGAAGGTACCCACTAAGTATAACAAAAATATAGCAGTTTCAGCGGATATGTGTCCAGGAACGGTTTTAACAGACTACAATAGGAACGAATTTCTTACTGTAATTTCTAGAGAATATACAAGAATTCATCCTTTTAGGCTCAAAATTCCTACCGGTCGCAAGTTGCGTTAGGAAATTATGTGGCTCAAGGAGTGACCAAGCCTTCGGCTACGAATATGCAGGCTCTGGTTGGAGGATTTGAAATTTGAAGTATTGAGAGTTTTAGAATTGGGACTGCGGCTTGGAGTATTCAGCTCAAACTTACGCTAACAGCTGTCCTACACAGGCTTCTACTCCGGGACAGAACTTGTATTTTTCCTGGTCGGCCTATCAAGTACGGTCTCACTCATTCATTCATTCACTCACTCACTCACTCACTCACTCATTCACTCACTCACTCACTCACTCACTCACTCACTCACTCACTCACTCACTCACTCACTCACTCACTCACTCACTCACTCACTCCTAATCTCTTAAACCATTTAGACCTCCGCCCAAGGACTTGGAACGTCTTGTGCCAAAAGCTGGGCTGGTCAATTTCAAAAGTACGGTTGGCCTTCAAATGTCTATAGTAACTCAGATGCCACAGGCTATGGATCTCAAGTAACTTCATATCTACAACTTTTCTTCAAAACAGTTAATTCAGATGTGTTGGGCTTCTACCAACCAAGTTGGTTGTGGAGTGGCTACCTGTCCCTCAACTGATTACACCAAACCTTACAAATATACAGTAGTTTGTAACTACTACCCTCCGTTTGATATGAACTCCTTTATACGAACTTAATGATTTTAGAGGCAACACCCCTGGAGCAAATGTGTACGACCAGGGCACAACTTGCTCCCAGTGCCCATTCGGGTACGATTCTGTAAGTTCTTAGGAAGAAATTTGGTTAGAACTTTGTTTAGACGACTGGATTGTGCAATTATTATAGTCAGGCTCCTGCTGCTGCTCCAGGCTACCCTCCAGTTGTTGCCCCTGCTTATCCCCCGATTGACAATGGCGAAGATGATGGATGGAATAGAAAACGACATGGAACAAAAATTGCTGGATGGCTGGGGCAAGTACTAGGATGGATTGGAATTGGAATGAATCGCGATGATTGAGATAAATCAATAAATTGGGTTTATTCGAAATATTTCTCCTCTCTCCTCTCTCCTCTCTCCTCTCTCCTCTCTCCTCTCTCCTCTCT